>OZ004341.1:1827500-2382329 GCA_963924445.1 Philereme transversata | reverse complement strand
TCTGTGCCAGTAATAATTACCTGTAGAAAATCCGGTCTTAGCTATCGCTCCTATGTAAACTACTAGCGTCGTTTAATCATCTCTCGTAGAAGAAGTCAGTGATAAGATAAATAATGCTGGACATTTCAACAGTCCTATCTAGCCCCAAACTAAGCAAAACTTGTACTATGGGAACCAGATAACTAATACTTATACGAGTATATATTTTTTGTAACTACATATAAAAAAATACCCAAACCAGGAATAACCATCTGTAGACCATCCAAACATTTGTTCAGCAGCGAGAATCGCACCCGCTACCTATGCTAGATGAATAAGAACACCAAAGGTAAATGCCGACTGTGCTTACAGCTTTTAGAAATTGGCAGGAATCGATAGGTTTAAAGCAAAAGGTTCGGTTCAATCTCAAGTAGATACCATTGGGATAAAGGAAGAATATGAAGATCTATTATGAATATCAATTTGTTTGACGACCTCCATAAAATAAGGTCAATCACCGCTGAAAAGATATCAAAAGGCGGAAAATTTATGAAATAGTCGACTTATTCCGAGATAAAAAATAACAATATGATTGAATTTAATAATGGCGAATGATAAGGAAATTTGGTTTCTACGCTTTACCTTGTTGTATTAACTTACTACTTAATAGCGTAGGTATTCGTTGGTAGTATTATAGACGATCACCGAGCGGAGGCCAAGAACAAGAAAGAGAACATATAAAAATAGGCATTTTGAAGCTTTGTATTTCAAAACCGGATTATTGAATCGAAAAATATAACATATGCCACTTAGTAATGTTGGAAGACCTGTTCAATGATACTTTAAAAATCCAAAGTAAAAAAATATGACCCTCTACGTTCATGTTGAGGAAATACCCCAAAAACCAAGTTTTTAAGTTTTATTTCATAACTTGCTTGGCCGCACTGAAATGTACCAAAACCACAGCTTCACAGAATTGATAGTCTACGAGTAAAATGGCCGTTAATACAAACGAATATAGACACAAAGTGATTTTTTTTTCTTTTTTTTTTTACTACAAATTGTAGATAGAACTTATGACCCACCTGATGTTAAGTAGTAACCATCGTCTATAATAAAGTACTGCCTCGTTACTTTAAAGGTTTTTACACAAATGATCAAAATAGCTTTATAAAAACCAAGGAAAAATAGAACTATAACGAGAAAAAGAAGACTGCGAATATGCTAATGAGCCAGTTATAGGGGAAGATCGCTGTCATGTCGTAAAAGGAGGTAAAAGATACCACCTCAGAATGACACAAATGAAGAGAATACGCGAAATCGGATATCTACATCTATTAGAAAACCCAACGTCAACTATTGGTAAGTCCCCACGTCCAAACATGATCGACGTTTTTGCGTCCAATCGAGCAAGATTGAGCGATTAAAGAATGGCCGATAAAACTTAAGAGTAATGAAGCCCACACTCGTCAAAGCCTCGAGCAAGCCTTGCACTAGACTAGAAATTTGAACAAACTCTTCCCACAGGGGCTTGCATAAGTCTTGCACAAGACTTGGGTAAAGAAATCGTTGACGTGTGTGGGCTCCATTATGCTCAAAATCGAACCAAAATACGCACAACCAAAATACGTTAAAACGTCGAGCACACCGATGCTTGCTCATCGGGCATGAACATACATGTAGAGGCACCATATCAAGTACCTATGTACCTACAATATCTGAGCAAATATAAGATGTACCTTTGCCTTGGAAAAATATTTCCCCGCTAACTTTACGTACAGTGTCAATATGATGTATCGAGTTATATCGAGATATGATCGATTTCTATTTGCGAGAATTGTATCCCAATGATGGATATTTTATTATTTGCTAGCCTCCGCTCGCTATTTTGCTTCTTTTGCTTTCGTAAAGCTTTTGCAAATAGGCTTTTATATTACGAAATAACTTTTGATATTAAGCCTATAACATTACTGAATTGATTCACAACCCCAAGCGGTTGTCGGATCTACGAGCCTAATAGCCTGCCTGATCAGAAGCATATTTTTTTTAATTTTAGAAATGTTAGACAGGATGACAAGCTTTGGATGAAAACGATCACAGCATGGTGGCTAAGGGATGCTCAAAGACCAAAAAGGCGGACCACCCGCCCGATTGTCGAAGATATCGTCGACGTTTGAATGGAGAGGGAATGGCGTAATAAAGGGAGGCCTATACCCAGCAGTGGTAAGATGTGCCCACTGCTGTGTAAGGTGATGTGATGATAAACGATTGTATCTAATTCTGTAATCATGATAATCAGGGAAACACGAAAATTACCCATTTTACAATCACATTAGGATAAATAGAAATAACCCACTTCTATTGCGTTAACAGTGGCTTGGCTTAAATCGTCCTTGGTGGTCCATCTCCAGATGGCAGGGCACAAAGAACAGTCTGTTGAGCATGTAAGGCATACTTTGGATGGGTTCCCCGCAGTCGTCCCGCATTCCCTGTCTACACAAATTCTTCCTGCATCGGCCAACCTGAGCTCGGAACCAGTTCATTGATTTCCAAATCGGACACGGAAGGTTATGTCCTGGGAAGATATAGGCATGGGGGGGGGGGGCATGGGCTGTATACTGAATAGAAACTAGAACAAGAATGAGGTGAGGCCACTTCAGGGTGTCATAAGATTATGTATGTGGCTGTTCCATTTCACCGAATGGCAAGAAAAAAGCCTAAGTTCCTTGATTTAATAAGCTTTTGTTTTTATAAGAATACCATGAAAACAAACCCTTACCCAAAAATACTCGACTTTGAAGCCAGGTATCCTCCGATGGCTTGCTCCAACCTGGTGAATGTACTCGAAGAAGTTGTCCAGGTCATCCAGCCCCTTTATCCCCTCATCCAGGGTATTCATCACGTTGTTGGCATGTTCTGCCAGCTCCATAGAATTGATCTGCTCCTCCTTCGTCCGGCATTGGCGGAACTTTTCGAACATATTTAGCAGGTCTTGGTTCTCTTCGAAGAGTCTGGGGAAAAACGAATTGATGTTACAAAACTATTTTCTTTAAACTGTCGCGATCTCTGTACATAATTACCAAATTGAACGGGTATTTATTGCGTATTTACCTTTTTATTTATTATTCCGACGTTTCGACTGAGTAAAGGTTGTTTCGACGCGATAAATGCCCATTTAATATTAGTATTTTTTTAACGGGGCAAAATACCTTTAATAACAGTAAATATTTACATAATTGAAATACAGAAGAAACAGTTGAATTATCTAAATACCGTTGTAAACGATCTATAGATAGCTCAACTGCTCCAGATCACTACCAGGCGGAAGTGTCCCCAAGACAATGACTGCATTGCCCCGCATTGCCCCGCTGAATTGCAATGCATAAGCATTATATTAGTAATATGCTACAAAATTAAGTCCACATTTTAGTAATGAAGATTTTTTTATCTCTTTGTGTTATTGTTCGTACTGTGTTGATGCCTGTCACTTATATGATTTTTTTTTTATCTCTTATCTGTTATGAATTTATTAGATGAAGTTTGAAAGTGCGCCAGTGATAGAAAGTTGAGGAGTAATAGACTTGCGTGGTATGGGGATGTCATGCGGAGGGAAGAAAATAATGTGGCTAAAAGAGTGTTGGATATGAATGTGGATGAATATAGAAGTAGAGGAACGCCGAAGAAGAGATGGAGGAATGATATGTCTAAGAAAGAAGTGATGACGGAGATGATGGCTGATAAGTATGGAAGAAAAATAGATGTTGTGCTGACCCCACGTAATGTGGGAAAAAGGCAGGAACAAAATGATCTGTTATACATATAAATATGTACTAATGCAATATGCACAGACATATGAATGTATATTTAAGTACATACAAGATATGAAATACTATTTACAAGATTATACAAAAAAAGTTATGTTATTGTTTTCTTGTATTTTTGGTACCAATCAGATATATACCAAGCCAGATTTTATCCCTGACGCAAATAATGGAGTTTTAAATTTTTTGATATAAACTTATTAACATAATGTACTCAGGGCCGAGTTCACGAACAGATGTTTGAAAAACGTTTGATTAGTTAACAGCTCGCTTTCTAGGAATGGTGAACAACAAAAAAATGCAGTTTGTTTGAATATATAGACCATATTATTTGTAATTACCTACCTATATTATATGTACTTAATTTTTATCTTGTGTGTTTCCTGTTTCTTTGTATAATTTTTCTTTGTTAATAAAATCTGTTTGTAAGTAGGTATGTTCGTTCTGTATATGTTCTGTTTTCAATAGTCTGTCCTGTGTGTGTGTCAAATAAATGTATTTTCTTTCTTTTCTTTCTTCTTTCTAATATCTGTAGATTTTTTATTGGCGCGATTATATAAATAAGTAATGATTAAAATAATAATATATTTTTATTTCAACAATGGAAAAGTACAAGATGTTAAAACTTAATTTGACGACCTCCGTGGCACAGTGGGCGTATAGCCGGCTAAGACGCAGGAGGTAGCGGGTTCGATTCCCGCCACGGAGCAAATGTTTGCATGATCTACAGATATTTATTCCGTGTCTGGGTGTTTTTTTTATATATTATAAGTATGTAATAAAAAAAAAGTGTATAAGTATTCCATTAGTTATCTGGTTCCTATAGTACAAGCTATGCTTAGTATGGGGCTGGATATCGCGGTATGAAATGTCCAGCAATATTTATTTATTTATTCAATTCTACGGCCCGTATAAATATATACCTTAGGAACTAACATACGTATTACAATAATTAAAACTATTTGCTGTATTATTAATCAATTCACACCACCTGCTCGAAAATGTCAAATTATTTTATGTCATGTAAACGTCACCAAAAGCAGGTGATGAAATCCCTACGGCTGAGCCGGGAGTAAAGTTGTACTGAATTTCATTATGCCCGCTAGGGCATAATATGATTTGAATTCGGAACCTCATCTGTATTAAAATTTGAACCAAAGATACCCACGTAATAAGAACTTATTCGTAAATCGAACTAACCTCTACACATAATGCACCAACCTAGATTTGGTTTTTATTATCTCACAGAAAGTGTGAAAAGTAGAGTATTCTCCTGGTGGATAAAGCTGTCTGCATCTTGGGCGTGCTTATATCTCTCTGTACTCAGGATTCTAGTATATCTTTCGCTCCGCTCGTGAGTTAACTCTAGAACCCTTCGTTACGTTCGGGATTCAATATAGCACCCGTGACGCAAGACACTGCTTTATCCCCTCGTTTAATAATCTACTATTGCTGTATTGTAATTACGTTCTAATTCGTGAACTCGACTCTACATGATCTGTCCTGTGTGTTAAATAAATGTGTTCTTTCTTTCGATTTGCTTTCTTTTGTAAAATGAGATCGCAGTTTAAAAAACTCTAGAACTAGGTCACTTCATTCGTAAGTTCTGTAAACTTATGTAACAAGCTGGCCAGTCCCGAATAAAACTTTATCCTTTACAGAAAATGGAAAATACTTTTCGCGCAAAATCTCGAGAAACGCTTCACATCTGAGATTTAAGGATTTCCTTTGAAACGTCTTTGGTTTACCTCAGAGTTATGTGCAGAGAGAGGTATATTAGCTAGTATTTTTATAATGGTGATATTTTACCCTTAAAAAATATCATAATTATAAAAATACTAGCTGACCCGCCCGTGGCTTCGCACGCTTGAAATTTCCCGTTCCCGTGAGAACTTCGGGATAAAAACTATATAAAACACTCTTGTCAAAGTGACACGACACTTAATGGAAATGACTTCACATTATACATAAAAGTTGAAGTCAATAATTTTTATTCATTAAAATCACAAGGATCACTTTGAAACATAGACATAGACATACACACATACATGGACGCGGACACGAGGGACTATCAGTGACCGGGGCAACGCCCCTTATAAGTTGTTTAGGTATTTGGTTCAGATAAACAAAAAAAATTATATATTTATTTGTTTTGAATAAGGTCGTTAAACAGTTCTCAGTTTTATGAATGCTCAGCAAAGTCACAGAAGTTAGGGGTAATTTTTTTTATTCACGCACTGGGTATCGTTGAAAAGGTTTTTCAAAACTCTATAAGGTTTCCTCAACATTTTTTTGATGCAAAGTGGTGATTTCTATTGACCGTGCTGAAACTATAAATGAGGGTTTACGAACCCTCATTTCCCCGAACTACGGTTCGACTACGGATCTTTAAGAACGAATACTCGGTGGTCAACTGGCAGGGAACCCTTATCGCTAAAAGCAATATTATACAACTATTAACATTATGTAGGTATCTATGTAATAAAAATCAATTGCTGTTCATTAGTCTCGCTAAAACTTTGATCAAATTTGTTGTGCGAGTTTATATGGGATATTAGCAATCGTGAATATAACCCTGGATGGGTTATATTCACAATTGGCCCTGTTGTCGAGATCTAGAAAATTGCGAACAAGTCGCGGGCATACAATTGTATCCCACGATAATACAAATAAAAATCAAACGTCGTGCATTAGTCTGTCAAAAATTTAAAAATTGCTCGACTTATTTGATTTTATTTGTTGTGTTTGAAATTTTCAAGACAAGGTTTGTGTGAAAAAAAAAAATTGAAAAGTGCCAGGGAAGTTTGAAAATTCAGGATACACTTAAAATGTTTTTTTTTCTGTGGGATTTTTGTATAAACTCACGCCCATTATTTTATATTTTTATTTTTAAATTCGTTCGAAGCCGGGGCTGGTCAACGAGTATTCAAATAAAAGTGAACAGTTCCTTCGCAAACGATCTGTAGATTGTTTAACGGCTCAACATCACAGCCAGGCTTTAAGTATTAAAAATATGATTGAAATATGGTTCCTTTGAATGGTCTATCAAAAGCTTGTTACAATCTAACCACAAGAACAGCTTTACGTTACCGTCTTTGGTTTAGATAGTACTTTGCAGTAGTGTTTTACTCGAATATGGCAAAGCCAAAATAATATTTTGACTGCCTCCGTGGTGCAGTGGGCGTATAGCCGGCTGAGACGCAGGAGGTAGCGGGTTCGATTCCCGCCGCGGAACAAATGTTTGCATTATCTACAGATATTTGTTCCAGGTCTGGTTGTTTCTCTATATATTATAAGTATGTATTTACAAAAAAAAATGTATATAAGTATTATGTCAGGTATCTGGTTCCCATAATACAAGCTCTGCTTAATTTGGGGCTAGATAGCGCTGTGTGAAATGTCCAGCAATATTTATTTATTTATTTATTTTATTTTAATATAACGCAGGACATTTCACACAACGCCATCTAGCCCCAAACTAATCAGCTTGTACTATGGAAACTAGATAACTGATAGAACTTAGGTATACATATTTTTTTTTTTGTTGAAAATCCTTACTTAAAGAAAAACAACCAGACCCGGAACAAATATCTGTAGATCATGCAAACATTTGTTCCTCGGTGGGAATCTAACCCGCAACCTCGTGCAACTCAGACGGCTCCACTGCGCCACGGAGGTCGTCCGTCATGTTGTTTTAGCAGTCTATGTATGTGTGTATTTATGTATGTTCCACCGTGGCGCCTAAACTACTCATCCAATTTTGATGAATGTGGTGTCAATCGATTCGTGTTATGGTCCAGGTGATATAGACTACCTTCGGCATAGATATTACGTAGACGGGTTTTAGTTTTAAACGTATATGTATAGCTTGTAGAAGTAGACCTCTTTGTGAAAGGGCTCGCCCAGGGAAGTACTAAAATATCTATTGGCATCAAGCAGCATTGCTGTGTTTCTGTTTGAAGGGTATTGGTCGATGCTGCAACTACCTCAAGTTGATGGATGCAGGGCAGTGCATCGTAGGGCACGTTCCTTGGGTGTGTGACCTACGATGCAATGCTTTGTTACAGCCTTACAGGTGATGGTTGCCACCATTTGCTTGTTCCATCTCCATTTTGTACTGTCTGTCTTAATATCACTGACTCATCAGTAGCCTCAAGAATTGCAAAGGTAACTAACTGCCGCCTGCAGCTTCGAATGCGTGGTTTGTTAATAAAAAACATTACGTTTTGCGTAGTCGGATAAAAAGTAAGCCTGTGTCCAGTTCTGTTGGAAACCGTAACAAATAGACTGACAGAGAGACAGAATTACTTTCGAATGATTTCGATGATTATTTAAAAATACAGCTTCTTAGACTTTACAAAGCACAAGTCTGGTCTGGTATGGAGTACTGCTGCCAGCTATGGGATGGTTCGGCCCTACTTACAAACCTACTTAGAAATACTCACTGGTGTAATTCTGAATTCGGTGTAAGAAAAGCGCGGGGAAATTATTTAGAGAAAACATTTATATAAAATGTGAAAGGAGAAAACTTTTGTGATTAATTTCAATCATTATTATAAGTCTGAGATTAATCACATTCCGTTTTAACGTTTATTATTCACGGTTCACTTGACACCGATAAAACGGTACGTGATAAATCCCGTTTTTATATTAATGAGTTTATCCATCTACTAGCACCCGCCCGCGGCTTCGCACGCGTGGTCTGTCAATAAAAAGTAGTCTATGTGTTAATCCATGTTATCATCTACGTACATACCAAATTTCATCGAAATCGGTTCACCATTATGACGTGATTGAGTAACAAACAAATACATAAATACACATCCAAACTTTCGCATTTAAAATATTAGTGTGATGTAATCTATTTTTTCTTAGAAGCTTCCTAGTTAATTTAAATCACCTAAAGCCCTCGGCTTGATTTTCATACTTGAACACATCTAATGCCGGAGGCATAAAAGTCTCTTTATACCTTTTCAAATCCTTTTAAATAGAAACTCTACCAATAACCGTAATTCCTGCGTGTTAAGGATGAAATTGGCGTAGCTGAAGAGTTTTTTTTTAATGCCTAGCTATAAACTTTTTATTAAGGTATGTAGTGTAATAGGATCTGGAGTGTAAAAAGTAAAAGGGGAAAATAATTGAAGCCCTTTGAAAATAGATACCAGTTTTGGAAAAAATCAGCAAGTATCGAAAAGAAACATTTAAGAGGCGTCAATTTAATTTATAAGCTTAATTTCAATGTATTAGCATGTTCCATTGTAGACTGCGTCATCGCTTACCATCAGGCGATATCATCGTAATCAAAAGCAAGGTATTTTTAGAATAAAAACATTTTTTTTTGAGAATAGTCTAGCGCTTGACCACTAGTTCACCTGATGGTAAGTGACGGTGTGGACTGTGGTCGAAGATGGAGCACGCTTGGCTAGAAATAACCTGTGCACTCTGGACTTGAAGACTCTTAGATTATAATGGTCTGGTAAAAAAGACCCCGAAAGCGAGTTCCACTCCTTAATCGTACTAACGATAAATGTTCAAGATTCATTGAACTTCGAAGAGAACTATGCTTGGAGTATCTCTACGAGATCGATTCAGAAATGAGGAGATCAATCGATATAGCCCAGATAGCAAGCGGCGTGGGTGGGGCACGTCGCTCGAAGAACTGACGGCCACCGTTGCAGAAAGGTTCTCGAGTGGAAGCCATGCACTGGAAAACGCAACTTGGAAGCCTCCCACTAAAGAACGGAAAGACGACCTAACAAATATTGCTGAGCGCCGGTAAGTGTAGCCCGCACAAGGTCACTCTGGAAAACTAAAAATAAAATGAAAAAAAAAAATGATGTCCATTGACTCAAAAACCCTTTGAAACAAACGTCCTCTGAAGTCTCTGACTTCTGAGCTTGGTACACCTGATAACAGAAGTCAGTGGTCGCTACCATAATTAAGAGTACGTCTCAGTATAATGCTGCGAAGAGGTGCGGCCAGATGCGCAACGGCTACCATGATTTTTCAGAGTCTTTATAGATGTTGCCGTGAAGTGGGCGATATTTCGTTGAAAAAACAAGTCAGTGAAATTTCTTACGGAATATGAATTATTAATAATTTAATTAAAAATACTAGCGGCCACATTTTTACAGGCAACCTGGTAGATATAAATTCTCCTAATCATAAATATGTGTGAAAATTTGGTTTTAGTCGATGGGTACACTGATTCTGCAGCCGAATCTTACACTGTAAGTATTATAGGTATAATTTAACTGCGTGGTGCTATGATTATCCTATCAGTGAGTGAGTGTTGTTCGTGTGTAAGTGTATGTGTGTGTGTGTGTGTGTGTTAGTGTGTGTGTGAAAGTTGTCATATATTATGGCGGGTATGTTCAGCAGTGGACGTCCTATGACTGATATGATGATGATGATAATGAAGATTTGGGGGCTGTTTCTTAAAAAATAGGTTGAATCAATCAACCTGTACACAATAGGATTTATCCCCGTTATATTTCCACAACAAAACCCTGAGAACTCATTCCAAGTGTTTTGCGGTTCCCTATTTGCTGAAGTAAGTCGATTTGCTGACCGTACCGCTTACGATGCTACTGCTACTTTATCTGTGGACCTCTCGACCTATATGCAGGTAACAGTAGGTAGGTAAGTAGGTACGGTCCCTTTGTACGATGTACTGGGCTCTTGAGACTTGAGCTTACAACCATAGAGACGCTTTGTAGAGATTCATTCAGGGAAGAATTGGAACAAAACATTTATTTCCAGAATACATAGTTAAGTTCCATTTTCCAATTTTAATTTACAGTCTTTTAGAAAACCATGTTTCAGGAGCGTATTGTTTCAAGCTTGTAGCAACATTACTTCAAATTAAACCACAAAACTTTTAAACATTAGATACTGTTATAATCCTAATAATGTTGTATATTTAGTGCTTTCTAGTGATTATGCCAAGTTCAGTATAAAACATTGCGAAAATAAACACAGTTTACTTACTTTTTAGGCTAATTTTACGCTTTATTTGAGCTCTAATGTGAAACGTTTTGAGTGAACGATTTATGGTGACGTCACAAAAACTGCTTCGTCTTTACAATAATAAAGTTGGTAAACTTACTAATTGTGGGTCATGGTGCTAAATGTCAATTTAATTAATTAATTTAAATTAATATTCATTGAATATTGCTATAAGAGATTGAGGTTGGCAAAATAATAGGTATTTGGTTCGAAAACATATATACCTAATACGAATACATAACCAGGGGGCCAACCTCAATCTCTTATAGCAATATTCAATGAATATTAATTTAAATTAATTAATTAAATTGACATTTAGCACCATGACCCACAATTAGTAAGTTTACCAACTTTATTATTGTAAAGACGAAGCAGTTTTTGTGACGTCACCATAAATCGTTCACTCAAAACGTCGCCGTTTGGCTTTAGGTGGAGCCTATGCTCCACCTAAAGCCAAACGGCGACAAGGAACGATATGGTAGGCCGAGCTTAGCTCTCATCTCTAAGCACATGACCTGTAACGGCGTTAAATCGCGAAGAGTGAAGATGGGACGAGGAGCCTTTTGCCTCGTAGCGAGACAGTAACAGCTTAGGCAGTGGCCGTGGCATAGATAACATAGCTCAAATAACGGACAGCCTTTGTGACGGAGATTCTTGAGTGGAGACCATGCACAGGAAAGCGGAGCGTAGGACGGCCCCGCACTAGTTGGAATAATGAACTTAATTATACTACTGTTTCGCCCCGAACTGATTTCGCGCGAGTCTCCGATTAAAAAAAAATATTATATGTAATCTTTGACTATCAAAATAGTGCCACGAAATAATAAACCAAACCACTTGACTTACAGTTTCATTTAAATTACAGGTAACGGGAGTTCATGTAATGAGTTACTTTTTTTGGGGGTACAAATTGCAGTTATTCTGGATTTCAGTATCTATATTTGTGTTACTTACGCTACACGCATACCAAATTACAGCACTGTGGGGTCACTGGAGTACCCTGTGAATTTTGTCAAAGTTCAGTTTTTATTATACTCAAAAACTATATTATAACGACTTTACTAAAAATGAAAACGGAGTCTAAATGTACTAGTAATGAATACCTTTCATTTGACGTCCCATTTGACCTAATAGTCTCATTTAATTTTTTTTTACCCTTCTTGAACCCCAATATTTCAACCCCCACATTTTTAGCTTATTTAGTCGAACCAAAATTGTGCCATCACTATGTATAAAATTTCACGATGATCGGATCAACGCTTTAAAGTTATCCTCGGACAAACAAACAAACATACATACATACAACGTCGATTTTCCCAAGTTGATTTAGAGATCTCGCTTCGCTCGATCAATTAAAAATAAGCTAGCAAAAGTTGTGTTGCCGTTGGCTGCAGCAAAAATCGGTAGCTCTGAATCTATGGGGCCTTGTCAGCCGTGGGCGTCCTGTGTTGATGATAACATTTAAGCTAAAATTAATGTTGCCTTTATTGGTCAGTTGCCCACATTCCTTATTTCCAAAGATAACAACACGCCTAATATTATTATCACATCAATACATTTTCCTCGAACATTACTCGTAATAAGGTGAACAAAAGGCATTATATTTCCGTTGGAATTCCATTAGTCATACCTTCCCTATCCAATTTTGTTTTAATCAACTGGAAGGGATAGATCGGTAGCAACGAACCGATTTATTTGCTTAGATCGTCTATGTAATCCTATACCTGCTAATATTAACAAAAGCGGGTAAGTTAGTTCGTAGGTTTATCTAGTCTCTGCGTCAAAGATTGGAAATAAGGTACTTACATTCTTTGTTTTTCATGTACGCAATAAAACGCGTAGACAGAAAAATTCGGTTCATAAAACATACCAATTCAGGTAGTCGTAATCGAAACGATATTCTCGATTCAATGCCTTCTATTGATTCAGGATCTGTAATACATTTCTGTTTCGTAACCATGGACGTAAGAAATGTAGACGCCCTGACACGACGCGACGCCATTTTATTTTTAAGGCATACAAAATAGGATACAATCAAAGCTAGACAGAATTATAGAATAGAGACGTTATGAGCTGGATTGCACTCCAAACCCAGTGTACACCATCATAATAAAATATTACAAGGAGTAGGTATCTTAGTACTATCATTTATTTCTTACTTATAGTAGAGGAGACCGTGGAGATCGACCTTCACCGATCTGATAACCAGATGAGACGTATTTTTTATCAAATATAATTTATAAACAAATATGCCTATAATTACTTGCCTATCTAAAAGTGCTTATGGCTATTTTTAATTAAATTAACTTTAATCGATTTTTTTTCATCACTTTCATTCTTTTGATAACTAAATGAATTTTATTTCACTGTTAGTTTTTAACACACAGAATATGCCTCAGTAGGCTTGCCTACTCATTGCTGTGTATAGCTACCTGGCAAGCCGATGTGAACAGGTAAGTCAATATAGGTGACTCCATCGTTCTGCTAACTTATCGAAAGTTATATCAAATTTTAGATTATTTTATTACAAAATCAGTCATATTTCAAAATCATTGCCTGCAAAAAATCATACTTATTGTTGCCTAGCTAAAAACTTTTAGAGAGCACTTTTAGATAGGTAAGTAATTATAGGCATATTTGTTTATAAATTATATTTGATAAAAAATATGTCTCATCTGGTTCTCAGATCGGTGAAGGTCGATCTTCACCGGCTCTTAGACCATTATGTAGCTACACGTCAATTGATTTGTGATAATGGTGATGCTGCTACGGCGGCGCACGCTAGCATCAGTCGGCGCGTGTATTGCAAATGCTTGATCGACGTATCGAGTAAATGGCCTACTAGGTACTCACTTCAAGTTATTTGCACTCAGTCCATATTTTTATAAATTCATATTCGTAACATTCCAAAAAATATAAGGCTGAAAATGTCAAAAAACACAATGGTTATTTTTATTGTTATTTACAGATCGTGACTGGTTTTTCGTGTGGGTAAACAAAAACGTGTGAAACGTGTGGGTTCACGGGCTTAGATTTCGTTCTTTTATAATATTTAAAGAAACATTCTATAAATATAATTAATCACGACTAAGCCACCAGCGCTAGAGCTAGTCAGACTTTTTTAATTTTTTTATTAATCAGGCCCTTACCAATGGTTGCTCAGATGCCCATTGACAGACGGACTGCCAGAGGGCAGCGTACTTAGATTTAGTAAAGAGCCCTGTTGTCCAGAGGTAAACACATATAGGTATTTTTAACCACCGGACAAATCCGAGTCTGACTCGAGCATAGATGATTCCATAGAAATATATGGTTTTATGTGATATGAGTACAAATTATCCTTTATTGGATTTTTCTTTTGTTTGTGCTGAGACACCTTGCTTCTTGGCCAATTTCATGATTCTAGGTCAACGGGAAGTATCCTTTAAGTAGTTTTTAATTTAATTGCGTGCAAAATTTTATTGGACTATTTTATATTGACTATTTTTATTAACTATTTTGTATGACTATTTATATTGAATTGTGTAATACTTTATTGATATCCAATTTATTTTTTTATTACTTTATATAACTTTTATTATTATTTGCTTATAGGTATTTACCATCGTAACCAGTGTGTACAGTGCGTACCGATACGAGGTACCATTATAAATTATGACGTGTAAATATTCTTACCAAATAAATGATTATGATTAAAATATACGGCTTGATGGCCGTATGTTTTGATTATATTGACTTAGAAACTTATTTTTTTTACAGGTTTATGGGACTTTAATAGACCTACAAATTATCTCAATTTCAAATTGATACCCCCACGCGTTCCTGAGATAGATAGATATAGCGTTTCTGAGAAAAAGGGTCTTGACCAATGGACAACGAAGTGATCCTATATGGGTTAATTTTTTTCTAATGAGATCGGACCCCTAAAAATACCTGTACTTAGGTAGTGCAATAGCCTCGCTCCCCCCATTAGGAATTAATTATCGGGCAATCACTGGAAATGGGTCGTTCGGTGGGTAATCACCTCACTGGATTGGAACCAACTCAATAGTCCACAATAGCTAGGCTAGCCGTTAACAGGTTATTTCCTGCAGGCGATTACATCTGAGACAAGGACATTCTGGAGATTCTGGACCTATGTACAATATCTACTTTCTACTTGCTTCGAGATGTTTATACCGTAGAAAGAGAACAAAAAAATAAGGTTAATATAAAAACATTTGCGAGCAAAATATACGGCATAAATAGGTGTATTTTTTGATTGCGTTGCGCGTTGACTTAGCAGCTTGTATTTTTTACAAAGGCCCATAGACCTATGTCCACGCGGTCCTTAGAAAAATAATTTTGCCCGACGGTCGGACGGACAGACAGACAGACGGATAAGAGTCCCTTTTTCCTTTTGAGGTACGGAACCCTAAAAAACAGAAATATCATGAACTGTTGTCCGCCTATAGATAGTTGCTTCTTGAACTTTGTGCCTGCCTCTTGCTTGCTAAATCCTAACTTACAAGATGCTTGAATTTGATTATCCCAAAAACAGCAGATTTTTTAGGACATTCGAAAAAACATCTGGGAACCCTAACTATGACACGAAAATGGCCACTTTGAAGTTTTATATTTCGTAAAAGAATTCTTTTATCAAAACAGTGTTTTAGAACCTTATTTTTTAAAATACCTATTTAACGTTATATAATTAATATTTTTTTCCATTAATTGATTTTATTTGCTTCCCATCCCATCCGGGATGCAAATATCTCGATGAAGTGTGTGAGTAAAAAAACCAGTTTTATTTTATTACACTAGGCGTCTATAAAACGTATCATCATGCCTAATTTTAACTATAAATCGATAACAGTTTACGTCTAAAAAGTTTACATCGGACGTACATGGCGAAACCATATGGGTTCCAAGTTTGACTACGGAATTCTAAAATTGATCTATCTCACTGGTCAACCATCAACCATCCCTCTGGTACGAACCAGTAGGAACATAGTCGTGGGAATTTCGAGAATAATCTCAATTATGACCCATTTTACCATTTTATTCTTATTTAAAAACTTCTTTTAACTTGCCTTATAAAGCTTATAAAAAAAGAAGACCCATTGTTCTACCTCGCAATGCACCACGCTGAAACAGCCTCGACCGCAGTACAAATAACAGCCTCGACGAACAACGAACAAACACACGGGACCTTCAGTAACTTGTACAATAGAACTGTCACTTGTGAAGTTCGTATGAGGTAGGTAGACATTAGCTATGTCTACACCAGCGCTTTCATATTGATCTTGCATCTTCAACTTTCAATTCGTCTAGCGTCAAGCGTATGCAATATTGATGCCATAACACGCATGCAGCTTATCGTCTACACCTGTCACCTGTGTGCCTCGATCAGTTGTCAAGATGGGCGCAGTGAATTTTTTCTATCTGAGCGGTATATTTAGTATTAAGTGCAAGGAAGAAACGCAAGAAAAGGAGAATCTGGATGAAATATTATTTGAAAAAATGGAACAACAATCTTTCGCCATTTTGTCTGGTTTAACGCTCGGAATGTTGCATGCCAAATTGCCAACCCATCGGTGCCGGATCGGCATACGCTAAGGGCAGGTGCTGTTGTTGGAATTCACAGATTCTCCTTGAGGAAGCTATGTGCATTTTTATGTGCATGCCACATCAAAAAGCTTTGGAATGAAATAGCTCTAACACAGCCAAAACATTTAAAATTAGACGAGCTTTAAAATTTCGTTTAAAAAGATATTTTGTTTGATTCAAAAAACATATCCAATCTTAGGCAACCAAAAGATGGATACCAAAAGTAAATGAATGAATGAATGAAAAATTTTTTATTGCACAAAATAAAAATAATCTGTACATAGGCGAACTTAATGCTAGATAACATTCTCTTCCAGTTAACCATCCGTTAAAAGTAGATCGTAATGCGACCGAAATTTTACTTATGTCTCTTGTAATTATAAATAGAAGAATATAAATAGAATATATAATATACATATATACATACAATAAAACATAAAAGTATTAATGTTACCTAGTTAGGTAGAGTACAAACAAACAAATAAGTCACGAGAACTTTCGTGTGTTTTGAAAAGTCTAGGTCTCGCATGTACGTGCTAATAAACAATGCCGCACTAAAACTATAAAATTATTTGCATTGAAAAGCAGAATATTCTGTTGTAACGAAGTACAATAGAAGGCTGTGGGCTAGAGAGCAATTTTATTTTAAATTTAACGTTGCTATGATATTTTAATTTACATTGCTTTCGGGGCAAGTATTTACACCTTGGATTTCGAGGTCTTGTAAAAACAAAATAAACTCGTATGTCTACATAAAACTGCAAAAGCTGAAAAGTTTCGTGCGTTTTTTTTTTATAAATTGTAGTCACGTGTTTTTTTTCTTTAAATAAGTACAGCCGTCGTCACTATAATTCCCTGCATGAATAAAGATTGAAATGAAAACTTATAGAAGGATGTCACGTCAATTTCAACTAAAGTCAAACAAATTCTTATAAAAAAGCCTACTATAAGATTGAGGATTTCATTGACGATAAAAAGTCAAGGAGGAATATTAGTTTGTAAGTTATAGTAAATTAAGTATGTTTTGACATTGTTTTTCATTAGGTGCCCTCTTTATTTGTTTGTTGGCATTAATAATTATTATTGTGAATTTTTTATCGTATTCTTTTATTTTGACATTGTATTTTGATTTAATTTAGTTATTAAATTATGAATACATTTTATTACGTTTATAATAATTTCAAAAATTGTATAATGACGTTCATAAGTGTACTCAAGTATACAATGTAAAATATACCTAAATGAATAAACATATTTTGAATTGAATTGAATTGATGAGGTCCAAAAAGTTTGTTTAAAAAAATAAAGATTTTGTCTAAACACACGACGTGTAATACGTGTAATAGGGGGCAACCAGTTAGCGACGCTGTAATTTTCTCTATGTGATTAATGCTAAAAAAGCTATGTCAATAAAATGAGAATCCGATATTGGCAATAAGCATTAACTATACTAGTGGTTCGCCCCGAACAGAGCTCTCGCAAGTCTCCCATAAAATAAAAAAAATATTATTTGCTACCTTTGTCTACCAAAATAGTGCCACGAAATGAAAAACGAATTAACTTGACCTACAGGTTCATTCAAATTACAGGTTACGGGTAATTGCAGTTATTTTGAAATTCAGACTATTTCCTATATTTGTGTCACTAAAGCTACACGCATATCAAATTTCAGCACTGTGGGGTTACTGGTGTACCCTGTCAATTTTGTCAAATTTCAGTTTTTATTAAGGCTTATAACTTAGAAAGTACAAGGTTTAAACTAAAAATAAAAACGGTGTCAAAATGTACGCACAAAAACCTTTTATTAGACGTGTCACTTGCCCGGATAGTCTCATTTTGTTTTTTTTACTCCTCTTGAACCCCAATATCTTAACTTCCCCCCCCACATTTTTAACTCATTTAGTCACACCAAAATTGTGCCATCTGTATTTTTTAAATTTAACGATGATCAAATAAACGCTTCGAAAGTTATCATAAATTGTATGTATGTAACAAACATACATACATACAACGCCGATTTGCCCAGGTTGATTTAGCGATCTCGCTTCGCTCGATCAAATACTTTGTTTCTATAGATACAAGCTGACCCACCCACGTGGTTTTTCAATAAAATCATAATCATCCTGTTGCGGCATAAAGTCGGGCACAAAGTAGCCTATGTCCCAACTCCCAATCCTGGCCATAATCTATCTGTATACCAAAAAACTGGACCGATTTTTGAGAAGTTTAGTCGTGTAAAAGTAACAAACAGACAGACGAAGTTACTTTCGAATTTAAAAGCTTACAAACATAATAATAATCCGCTTAGATATAGTAAAATGTTACTACTTAACAACCCCATCAAAACTATGTTATTTGCTCGTACATTAGTGTAGTTGATTTGCATTTTCTAAGCAATCGAAAATCTAAACCGCTCCCAGACTGCAATTTGCAGTTGTACTGCAGTCGATCTAACAGAGCTAATAGCTAAGTACCTCATATTATTAAGCCTTCCTATATACATAATTAGAATTAGTGGTTTAGCCTATTCACAATAGTTTGCAGTTAATCAATATCTAATGACGGGAAGCGACCGACGGTAGCTTTGAGTAGGTAGGTATATAGTTCTCAGATTAAAGCCAAGTTAACAAGTATTTGGACGACCTCCGTGGTGCAGTGGGCGAATAGCCGGCTGAGACGCAGGAGGTAGCGGGTTCGATTCCCGCCGGGGACCAAATGTTTGCATGATCTACAGATATTTGTTCCGGGTCTGGTTGTTTCTATATTTATTATAAGTATGTATTTACAGAAAAAAAATGTATATAAGTATTCTATCAGTTAACTGGTTCTCATAGTACAAGCTCTGCTTAGTTTGGGGCTAGATAGCGTTGTGTGAAATGTCCAGCAATATTTATTTATTATTTTATACTGCTTCAATCACAGAATAGCTACAGAAGTTAAGTTTAGTATAATGAGCGAAAATAAGCGCACGCACACATAGACGAGCAGGTAAGAGTACCAGTAAGAGTATTAGCAGGTAGTGTAACGTAAATTAAACACAAGTTTAATTTAACTTGAATTTATTTACAAAATTAGATCTCAGGGTGAGGGTAGTTACAATATTTGCGTCCGAACCACGCTGAACTTAAAATGTAGTAAGCCACTGGCCTTAGCTGTAGAAGAAGCAGGAAATCCGCCGTAGTCAGGAAGTAGGTACGGGTATCGGGTCTTCAGCTCCCGCAACGGTGTAGCTAGTGGAGCTCGCGCAACGGCGTAGTAGAGGAACTCCAAAGCAGATAGGCTGGCCTCAGCCCGGTAGAAGGAACCCTGGAATTCCCATCCAGTGGTTTAGAAAAATGACCATTTTCCATGTTTGACTGCGACATCCTCCCTTTTTTTTCTAAGCGAAAGCGCAATGGCTACTAGCAAATGGTAGTGATCGATGATGTGGCAGTCAAACAATGGTAGGCTAATAATGGTAGGTATATGCACTTAAATTAGAACAGATAGTAGGTAGGTAGAAGGTTAATGAATCTAATGAGAGAATTTAAATGGTATCTGAATGGTAAGAATGGTATAGGTTAAATGAGATAGAAATGGTTATAAAAATGGATAGTGAACATGTATATTTGTGACGTATAACGTGACAAGGTAACTTGCAAGCTTAGCATGGACCTTACACTATAATAAGCACTACTAAATTAACGGTATAATGACAACGACAGACTACACATTGTCCGTTACAATTGAATGATTCAGAACAATAGAACTATAGCTATATACACAAATAAGCAACACTCACCCAATATGGGGTACACACGGCACTGATTTTAGGTTGTACTATAGGTTTATGTAAGGATTATGTAGCACAAGGTAGGTAGGTACCGAACAGGTATAAAATATTGTTCCGCGTACAGGCAGTTATTGTAGCTCGCCTCACACGACAGTGGCTCGCTCGTCGCTCGTGTCACCTTCAGTGACCGCGTCCCCCGTACTTCTTACTCCTGCGCCTTCCCACTTGGGGAGATTGCTAATTGTGGTTACGAAGCTAATTTATAATAGGTTCTAAGTTTAAAACACTTAGGTAGGTTTTTCAGTAGCAGTTTCCTAATAAATTGGTAACAAGATTTAAATATGTTTAAAAATACTAGATATTTTAAAGTGGTATTCACGTAAATTTACGTAAAACACGTAAAAACTGTTACAGTAGTTATTTAGGTTCATTCATATATGTTATTTTTATTTTTGTGTCATAAGTATAAGTATGTATATTGTATACATTATATACATTGTAGAATGTTAGGTACACCATTACACCCCAAGAAATCTCCACACAGTCCATTCCACCCAAAGGTTGTCTAGTAGATATCGCTATTCAGCGATAAGACCGCCAATTGTATTACATAGTTTTACGGTGTTCTTTGTAGTTGTATTGTTATAAGGTGTGCAATAAAGAATGATCTATCTAATCTAAGAGTATCTCGGAAGGAACGTTCGCCCGACTTAATCTGAGAACTAAACCTGTCTATTTTGTGATTTCAATTGCCCAACCGCTCTCATGTCCTCGCTGCCCAACCACCTGCACACGAGAGGAATTGAAACAAACTACAGAGAAATGTTTACTCTCTATTATTCAATTAAAGGGGAACACATGACAAAGAGTACAGTTTTGTAAAAACAGTGTGTTTTGTGTAAATTTTACTAATAATAAGCTCTAAAATCCAACACATAAGTTCTTTGGACACGCTACCCCTGAAGAGGACTCAGTGGAAAGTCTAGTAGTGCAAGACAGAGTGTAGGGCAAGAGACCGCGTGACCGCTCTCCAACGAGATGATAAAGATAAAACGTTTATATTGTCACCAATGTACACAGAAATGGAATTAAATCTTAAAACTAGGCGTAGACTAAAATATACATTGTGACAAAATGGCCCCCACTCAGCATGTGCTATGGCAGATTCGAACTACCAAAGCGCTGATCTTCCTTGATTAACGTAGCTGTGGATAGCGGCTATATCGGCCATTAAACCATAAATAAAAGTGTATAGTAAGACCTGATCAAGTCCATCGCACACTCTGCCATGAATGAATGTTCCCGCAATACCTTCAATAGAGCTGAATGGAGACATAGGCGAGAGTGCCCGTCTGAGAAAAAGAAAATATATTTTATAACCATACATATATAACATATTTTATAAACGTACCTACGTAACGTAGAAGTTAGTACAACAAACATAAATTTAAAATTCCAAAAGTCCCCGACACGTAAACGACGACAGACATAGGCTTCATATTTCGAATTGAAATTACTAATACCTATGGATATTTTGTCTTTGCTAAATCACCTTAATTTAATGCTTACCGGTTATCAAGAAACAAAGCTATACTCGCTTGATATACGACACCGTACGAGGGCGGCAATAAGGGATTAAAACGTTGACCCAACTGGTCTTCATCCCCTCTCATCCCTTACACAAACTTTAAGGTTTAAAGCTATCGAGGGAAGAATGGAAATGTGGTCTAGTTTAAGAGTTGGATGCTGAAATTGAAGCTTTATGAGTTCAATCGAACTTTGCGAAACTTGAAGGCGAGTCAGCTTGTGTAAGTGGCAATAATCAGAAATCAGGAACATTTATCGTTTCTGAGAACGGATACCGAACACCTAAAACTCAGGTTTAAGTAGTACATAAATAAATATAAGTTTTTATTATAATATGTATTTTAGGCTAAGGTTTATGGGCTGTAAAATTAGTTAATTAATACTGATTTATTACTATTTATTAATTAAACTGTTGTACAATTAGGATCTTATTAAAATACGAACAAGATAACACAGTTTATCTATTTCAGGATGTATATGTGAATAATAGAACAGAAGGATACAATAGTAGGTATTTGTCGTTCGACTGACCGATGGGCCGCAGAAAGCTTTGTTGATGTCACTAATCATGCTAATATTATAAACGCGATTAAAATTATAGTTTCGATGTTCGTTTACACACTCAATAGATTATGACCAGCATTGAAACATTGACTGCATTTCATTAACAAACCATGTATGCGAAGCCGCGGGCGGCAGTTAATCATGTGTAATTCCTGAAGTCTGAAGTCCTAAAGTTAGATCTGAGTATACTATAGAGTGATCATCACCATGTCATTCATGGGACATAGGTACAATGCTGAAAATAGCCCTCCCCCATTTTTTAAAAATATTTGATGGGACAGGCTTACGGCCACCACCCGGGGTATTGTCGCCGCGTTCCCTACCCTGTAGAATCCTCTTTACATTTTTCTTGAAGCGTACCATGTTGTAGCCTAACGGAAAACAAACTTCTTATGCAATCGATCTAGTGCGGCTTTAGGCTCTCATGCTATCTAAGAGACGGATCTATATTTATACAATAACTAAAAACTAATTCCATATTCTATAGGAACACAATAGAATACATGGTTACGTCAATAATACTTAAATAGTTGTATAAGTTTTATCTACCTAGTAACATATTGCACCATAATTTTGGAGGAGCTAAAAACATACAAGCATTTGTTAATAGACATCTAATCTAATAGACATCTAATCTAATAGATATCATGTGGCGATATATGTCGCCAAACATTTAAATATTCGTTAATATATGCCTCTATCGACGCGTTCCTATGTCTCATCTATCTATATTACTTTACCATCCTATAGTAGCATTTCCTTTCAAGTGTCAACCTTATAACAGTGGTTTTAGGGCACAGTATTTAGTTAATCAGTATTTTGTCAAAAGTTGTCAAAAGCCAGTTTCATTGCTGTGTATCTGTTTATCCCAGGCTTTGCGTAAACAAACGAAATTAGGCTTTCGGTTTAGTGGTTTTGCGTAATTATATTGGGTAAGCCGTCAGAACGGTAAACAGTTACATTATTTAATCGGCATATACCTACCTACCTACAGACGTACATCGTACAGCGAAGGTATGGAAAATTTAGCGTCATCTGTTTTTCCCGAAGAATACAATCTATTAGCTTTATTACGTAAGCCAATTGCTTTCGTAGACAAATTAAGGTCACTGACAAAACAAACAGATACAAACAAATGGTCACTCTGGAAATCTATGGGAGAGGCCTATGTTCAGCAGTGGATGTGATGTGGCTGATATGATGAAGCTGAGAGGATAGTATGGCTGCTAAACAAGCCTACTCAATATACTACGTGATTTAATATGTAAGACATAAAATGAAAACACTTGTAGGGCTAACGGCTAGCATTGTTGTAAAATTGGGTTTTTTCAAATTCATAATTCAATTATAAATTCAATACTAGCCGGTAGCACCACAGAAATGTTTAAATTTTAAATTAAGCTTAATATCAAGTCCTAAAATATCAATGAAACAACCTGTATAAAATATGTAAACAAATAATATTCATTCATCATAATAGGTACCTGTTAAACTGACTAAGCGGCATCGTCGCACAGGCACCGCCGATTTACGGTAAAAATTGATGAACATTTCCTATGTATCAATTACTGGATAAATATTCAAGCTACCGGTATTAAACCCACCTCTAAAATCACTTAATACGATTCTGGATGTGTGTTTTAAATTAATGTCGTACATAACAAAACAGGTTGTATACTCCTCTCTTAATCACGGCTGAGTTCTGCGCCCAACTATTGCTGCAACCTGCCATCAGACGCTGATACATGCAAATGCCCGAGTTTTATTCCTATTCGGAATACTCGATAGTAAGAAACAAAGGGAAATATTGAGATTTTTGATTAGATTAATTTATACTATGTATGTATGGAGTACTGCTGCCATCTCCGGGATGGCTCGGCCAAGTATCAGCTTGAAGCAAGTATTCGATTGAGCGACGTGCTGCTAGGCTCATTGGTGATGACTCTCTAGTGCAAGCCAATTTACAAAGTCTAGTCTAGAGCACAGGCGCCGAGTAGCCAGACTTTTAGTTTTTTACAAGATTCATTTTGGTGAATGTGCGTAAGATCTTCATGACCTTATCCCTCCTTCCCCCTTCCACTACCGGACAAGCAAACGTACCGAGAAGTACCACCCATACCTGGTCGGCATACCACCTTGCCGTACCAAACGATTTGCTTCATCTATTCTTGTTAGCACAAGTAAGGAGTGGAACTCACTTACGGCGTATGTTTTTCCGAACCAGTATTAATCTTGGAGTCTTCAAGTCCAGAGTGAATAGGTTCTTTCTATACAAGCGTGCTCCATCTTCGATCACACCATTACTTACCACCAGGTGAGGTAGTAGTTAAGCGCTTGGCTATCATCAATTAAAAAAAACGAGTCTTTCAACAAAAATATCTAGGCATGTCCTAGTTGAAACTGTAATTTTAATGGTGAACCTTTAATACTTCCGCCACACTGATTATTTTGGTTACAGTATTATCCGAAACATTAACTTATATTTACTGCCACTTAATATTTCAAATTGATAAAGTACTTCTCTTTAATAAATTAGTCTGAAATTTTTCATCCTGCATGCGAAATGGCGGGTACAATTTTCTTCGAGCCAAGGAGAAGGCTCTTGACCCAAATTCTTAAAACTACACGCTCATGAAGAAATGTATCGCTTTTATGACGAGCTGAGATATTAATTTAGCTCGTATTTTTATACTGCAGATATGCACCAATTGAGGAATAATTAATATTTAGTTTCCATTAGCATGACAACATCTGTATAATTAAACTTTTATAGAAGCTAAAAGCTCTCTAGTCAAAGTGATCTACAGCTTTGTTTAGTTTGGGGCTAGATAACGTTGGTTGTGTGAAATATCAAGATTTATTTATTTATTAACTAGCTGATAGGGCGAACTTCGTACCGCTTTGACATGCATGTGATGCGGGCTGCCAATCAATGTACGTCGCCGGTATAATGTATGAGAATTTTTTTTTTCTCATACATTATATTTAGTTTAAACCTTGTAGTTTTTAAGTTATTAGGCATAATAAAAACTGAACTTTGACAAAATTCACAGGGTACACCAGTGACCCCACAGTGCTGAAGTTTGGTATGCGTGTAGCTTTAGTGATACAAATATAGGGAAAAGTCTGAAATCCAGAATAACTGCAATTTCTACCCCAAAACAGTTCGACCAAATAAACTCCCGTTACCTGTAATTTCAATGACACTGTAGGTCAAGTTGGTTGTGCATTTCGTGGCACTATTTTATTAGTGGAAGATTAAGGCCGGCTTGCACAACGATCCCCAAACGTATTTAGCGACTAAACATGTTAAATTTTACGTATTTGTATGATTTGACAACTCCTTAAATCTTAATTAGCCACTAAATACTTATACTATAGTTTAGGCATCGTTGCGCGAGTCGCCGTAAGAATATATTTTATGTGTTTTGGGAGACTCGCGAGATCTCAGTTCGGGGCGAACCACTTCTATGTATATGTATTTAAGATTGACTGATGACAAAAAATGCATCATACTTGCTTTTGTATGTTCATCAAGATTGATGCGGAAGCCTTGTTGTAACAACTTAACAAACGGACAGACAGACACTTTACACAATATTCATTTAGTTTAAATTTTCCTAAATGGTATTATACTTACTGATACCTAATAATTATTAATATCTAACTTTATACACCAATCGTAAACTAAATACTTTTGAAAACCCACCAAAAGCAAATCAGTTACAATAAGTCGAATTGATTATTTCGTTGCTTTGTACCAACCGGACTATTGACCAACAAGTATCAGTAGTTCGGTCAACCGGACTAACAACCGAACTGCTGATACTAGAGGACATTATGTGCTCGATGGCGAGCGCTGAGAGTGAGGTTGGGATTCGGAATAAAGGTTTTTCTCATATAGGACCCGACGCACCAGTATCATAACTTCTACAACTGATTTAACAAGAGATATCTTCGTCATTCTTCACTTCTTCTTCACACTTCACACTTCAGTCTTTACCAGAAAAGTTAGTGTTCGTCATTTTCATATCACGACACGACGGTGGCAAAAAAAGTGGCACTCCGGGAGTGCCGACAGAAGTGAAAATTTAATGAATTACGAGATACTTATACACAGATGTTTTGGTAACGGTAACAGTGTCGCGAGTTCAATGGTTTTTTCCATCTCAAAAAATGTCCAACGCGCCTAAAGAAGTTTTCACTTCAAAATTATCAAAAATTCTTGCCATCGTCGTGTCTTTATAAATAAAGAAAATCACCTCATAAGAGATTTATTTTGAAACTCCATTTAAAAAGCATCTCAGACAAATTACTTCCTAAAAAGCCGATGTCTCGATTTTTCCAACTTTCCATAAACAGTTAATTTCAAAAGAAATTTCGATTTCGCAAAAAGAAAGATGTAAATTAGATTTCCACCAATCATTCAAGTTTGAGAACTCGTCTAAAGTACATCATCGTAGCGGAGGATGGTGTCGAAAAGTTGACTAAGTGGGTTCCGCTTTTGAGTGAAAAATTTGATATTGAGACATACCTTTTAAATCTTGGTACTGAGAATATTTTTGGAAAGATCAAGCTTCGGGGTATGATACATTTTTGTCGTATGTACACACAAAAGAGTGGAAATTTAATGTACTCCTAGAAAGTATCATGTTAGACGTTCCGATTAAATATACATTACTGAATTTTGTTAATGCAATAAATTAATTTGTAGGTAAATTAGTTGTTTTGATTCATTACTTGTTCAAATTTAATAATTCAGGAAAACCAATCGTTGTGGCATTGTGGCTAGCTTATGTAATTAGTTTTCGATTAAAAACATGCAGGGCGACTTGCGCAACGATAAACGTAATTAGTGGCTAAATATGATTAAAGGAGATTACTTATGTATTTTTCTTTTAATACATAACGTACCTACCTATTTGGAAGTTATACAGATAACTTTGACTAGCAAATAGAATGATTTTTTTACAAGCTTTTATTTAACTTGCAATTGATGTATGTTTGTCTTGCAACTGAATTTTAAAATAATTGATTTTAAATTTATGGAATTTGATATACACGCTTATTTTGTATGACAATGCATGCTTAACTATGTGACGTCATTCTAATTCCAATATGGCGGATCATCAAAGATGGCGGACTAGTTATTTTTTTTGCACTACCATCAAATGATCAAATGGTATCAAATGAAAGGGCTGGCTGAGGAGAACACGAAAACTAATACAACGTCACGTTTTTACGAGTACAAGCTTTTATTTAGCTTGCAATGTTTGTTGGTTTGTCAGTCCTCTTCCTCTTATCCTACGGAGTTGAAATTTGATATGTTAGTTCAGTTCCGATGACAATGCAGTTTTATGGTATGCATGACCTGATTCTACACCCTGGATTGGCTCCAGATGAAGGAACGCCTCTACGGTCAATATCAGAGACACGAAATTTTGTATACGCATTTAATTATGATAGTTAAAAATTCCACCATGACATGGCTGCTGCACTCAGGGTTGGCTTCCAAGGAAGAACTAATCAACGGTCAACAGCACAGACACGAAATTTTGTTTATGCATTTGAATTTGGAATAACTTTGGTGACAATGCAATAATATGGTAGGGATCCATCCCAAATTCACCTCCAGGTGGGCGATGGAGACGGATGCTAGACAAAGGAACTTCCGAATGAATTGTAGTGGGATACTAGTGTTTGGGCTCATTTGAATTTGGTCGCGGTTCTGATTATAAATTTTATAAAAGCTTGTATTGCAAAAGTAATTTTTCAACAAAACACTTATTTATTCTTGAACCGTGGGAAAGAACTAGCATATTAAAATAATTGGAAGCATTTTATGTCGGAAAATATGCACTCCTTTTCTATCTGGGGATCGGATTAATTTCACGATGAGATGCAGACGGTAGCGCTCGTTTCAAATTTAATAACTTCAACCAACCATAATCTAATTTCCAGGCACTTTTCGATATTATTCTGTTTTATTGAAAAATATATTAAGAAAACAAACTATGGCATAACACCTGAATATCTTAAGTGAAACAACAACCTGGTGAAAATAGTTGATTCCTGGTCAAACATTAGCACTTTTGTAATCGTAACTAGAAATGCGGAGATTCGTAGACAAATCAAGGTCATGATGACTTTGATCAAGGCCCAGAGGTTTAGCTAGCTGAAGTGTCAGTGGGAGAAGAACGGTCGTTGGGGCAGATTGGTTCATAAGCTGAGACTACGCACTAAGTAGGATGGCCCCCACTAGATGGAAATACGACATGATAAGGGTGGTTGGAAGCCGTTGAGTGTAAGTCACACAAGAACTGTCGCTGTTGAGATCTATGGGAAAGATCTACTCGTATGTTCAGAAGTGGTAGTCCTGTAGCTGGTATGATGATGAGCATGCTTGATGATTAAATTCATTGAGATCTAAGTATCAAAGTTGCAAATCGAAACTTGAAATTGAGTAGGTTTAGATATTTTTTACTGAGTGAGTTTTCCACTATTCCGCTGATAAACATTCCTAATAGTAGCAACATGCATATAACAAAAACCAAGTAAAACATACACAAGTTACCCTGGGTTCATTTTGAGTTCGTGACTGTACCATTATGAGTTCGTGACTGTACCATTAAGTTTAAATTTTAATAAAATCTTCATGTAAACTCACCGTTCACTTTAAAATAGAAATTCCTAAACTAACATTATTTTATGAAGGTTCGGGTTTTACATATTCTCGGGGGTGTATTAAACTCTTTAGATTAAAATAGTTTTAAATAGTTGTCTGTAGTAATATGGAAGGGTAAATCCCTGGGGTAGTATTCCTAATCCGTTCACTGGCACCGTTTTATCATCAAGGGTGTGTACAGATCTGGCGAAAGCACGCGTACGCCACGCGCGTGAAAGTTACTCTCTTCTCTCTCATGAAAGACACGTCTAACACGCGAGCGGCGCATTCGCCAGATCTGTAGACGCCCCCCAACGTTTGAAGGTTTTTTGAAAGCCGTATGGCATAGCTCACGACTATGTTCATCCCATGATAAACATCCTTATGATTAAAAATAATCATTGGTGGCGATTCTGTTGTTTACACTGACTAACTAAAATTGTGTAAAATACGAACAGTCTTATTTTGTTTGGGCTAAAGATCAAATTAGAATGACACTTAAAGTGACATTTCTAAAATTAAGTATTTTTCACTAAGATGGCGTGTTTTGGGCTAGTTTTAGTCAGCAGTTAAATTGGTGTTCATTAAAACTAGCCCGCAAACACACCATTTTAGTAAAAATTACTTAATTTAGAAATGCCACTTTAAATGTCATTCTAATTTGATCTTTAACGTAAATAAAATAAGACCGTTCATATTTTACACAATTTTAGTTAGCGTAAACAACAGAATCGCCACCATTATCTGCAAAGCATAAGGATATTTTCCTCGCTCCTGATTTCTGACCTACAAGAATTTAGACAATTGTTTTTATAGTATACATGTTTTTTTCCCAATTTTAATATAAGATATTGACATTGTTAAATAAATACATACTGTGAAATATTAGCACGCCTGCTAATAGGTTGAATACATTGACAAGCATAGATTTAAGACCTTTTAATGTAATTTTAGTGTATTCTAGCAAATAAACAATTGAATTTGAATTGAATTTGTTTTTCGTTCGACGCTATCGGGAGACGCCAACATAGAAAATGCAATAACTATTAGTGTAGTGTAGTTTAACATTTTATTATGTACTAGCTGACCCGCCCGCGGCTTTTCACGGGTGGTTTTTCAGTAAAACATTACCCTCATTTTGCGCAGTTGGCTATAAAGTAGCCTATGTCCTTTCCCAGGATATAATCTATCCCCTTGCAAAATTTCAGCCGTTTAGTCGTGTAAAGGCAACAAACAAACAAACAAACAGAGTTATGTATGTATTATACATATAAACCTTCCTCTTGAATCACTCTATCTATTGCTGAAAACTGTTAAAATCCGTTGACTAGTTTAAAAGATCTAAGCGAACAGACAGCGGAAGCGACTTCATTTAATACTATGTAAAGATGTTAGTCTGTAAGGTATTTATAGTTAATGGGCCCTTGTATTTTACACATTTTACATTTTTCGTAATTTTACACGTTGCCTGAAATAAACGTTATACTATTATTATGTTAGATTTGTTTTATTATTTACGTGCACTGCTTTCTTATTTTTTTATATTTAATATTAATCATCTTTCTTTTTTATGTTTTTATTTCATAACATAACTTATGACTTACCCCTGCGAGAAAGGTACGGAGTTTCAGATTTTGAATTATTTTGTCAACTGATAAACAAAGGGACTTTATAATTTCCCAATTTTACCATTTTTCTTGACCCGGTGGCGCCCCTTACAATTGCTTTCTTTGTTGAGACTTGAGTCTTTCTTCGAATAAGTCCTTGCTTAGTATTAAGATACTGCTATGTAAACAATGGTAGACTAGACAAGTCATAATGGAGACACAGTGGCACCAGCAGACAGCAATGCAATTTATCAGCGTAATGACCACCTGACTTGCGGGAGATTGTAACCCTGGGGATTAATAGATCGGACGCAAACTGCAGACGACCAGAGGTTGATTATTCTTGGCGTTTCTGATCTCTATTTTGTATTTCATTCTAGTTTGTGTGTCGCAACTATTAGAGAGAGTAGGCTTTGCGAGGCGAGGGGGAGATACGACTAGTACGAAAATGACCACTTTGAGGCTTTATATTTCACAAACGGGCTCTTATATCCTGAGTTCCGATTCGGAGGTTGCGGAATCAATGCCCGCGCGAGCAACATTTGATTTTTTTTTTCTTGAAAAATCGATGTGCGTATTTAAGTATGTATGTCGTACCTTATATGAGTATAGCTATATCTATAATGCATAGGAGCATTGCAAGCAGTCGCTCGCTTGCGGCCACCTTAAGCTGCTTAGAGAGCAATATCAATAAGAGATAACTGAAATAGAATTGTTTAGAGTATTCTGCTAAAGATCTTAAACAAACATGTGGAAATTTATTGGCTTGATAAAATATGTTTAGCTTGTGTTTGTTCGATTCATCAGTCTGTCTATGTTAAAATAATATAGGCTTACTGTACCGTCAGAAATACAGAGGAAATTGAAAAGTGGTGAATACCTTTCTAATAGAGAACATTCACCAGTCAAGCCTCTCTTATCAATACATTTTCTGTTGTTACAGGCATTCAAAGATTACAACGTTGTTAAACTTTTCAAAATCTTCCTAATTTTTATCGTTTTTTTTTTGTATTATCTTGGTTATATTAGTTATCATGTTCTAAATAATAGTAGATTATTAAACGAGGCCGAGGGGATAAAGCAGTGTCTTGCGTCACGGGCGATAAACTGAATCCCGAACGTAATGAAGGATTCTAGAGTTAACTCAGCGAAACGAGGGAGTTGCTAGAACCCTGAGTGCAGAGAGGGAGTGCAACATGCAGACAACTTTATCCACGAGGAGAATACTCTACTCTTCACACATTCTGCGAGACAATAAAAACCAAATCTAGGTTAGTGCATTCTGTGCAGAGGTTAGTTCGATTTATGAAGAAGTTCTTATTGCGAACCTTATCTGTATTATATTTGAATTTTAATACAGATAAGGTTCCAAATTCAAATCACATTATGCCCGCGGGGGCATAATGAAATTCAGTACAACTTTACTCCCAGCTCAGCCGTAGGGATTTAATCACCTGCTTTCGGTGATGACTTATAATTTGACATTGTCGAGCAGGTGGTGTGAAATAAATATTATTATCCTTACTAATATTATGAATTCGAAAGTAACTCCGACTCTCTGTCTGTCTGTTTGCTACGTTTTTACGACTAAACTAATTTTGTTACGGAATTGGCTGGACTAATTTCGATGAAAGGTATACAGATGACAGAGATTGGGACATAGGCTACTTTTTATTCGACTGTGCAAAAGGAGGGTAGTGTCTTTATTAACAAACCTCGCGTGCGAAGCCGTCAGCTAGTTATTTATAGTTCGTAGTATAGCAGTAAAAATGTATCATCTCATTTATTTCTGGAGGCACTTAATTATACATAATTATATAATGCAAAAAAATCTTTTTTAGTGACTTAAGTAGCTAACATGGTCGTTATTTTAATCTTTGTTTGTGTATAATATAACTTCTCTAGGCAGATCTTTTAGAAAACTAACAATTATAATCTGTAGAACACCGCACTCCGTTACTTACAGTTATTTCTTTCCATCCAAAGGTTGTCTGGAAGAGATCGCTCTCAGAGATAAGGTCGCCCATTGTAATTTTCTGACATTGTAATTTTATTTCTTGACATGTGTGTAAGGGAAATTTGTTTCATGTTGTTTTTTATTACGTATATTTGCATCCCGGATGGGGAATGTGGGCCACTCTAATATTAATTTATAAGATATATGTAACTAAACCACATTAAAGCAAAGAAAATGAATTATGAGTACATAATTGTATTGCCTTTTTAGTTTTAGTTTAGTGTTATATTTTTTCTGTGTTGTAATTACAACAAAGAATTATTTTATCTTATCTTATCTTATCTTAAGATCGTCATGAATGCTGTAAATTGTGTGTACTTACCTGACGAACATACAAATGCCAGTCTTCTCCATAGCTCTCGAGATACCCTTCCATGACGCCAGCATGGAGTATTTCTGCTTCGCTGTGAGAGGCAATCGTGGGTCCGTGGTGGGGGGAGGGCCGTCTGACAACGCGGGGGGGTTGTTCCCCCTCCGCTCTGAAGCAGCTAACTTGCCCAGCTGACAACCCATGGCAAGGGTATCACAAGGGCATGCTATGGTCCACTCCTTTACACTATGTACGCGCACGTAACTGACATTCCACGTTTTAAATCATTTTTATGTGAGTTGTTGGCACTGATTTTTCACTACTTTTTAAATAAATAAAATCACTATTATGGTACTTCTTCGGTATACTTTTTTCTCAAACTGTTATATTTAAACACTTTTCTGGCACGTCAATCACCATTTGATGTTTTTTTTTTACTTTTTAGCACTCCATATTAGTTCCCTAGCACTTTCATTAACACACCCAGCAATTTTTACAGATTTCACCATAACTCATTGCGTTTTTCTTCATTATTTCACCCAGTCTGTGTATTTTCACCACAGCTATACTTCCGTAACTCGATTGGAAGATCTCGTTATCTCATCTTCGCGTGTTCCACTGAAGTTATTATCATAATGTAATATTCATTCTGAATTTATCGGTCGGCCTTGTTTAAAGACTTTATCTTATCTATCTTACGAAGTCAGTACCTGAAAAAGAAATTTGAATATTACAATTTTGTGTCGACATAGTTCGTATTTTATCACTGAATGACTCATTTAAAATATTAATTTCATTTGATTAATTTGATTTAGTTTAATTGGATTTGATTTTGTTTAGTTTAATTTGATTTGATTTTGATAATTTTATTTAATATAATTTATATTTATTTTGTATAATGTGTGAGTCAATGGCTTAAAATAAACAGTTTTTATTTTTATTTTATTATTTTATATAAAGAGGATTATGAGGCTGTACCTGTGACATAAACTAATGTATAAAGAAACGGTAAGAAGGGTATGTTTCTGGTGAAATTACCAGGCATATATAGGCTTAGGCTCGGACTATATGACATCCGGGCTTGCCCCGTTTTTTAACGGCCCCTGACCAATCCATCGCACAACCAAACATTTGAATTTTTGTGCATTGACTACACACGATCCGAGGCCATCCGACCCCAATTCTTACCTGGAAGCAACCGGGACATGCTCCGGATTCACAGAATCGGGGAGACCCGGATGCAATATAGTCCGAGCGTTTCACAAAAATAAAAAATGAGTTGATTATACGAATCTGTTTCAGTCCACAACAATAATCTTATTTTATAGCAAACTTTGTGGCCAAAAGTAATTATAATCTGAATTCAATAAATTCTGGATAATTTACGCCGTGAAAACTTCGACTCTTTCATAATTCATCTTTATTCATCCCCCGTTCCTTTCCAATAGGTTTACCCATCGATATACATGTACTACGTACTAGATATCGCGATCCGAACACTCACTCTGCTCCACTGAACTGTACTGCAATCCGTACACCTTACTTTAGTGCGGCTTCGACATTCACTAAGTTTGGACGCATACGGAGCGGCACTATTAATACGAGAATTCGAATCAAAGTATGAAATACATAAAGTATGACATAAATAATAATTCAGTAGTCAAGTATGTAAAATTATTGGTTGTTCAAGTGAATAAATAGGTAATAATATCGTAATACCACAATAGAAAAAAAAATTGTTTAATATGATGCGACGCCGTCTAAAATCATAGACTAAAATAATGCAGATATTCCATTACAAAAACGGTTGTAGGTAAAAATATGTGACTGAACACGGACTTGACGTGGTGTTTTAATTTGTTTATGTAAATGTTTTCTAGCCAGTTTGATATTTTTTAATATTTATTTCATGTTCTTTATATTTTTTTAATACTTTATCTCACAAAAAATATAAATTACTTACATGTACAAAAGGTGGGCCACCCTCAGAGGTAACAAAGAAGGTTGACCTGCTAACTTAAAAAAATATAAACATAATGATACTTAAAAACAAAAGAAACACAAATAACAATGAACTCCGATCACAGTTACAATAAATACATAAACCTATTCGACATAATAATGATAATACATAGAATATATATAACTAAAAATATAAATATAACTAAAAATATAAATATAATTAAAAATATATAAATATATATATAAAACAAAAAATACTTCAGTATTTAAATAAAGTACACATACTACATTTCCATATATTTTAACAGCTAGTGGAGGACTGAAAGACATGACTTCAGACGACTAGTCTACAGTCTACCGGTTTACTTTTTAGTTTATAATATCTGTCAAAGATCCGAAAATATGACGACGTGCGTAATTGGATATTGCAAAAGTACATCAAGAAATGCCAGTGAATCATCAGTTTGATTTCAAACTATTGTTAACGTACTTGAGCTTAAATAAACGCATACCTATTCATTTTCTTTTAATTTAATACTTTACCATATTTTGAATTATTACATTGCATGGCGCTTACAACGTTTTGGTCGCGAGTAAACTAAACTCTGTAAGCGATCCAGCGCTGCATATTTTAAAGTTTGGTTAGATCACATAAATAATGTTTAGCGCTGCAGCGAACTTTAGTTCTAAGGCCGCCTTCTCACCAGTATTTTAACAAACTTTTTTCAAGAATGTTCTTGTCTATCGGTAGAATATATGTCTATGGTTTTACCTTTATCTAACTCGTCTACTTAAACGTTACCAAGTTAAACAATTTCGTTCTTTATGCTGTATATTAAATGAGCAACAATTGTTTAGAAATAATTCACTTGCATTATCACAGAACGCTGCTAGGTACCACACCAGATTAAGCAACTATAATTATGGCCTATAATAAACAGATTAAGCAACTTTTTCTGTCGGTAACCAACGACTTGTTTCTCCTAGAAAAGTGGTAAAAAGTTTGATTGGCCATTAGGTCAAATTCAATGTGACGTGTTTGTGAAGAAACCGCCTATATTTATCCTAAAAGTCACTTATTTTTTTTTTATAAATTTTAGGCTGAGTTTGACCACGATCTCGCCTATTCACTCGCGACTTGATAACCCCTAGGTTGTAGTTATCAGGAAACACAGACGTACTGAATTTTGCTGACATACCTATAGCTGAGATATAATTTATTTAAATTTAGGCAAAGTTCGACGTAAAAACACAATAAATTGTCATAAAATGTATCTTGTCGGTCAATATTTTATTATAACTTTCGCAACAAGTTGGAAGACAAATATTGCCTAGTGAATAGACGGCTTAATTCGTGCAAATTTCGTATTCGCATCTCGTAAAGATTGAAACTTTTCAAGTGAATAACGTCGTTTCGGAAGTCCAATTTAGTCAAATTTGAGATCGCGTCAACGACCACATTTCGCACTTTATTTGAAAATTATGAAGGGGAATCCAAATATCTTGAAGCTCTCGTCAGTTCCTCAAATACAACAGAATTAAGTAAACAATGAAACATAATTATATTTCTTCGTAAAATAATTGCCAAATTTTATTTATACGCTGTTTCTTTCCGCCTCGGTCACAATAGATAGATATAGACATTTATTTCGACACAAGTAATAAACACACAGAAATAATGCCCTGAAACCTGCACCACGAACGTCAGTTATGAGTGCCTTTGTTAAAAAAAACGAGTACAAGTCGCACGCCTGAGCTAGTGTACCTACGATGTCGAGTGTCTACAATGTTTTGGTGGCTCTTTGTCCGATGCAAACAAAAACAGTCACGAGCAACGCTTTTTTCAGAGACTGTACCTACCAATTCATTTAAGTTTAAAAAAAAAGTAGTTTGAAACCTAGAATAGAAAAAAAAAATCCTCTCCATCCAAAAATTGTACCGTAAACAACCTTGTACTGCCCATTGTACTTGTTGCTTTGTGTATTTTCTTAAATCTTTGCTTCTTTTGTGGTGTACAATAAAGTGTTTTCATTCATTAATTTTTCTAGGTGACTACGTAAACGAAGCCGATGGCAGGAGCTAGTAATACCTTTAAAGAGAACTTGAGGTAAACACGTCATTTCACTTTGAATATGAGTTTCGTAACTTCGCTAGTTAGTAAAGAGAAAAAGAAATGGAAAAAGAATTTTATTTTTTCAGTGTTTTATATTAGTGGTAGTAGAGCTCCTTGTGGAAGAGTTTGTCCAGAGAAGTACTACCACCGTACCTAATACTACCGCCAATGCTGTGTTTCGATTTGAAGGTTTTGGATTGCTCGTAAAATTACAGGCACATAAGGCTTTTGTTATCAATGTTATACCAAGTTATATGTACAGCCAATTCAAGTCTCGCAACAATATATTATTGTCAAAGATGATATGATATTTTCCAGGTACTACCTAAACGAAGCAGAGGGCAGCAACTAGTTAATATCTTTCAAGAGAACTTGCTTGAAGTAAACACGCCATTAATAGTATCATTTCACCTTGAATTTCAGTTCCGTTACTTCGCTAGTTAGTTAGCAAAGGCGCCATTACTCCCCTAATAAAATTTAATTAGGGATCGTTGAACAAGTTACCTATGTATATATATCTTACACGTGAACGTAAAAGCTACCTTATATTGTAGGCGTAATTTAGTTCAAGGACAGAGCCCCGTTGAAAATGTCCACAACTCTCTTACTCAGTAAATATAACACCATTTTCTTAGGAGGCGGAATTAAGTGCGCATATTTTGTAATTTGAAGCAGATCGGGCAAAAGAAGATTCGTGAAAATGTGGAATGACCTTCCCTTGGAGGTTCTCCCGGTGGGCTTCAACATGAACGGCTTCAAGTGAGGTGTAAATAAGGCATTAAATGTTAGGCAATTGGTTATAGGCGACGGTGACCAGGTAAATTGGATTCGAGCAATATAAAAACCGTGTATGATCTCATAATAGAGTTTATGATTTGCGAAACATGGGTTACATACATTCGTTGGTAATAAAATCCCGTGGGTCCTCATAGGAACAACCATGATCAGCATACAAGCATGTAATATTTATTACAAAAACTATAATAAAAAAATATATATATTGAACCGAAATATGTCGGTCGAATCACCGATAAAACGGTATGTGATAAATCCCGTATTTATAATAATCTCTCGATCACACTCTCGGATCACACGACGCTTTGACCAGACGCCCAGAAAGAATTTTGTAAACATTATGGGCTTTGGTACCCCAATATACGATACTTGCATTTGAATAATGCGGATTCTGTCTTTAAAATCTATACTAATAATATTCATTCGAAACTCTGTCTCTCTCTGCTTGTTACGTTTTAACGAAAAAACGGCTCAACCGATTTCGATGAAATTTGATATTTACCAATGATGATAATTCTTTTAATTGTTTTGATATTTAAATAGCTATTTTTTGGTGATTTCGGTACCTAACTTACAAGGACTCTGATAAAGTTTTTCATATCTATTGGTACTCGTTAAAAAAACATAATAGCCAATAGTAGGTAAATAATAAAAGCCATAGGACGTCACGAACAGATGTAGGTAGCCCTTGAGGAAACAGGGAGGAAGGTGGAGGGGGCCGTTAATTAATTTACGGAAACAATTAACTTTCGGACAAATAGTTTGTTTGTTGTTTAAATAAATGGTGGATTGTTAAACTTTAGAAGTAAACGAGGGAAGCTTTCGATTTTTAAAACTACTAAATTTAGAGGAATATTATCCGTTATAGGTACCTATGTATGCTAGTTTTAATGTGCATGTGTGTTCGTCTATAATAGAAATTGCTGTTTAATATGTAATAGCCAATACCTAGTAAATAAGCACGTACTCGTGTAAATTTTGTTGCCGAACCTGACAGAAGAGCAGCTAGAGACTCGTAAGCTTGAGCGTCTCCAGAACTTCTGCATCAGGTTTATATTTGGGTTACGCAAATATGACCATGTTTCCCCTTATTGCATCATTCTCAAGTGGCTCCCTATTCGCCTTCGCCGTGATTCTTATATTCTATCTCTTCTCTTCTTAAAGAGAGTGTACGGTTATGTACATCGATATAGTTGCGAATCTCTAAGATCAGCGTTTTCATTATTGTACAATGAGTGACGAGCAATCCGCCGCGCGACTAAGACGCTGGCGCTAAGCGTGTTTAATATCGTGAATAAACAGTTTACGTGGAATATTACCGTTTTCTTGTGGCACTTCAGAACATTACTAACTAATACTTATGTACGGTGCTATACTGGGATCGTACATAATGGTCCTCAATCTTCTCTAAGCGTTTTCCAACGATCCCCGCAGTTCACGATTAATTTCTTTAACACTTGAATGTTCTTGGCACTTAATGCATCTGTAACTCTCCGCTACGAAAGTGTGCGCCTTCTCAATCAGCCTGGTGAGACCCGCTTGTGGGCCAGACCGCCGATTCGCATTCGTAACATCAAATCACAAAATACACTAGTGTATTTTTCGAAGGACCATTATGTACGATCCCAGTATAGCACCGTACATAAGTATTAGTTAGTAATGTTCTGGAGTGCCACAAGAAAACGGTAATTTGCTTATCTTCATTCTTCCAATACTTTTGCTCTCAGGTCATCGGAAAACTTATCCCTCAAAACACCCGTACACTCTAGTTCCTTCTACGGGAAATCATTCACTGTCGAAGCAGTGCGCCTGTGGAAATTAGACGGGCTCCTTCACAGCACTCTTTTAAGCTGCGATTATAGCAGCATTACCTTAATGCCTGCTTTCTTGTCATTTGCATTACCTATTTATTTATTATTTATTTTAATTGTCTTCGTTTTAGAATATTTGTAAGATTTAGGTTATTAGTTGGGTTATTATTAGTCTTGTTGGCTTAGTTATTGGCAATGCCACGATCAGAATCAGGATGGTGATGTAGCTAATGCGTTCAAAGACTTTTTTACCGACATTCCAGTCTCTACCACGAAATCCTTAAACTCCTCTCCCATAGTCGCAGAGTCATTGTTACTTAACGAAATGCAAAACACAATTCAAATTTGATTATGTAAGTAGTGATGACATTATAAAAGCTTTCAAATTGATAAATGTTAAGAAAACCACGGACCTCTGGGGCATCTCTGTTAGCGTCGTGAAAACATTGATTGACATAATTGCTCCTGAACTAGCTTTAATATTCAATGAGTGTATTGACTGTGGTGTATTCCCTGATTTAATGAAACACAGTAAAATAACTCCACTTTTCAAATCAGGCACTAGTTCTGATCCTGGTAATTTTAGACCAATCTCAGTACTTCCGACATTTAGTAAAATATTTGAAAAAGTAACTTTAAATCAACTGCTTAGACATTTCAATTCACATAATTTACTGCATCATAAACAATTCGGATTTACCAGGGGTCGCTCAACCACTGATGCTGGTATTGAGTTAATATCGCACATATTTGATGCCTGGGAGAAGTCTCATGACGCTTTAGGTATTTTTTGTGATTTGTCCAAGGCATTTGATTGCGTAGACCATGACACATTGATCAGGAAACTACACCATTATGGCATTAGGAGCGTTGCTCTAGACTTTCTCACTTCTTATTTAAGTGGCAGAGTGCAAAGAGTTGACGCGAATGGGAAGCGTTCTCCGGGGTCTCTGGTTAAATGTACCACAGGGATCAATTCTGGGACCATTTTTGTTTTTAGTATATATTAATATTCTTCCCCATCTTGTAAGGGACGATCATGAGGTTGTATTGTTTGCAGACGACACGTCACTTTTATTTAAATTAAAACGACGACAAACCGATTTTGACGATGTAAACAATGCTTACAAAGACTGTTTACATTGAACCATTTTACCACCTTAGAGATTTAAGGTGTTAAAATGGTTCAATGTAAACAATCTACTTCTAAATGAAAAGAAAACAAAGTGTATTAGATTTATACTACCTAATGTTACACAAGTTAAAGCAGATATAAAAATCAAAGACGAGGAGTTGGCTCTTGTGGGCATCACCGTGTTCTTAGGTATAACCCTAGATAATAAGCTTCAATGGGGCCCTCACATTGATGGGTTGTCGAAGAGACTTAGTTCTGCGGTATACGCAGTCAAAAAGATCCGTCTTTTTACAGACGTAGACACAGCTAGACTAGTTTACTTCAGCTACTTCCACAGCATTATGTCATACGGTATACTGCTGTGGGGGAGTGCTGCAGATATAAACACCGTTTTTGTGCTGCAGAAGAGGGCTGTTCGTGCAATTATAATATGGGCCCCAGAGATTCATTACGCAATAAGTTTAAAGAAATAAATATTATGACATTCCCTTGTCAATACATCTATGAAAATCTAATGTATGTTCACAAAAATATTAATTTGTTTAAGAAAAATAGCGGTAATCATAATTTTAATACTAGAAATAAAGATAAACTCGCTGTTGCCACCTGTAGACTCCATAAAGTTAGTAAATCGTTTAAAGGGCAAGGTGTACGCTTTTATAACAAACTCCCAAGGGATGTACAAAAATTGACAATTAACAAATTTAAAAACGTAATTAAACATAATCTTTATAAAAGAGCCTACTATAAAATATCGGATTATTTAGATGATAGAGAAGCTTGGGATTGAAATTGCTCCAACTCGTTCAAAATGTTACAATTTAGACGTAATTTATTTTCTGTATTATGTATTGTAAAAGGATCATTAAAAAAAACAACCAGCCTTGTTTCTTGCCTTTCTTTCCTGGCTTGGTCGCGAAGGAACAGGCAGTAAAATTGACGTTTCAAAGTGATCCTTGTGATATAATGAATAAAAATATTTGACTTGACTTGACTTAACTTTCTATCTTTAGGTATTTATTTATGTATTAGGATTATAAGTACCTACTGTTTTTATTGGATATAATGTTTATAATTTTTTTAAATTTCTTTCGTTTGTAAATATACTCTGTGCACCGCTGTCCATTACTACTTCGCCAATTACTTTCCATCCAAAGGTAGCTTGAATGAAATCGCTTTCAGCGATAAGGCCGCCCATGGTACTTTATTCAGCATAAATTAGTTTTTTAAGTATTCCTGGTAATAAAGAATTATTCTATTCTATTCTAAATAAATTAAATTAAATTAAATATATGGGTGGCCGACATCGTAAGGGTCGCGGGACGTCAGTGGGTAAGATTAGCGTAGGATCGTGGTGGATGGGTCACACTTGGGGAGGCCTATACCCAGCAGTGGGTGAAGTCAGGTTGTGGATGATGATGATGATGATGAAATTAAATGTATCCTTGGATTTCTTGAATTTTCATATGTCACTTTCGTTATTCAGACGAATCCAATGTAGGACTTTAGAGAAGCGCATTCCACAAGAAGGCTAACGTTAGCCAGGCATCGGCCACGTAATGTCTGAGAGGCCAAACTGCAAGCCAGGGTGGCATTCCGGACATCACCCCGTGACTCAGAGATCTCTAACGTCTCTAACGTTGAAGCCAGAGTTAAATACGAAAGTCCGACCCTTACCCCCACTTCCCAAACAACAATGCTCGTAGTGTTGAAGACCCATGATGACACCTTATTTGTCAAAATCTTTCAAGCCATTTATCGCTGGTTCCTTTATACGTCGGTAATCAGCAACGAAACGTTTCACAACGATCATCGACAGAGAGAAACGTGTCGTTATCGGTCACCAATGTTTATAGGTACCGGCCATTAGCCTACTTACAGGATCCACAAAATGAACAGTCGCACATAAACCCTAAAAACATTATCCTCCGTCAACGCAGTCGGATAATAAGTTAAAGTTCAGATAAGTTCGTCGTTACGAATTAAGAAAGAACCTACTAAGAAATTTATTAGTCCAGACTGTCCTGTAAAACTGTGAAACATTAATAAATAAGTAACTTAAGGCTCGGTAAAGTTCACCTAATCATTTATCATTCCAACTTGAACAACTTAAGAGGAAATCCGAGAAGCAAGACATTTGGAAAATAGGTATTTAACAAATCTATTGCTGTCACGCTGTGCCCTATATGCCCTATGTGCGTGCGATAGAGACAACTGCAGGTCGGACTGATTTTACCTATTTAAAATAGACGAAATCACTGTTTCGTAGTCCCCTGTTTCCTCCTCCAAAATTGGACCGATTTTTTTTTTCGAATATGTAATAAAAAGGGCTTTGGCTGTGTTTGTACGTTTCGTTTTTATTATTTATATTCGTCAAATTTCTTTGCTGGATGTCTGAAAAGGGGATGTAAAAATTAGCAATTTCTGTGACTTTAGAAGGTTCCTAGTTCTTATAACAATTAATTTATGGAGAAAAACTAAACGTAGGAACATGACCGTGGTACTTGTAGATTGTATGGTAAAAAAATATTTGCTCTAGTATCACTATCCAGAGAGGAAACAGGGGACTACGTTTGTATGGGTGAAACGAAGCCCAGATTTCCTCTTAAGCTTCTATTATGTAAGATTACAATGCGATGAGCTCAAATACTTATGTACTAACTTGTTCTTCCTTTTGTTCTTAATGCGTCCAGTTAAAGTATGGAACAGTTTACCGCCGCCTGTTTTCCTAAAGACTATAATTCGGGCCTCTTAAGGTAAGAGCAATTAGGTATCTTCTACCACATCATCGCTTACCATCAGGTGAGGTTGTGGTCAAACGAAGATCTATCCAGTTAAAAAAAATACTAACTTCTACAAAGACATAAGACAGAGACATAAGAACTACATATGTCAAATACACCTGAATGTTCAAAATTCTTCTTTGACGGTCTTAACACCCCTGGTTCTTAACCTATGACACAAAAAAAGTGATGTTATAAGTCTGTCTAATTAGCATCATAATTCCCAAACGGATGAAACGATTTAGACGCGTTTTCTTTAGAAAGCTGGTTTAACTGGGGTGGATTTTAGCTATGTCAGGTGTATCGTGGTTTTAAGAGATTTAAATGTCGGGGATTTAAAAAAATAATTTTATTGGTCTCTCTTTAAGTTGGTCGCAGCAATCAACCACAATCTTATCGTCATCTTTATCATCATATCAGCCATAGGGCGTCAACTGCTGAATTTAGGCCTCCCTCATAGAGCCACTGATCTTGTGCGGCTTGCACCTAACCGCTCCCAGTTACTTTAATCAGGTTACTCCGACTAGTGGACGGGCACGCCACACTTTGCAGTGCGTGTTCTTCATGTAAAAATCTTTATGCTCTAACGACCGTCAGTCAATCTATTAACCCCTCACACAACGTCTTGACTTATAACCTGAGTTTCAATGAAGGCAGGGGTGCGATAAGCCCGACTATCGCTAACTTATAACAATACCCCAAGCCGTCGACAAAGCCCGTGTTTCACACCCCATTTTGTTTTTATACTAAGGGTTTGAGAATGGTTCGTGGTTTTAGAAAATGAACTGGCCGTAAATCGCCGTAGTAAGTAAGTAGGTACTCGTACAAGTACTTGTACAGGTTAGGGGTTGAGGATAAAATAATTCAAACCAATTTAACCAACATAACACTTTTATTTAACACTTAGATCACAATAACACTATCTAAAACATCATCATCATCCGCAGCCTGACTTCACCCACTGCTAGGTATAGGCCTCTCTTTGCCTGTGCCATTCTCCGAGGTCCTGTGCCAGCCTCATCCAGGTTCGACCCGCGATGTTAACTAACATCGTCTGCCCATCTCGCTGCTGGACGACCAACGTTTCGATACCCTGTTCGTGGACGGCATTCAGTTAGCACCTTACTCCATCTGTCATCACCTCGCCTTGCTAGTGTTGTGTGTTTGTTAAAAACGAGTATCTTAAAAACACAACACAAATTGACTACTGACAGTAGTGCATAATAAAAACAATTTAAACTGATAAAAAGTCGCTGGAGTATTCGAACTTTTACTCTTGCAAAAACTGAGCGCTCTCTCTATCTTGCCTATGACCCATCTTGTTTCATTCATCAGTCATCATTCTCCAATACAAGAAATTAAAAAAACAAACGGATTATCTGACAGTCTGACTTGCGCACTAGGCTTCCTTTTTTAAGTTGTATAACTACAAATTAACGTTTCATGCCTTTAATAACAGAAAGAATATACAATTATTTACAATAAAATACAGAAGAAACAGTTGATTCATCTAGAGACCGTTGCAAACGATCTATAGATAGCTCAACTGCTCCAGATCACTACCAGACGGAAGTGGTGAATTGGTTTAACTTTTTAAACTGTCATAGTTATAAACACTATTTGCAATAAAAATGGGATATTTTCCATGATTTGTCTGCGTTGATATATCGGGATACGTAAAAAAAAATTATTATAAATAATTTTATATTGTTTCTGAAATTATAAGCATTTTTCCCATAATATATATATATATATATATATTATTTGACTACTCTGCCATTTTCCCATCGAGTTACCATAGTATTTGCATGGGTACGGTGCGACGAGGCCGGATCGATGCTCACATGGAATGTAAGCTTAGTTGTAGGCTTGTTTGTGCCTTCACTCGATTATTCATACTATAATCAATAAGCTGTGATGGTCAAGTGGGATGTACCCCTACTTCCGATAAGGAGATTGCGGGTTCGAATCCATGGATGTGAAACAAAGAATTTTTAATTATTATTGTATTAGTATTTATTTTCCACTTACATCTAATTTTACAGGCCTATACCTAATAATGTAGTTAACTTAATTACCTAACTTATTCTACTCCAATTATAATTAATAATTTCATTATCATCATCATTCTCAGCCCGTGTCGACTCACTGCTGGGCGTTTCTGCCATTCTTCACGATCCTGTGCCAGTCTGAACCTCGTACGACCCACGGTCTTATGGATGTCGTCGACCCATTTCGCTGGTGGACGTCCCCTATTTCGATGCCCAGTTCTCGGCCTCTGTTAGTGCCTTAGTCCACCTGTCGTCACCACGTCTGGCCAAGTGTTCTGCCCAACTCCACTTGAGCCCTATTATTCGTTTGGTGACGTCTTGTACTTTAGTCTGCTTGTGAATGTCGGTATTGGGAACTCTATCTAAGAGTGTGATGCCAAGCAATGCGCGCTCCATGGTTCTCTGTGCTACATTTATTTTGTGCACAGCCTCCTTCGTGAGCCTCCATGTCTCGGCAACATAAGTCATAGTTGGCAGGACACATTGGTTACAGAGATGTGTTGTAAGATTTTGTGGAACACGCGTGGGTTTTAGTATGTCATCTAGTTTGCTGAAAGCTGCCCATCCAAGTTGAACACGCCTGGAATTTCTGTATCTGATACTCCTTGCCAAAAGATAAAACATCGCCGACATAAACGTATGAGTCGACCATTCCATTTCTTCATTAATTTACTACACTTATTTACAACATAAAATAAACAATGCGGCCTTTGCGAATTCATTCAGAAAAACATGGAACACGTCTATGTTCTCCGCAACTAGATTGAGCGTGCGCGTCAGAGGCGCTTTGTCCAGTAAGTTGTAACCAAATACCTTCTTAAAATATATAGAGAAACATCCAGACCAGGAACGAATATCTGTAGATCATGCAAACATTTGTTCTGCGGGGGTAAACAAACCTGCAATCTTCTGTGTCTCAGCCGGCTATTCGCTTATTGCGCCACGGAGGTCGTCAATAGCTATTTCGCATCAAAAAACATTGCAATTTGTGAGTAAAATTGGCACTATTCAATTAAAAAGTAATCGATTTAGCTCATTCACTACGTTGGAATTCTAAAGCATCAAAGAGTTAATTTTCTCTTTTTTCCTCGCTGAAAACTTTATTTCAAGACTTTTAGTCGTCTTTATTCGATTGTAGAACTTTGTTGCAATTCAAAAGTTTTATTTCCGCTTTATTAGAGTTTCTTTGTATCAGACTTTAGATAAAATCGTTCTTTTACCAAATAGACTTTACCGTAACTATCAGGCTCTTTGTTTATGTAAAACTAATTGTTTAGTTTGCTGTGAATTACAATTTTAAGAAGTATGTGATAAGAGCAGATGTGCAGTGAATGAAGACGTAGTGATAAGAATTGAGAAAGCATACAACCTGTTTATTTATGTACGACATTAATTTCAAACATACCTCCGGAATTGTTTTAACTGATTTTAGAGGTGGATTTAATACCGGTAGCTGGAATATTTATCCAGTAATCGATACATTTCCAATAAACAATTCTTAACGTAAATCGGCAGTGCCTTTGCGACGATGCCGCTTAGTCAGTTTAACAGGAGTATGATTTGTTTGCGTATTTTGTACAGGTTGTTTCATTGATATTTTAGGACTTGATATTAAGGTTGTTTGTAAAATAAAAAAAAATGTATGGTAATGAAATTGAAAAAAAAACCTATCTACAACAATATCAGATAGCTAGCCTTCTACTAAAAAAATATAACACAAAGCAAATACGGTGGTCTTATCCCTTTGAAGCTATTTCTTCCTGACAGCTTTGAAGCGATTTCACGTTTACGGTTGAGGATTTCCACTGTCCCACTGTGTATACAGGGTGCTCCAAAATGTGTAACTCGATAAGCGTGATTCTGCCCATGCAGATGGAATAACTTTTCATAGTAATGAAATTAGATTTCAACTATCATTTAGGAAAAAAATCATAAATTTTTTATTTTCTTTCAAATCAACTTTTTAAGGCTTTGCACCTTCTCTAGAATGTAGGTACAACATGTTTGACTTTCAACTAAAAATGGTCAAACAAAGCAATAAACAAATTATTAAGATTTTTAAACACATTTTTCTACCAAAATCAGCTGATATTTTCCAAGTGATTCTTCAATTAAAAACATCGAATTCAGAAAAGTTCTCGAACAAGCATTGTTCTCTTAAGTGAGGTCAATGGCTCTCTTTTGGGGATAATAAACATACTTCGGGGTATATAATCTGAATAATGTACTAATTAAATTATGTAGGTATACAAAACTGAAACTCACAAAATCACATTTATCAATTAGTGGCGCAAAACTTTCGCAATTAAGTTACAGTCAGCCACTATCGATCACGTTAATGCTATTCTAATCTAATCCTTATTGCGATGGATTACAATTTAATTGGATTTGTATTTTCGACAAGTTTCAAATCGGTGGTGGTGGCACCTATGGGAATTCAAACTAACGATTTTAGGTAAACGTCAATCTGAGTATTGAATGATTGAGTGTGAGGTTTGTTGTTATAGTATACATGTACTGCATGTAGTGAGATAGGTAAACGCTTTTATATTGCCTATAAGAAAAAAAATATTATTATTATTCACACATATTTATTTTAAAACTAGTTAACAAAATTATTATTATTTTTACGAGCCTGTTGTGTCCCACTGCAGGGCAAAGGCCTCCCTTCCTTCTTTTAACTCGTCTCTGTTGTTCGCAAGTGAGGGCCAAACCTTGAGGTAGCAGTTTAGCTCATCCCGCCACCTTCGCCTGGACCTTCCACGCTGGCATCGTCCGTTGTTTGGAACGCATCATGTGGTGGTCTTCGCTCACAAAAAATAATAATGAATATTATTTATTAACGTACTTTTAATGATTTTTTTTTAATCTACGACTTCTCACTATGGGGCTCATAAGAAGGCCGCTCAGCGTGCTATGCTTGGTACTTCTATACGAAACCGAATCAGAAATGAGGAGATTCGTAGACGAATCAAAGTCACTGACATAGCCCAGAGGATTAGCAAACTAAAATGGCAATTGGCGGGTCATATAGCTCAAAGAACTGACGGCCGTTTCTAGGAGAGCTTTACTATTTAAAAATTAAAGGTATCTTCAATTGGAGAGAGTACTGGCTGCGCCAGCTGCATTTAAAACTTTTCCGTTGAAAAATAGACTCACTCTCTACACGCTAGGTGCGTGTAGAGAGTGAGTCTATTTTACACGCACCTACTAAGGCACAGGTCAGATAGAAGTAAGAGAAGTGGACGAATCGGCGTTTGTATGTATGTATGTTGTATGTATGTTTGTCCGAGGAAAACTTTCGAAGCGTTGATCCAATCTTCATGAATTATGGTATTTTGGCTAGCGATGGCACAATCCATCAGGTGTGACTAAATAAGCTAAAAATGTGGGGGGATTTTTGATATATTAGGGTTCACGAGGTGTCAAAATAAATCAAAGTGAGAGAGACATCGGGTCAAATAAAAGGCTTTTGTCAGTATTTTATTATTGAACTTTGACGAAATTCATAGGGTACGCAATGCACGGCTACATATTATGCTAAACATATTATGCTTATGCATAATATATAATATATGTATATGCTTATTTTACTAGTCTACGAATAAAACAGCTTTAACTAGTCGTACAGACAAACAGACGGACATAGCGAAACTATAAAAAAAATATTGCTGGTCATTTCACACAGCGCTATGTAGCCCCAAACTAAACAGTGCTTGTACATAATTTTTGTAAATTCTTACTTACTATAATAATGTATAGAAAAACATTGGTTCCGCGGCGGGAATCAAACCTGCTACCTCCTGCGTCTCAGGCAGCTATTTCTAGGAATGATTCTTAGTTCGACTGCGGATCCCTAAAAAGTTCAGTGGAAATCCAAATAAAATATTTAGTTCGTACTTTGGCGTGTTCTTAAGAGATAAGTACCATTATACAAATGGAAGGAAGATAGAGTAGGTATATTATTTACTTAGTTACTAACATCAATTAAGAGTAAGTTCTAAGTGCTTACAAATAAAGCTTAGTTTTGTTTACACAGGTGTTTGTAGAGTTTGGTTAAGAGTATTTTGGTCGGCTTTGTTTGCCACAGACCTGACACAGTTCCTCTTGTGTGGGTTTGTGTGCTTTGAAAATGGATGTTAACTACTTTACTTTGGAACATGTCTAGTTAATCTGAAATGGGTGATTCTATCTATAACTAGTGGTTCACCCCGAGCTGAGATCTTGCGTGTCTCCCAAAAAAATAATACTATTTGTAACCTTTGACTATAAAAATAGTGCCACGAAAAGAATAACCCCCTAACTTGACCTACAGATTCATTCAAATTACAGGTAACGGGAGTTCATGTAATTTGGAATACTTTTTGGGGTATAAATTGCAGTAATTCTTGATTTCAGACTTTTCCTTATATTTGTGTTACTAAAGCTACACGAATACCAAATTTCAGCACTGTGGGGTCACTGGTGTACCCTGTGAAATTCGTCAAAATTCAGTTTTTATTATGACTAATAACTCAATAATTACAAGGATTAAATTAAAAATAAAAACGGGGTCGAAATGTACTAATCAAGACCTTTCAAACATCCCACTTGATGTAATACTCTCAGTTTGTTTTTTTACCCCTCTTGAACCTCATATCTCAAAAATCCTCCAACATTTTTTGCTCATTTAGCCACACCAAGATTGTGCTATCCCTACATACCTACATCTCAAATTTCACGATGATCGGACCAACGCTTCGAAAGTTATCCACATATATTAAACAAACATACATACACACATAAATGCAACGCCGATTCGTCCAAGTTGAATTGGAGATCTCGCTTCGCTCGATGCCACAGACACACAGTCACACAGAAAATATAATATAACTCTTTATTGTAATTACCACTGAAACAATATAACACTTAAATACAAATAAAAAGGCAATACAATGAGCGACCTTATCGCTGAGAGATTTCTCTTCTGCCTAGAAGAGTACCTTATCGCTGAGAGCGTTCTCTTCTAGAAAACCTTTGGATGAAACGAAATTAGTGAAGTTATAACGGTTGAATGAATGAGACATTCCACGAAGAGCATCTATTTTAAGAGCACCAATTGTATTCCACGATTTATAGTTTGGCTTGGTGCTCTTTGTCGAATACAATAAAGTTTAGGTAAATAAATTTATAATTCAAAAACTTAAAATAAACTAATACTATACCTATCTTTGTATCACTATATCTTTGTAGGTATATAGTGTACACATAGCCGTGAAACTTATAACGCTCCTCTTTTTGCCTAGGGCATTCATTTTTATTGAATTTTATTTGAATATTTATACAGTAATCGATACATTTCCAATAAACCATTTTTAATGGCACAGCGCCTATGCGACGATGCCGCTTAGTCAGTCTACTTACATGATGAATTAAATGATTTGTTTACCTATTTTATACCGGCTATTTCATTGATATTTCTAGGACTGGATAATAAGTTTCTTGAAATTTTTAAATTTTCTATTGAAACGAATTTGAAAAAAAAATATTTTACAATAATACTAGTCATTAGCACTACCCGTGTTTTCATTTAATGTCGTACATAACATTACCTACACGTTGTATAGATAGATTACAATAAACAACACAAGTTTCCTTAGTATTTACAATAATAATAGTTTCCAGGCAGACAGGAAATAATACTTCGCACATTCTATAGCTATTTAGCTCGTTTATTGTAGTGCAGATTGCTTTCATCTGAGCCCGAGATTGCACAGATCTAGTCTGCACTCTACAGAGATATAAGCTAAAAACATTGCTGTTTTTATACATAAAAATTAATGAAAGAATCTGTAGAAACTGGGAAAAAAAGATACGAATACATTTTATAGTGCAAAATCGATTAATCCTACTGGTGGACACTATCAGGGGGCTTAGCCAAAAAGCATTCGCTTCGAATCGATTCGTTTTCTACCTATGTTCATTGTCGATAGATCACGTGATATTTCCATAGCATGTGTCAATCGCATAAATTTTTGGACTTATCGACTAGCGTCATCGCTAATCTAATGTAACTTGGCTAAGCCCTAAGTATTGATAAAGGAAATTTTATTTCCCTGGGACACTACTGTTCCTATATTCATTACCAGTGGCGCTACTACTGTTCGTGACACAACTGCTTGGCTCAACAAGTAGTGCTATGGAAAATTATTAAATGAAAAAACTTGAGAGGTGTCAAGGGACACCCGGATGGAACGAAGTTCCTTTCATAATTCCTTCCGTTAATAAAAAATATTATTTATTATTTACAAAAAACCTGTATACACTCAACAAAAATAATCGTCGCGACACCACACTGTTCAATGCGAAATAGAAATGAAAATCTCTGGCTTGCTTTCTATAAGAGAGAAAGAGACAGACAGAGAAACATGCGACGCCGAAATACCTGGCTTGCTTTCTATAAGAGAGAGAGAGACAGACAGAGAAACATGCGACGCCGCACAGCTTACAATAGCTTACTATAGCAAAAAGTGTCGTGACAACTTTTCGTAAGAATTTTTTCCGTCTAGCCCCCTTTCACAACGCGCGATAAGGAACTTCGTTCCAAAAAACATAGTGAATGAACACTCTCCTTCAACACAATATATTATAGATAGTACAGAAGTCAAGCTCGAAGAAGATGTTAATTTTACTTACTTGTGCTCGAGCGTAAAATCACACTAATATTACTAATATTATATAATTAATAAATATGTAAAATATTAAACTACACTACACTAGTGGTTCGCCCCGAACTGATATCTCGCGAGTCTCCCATAAATACAAAATAAAAATATTTGTAATCTTTGGCTATCAAAATAGTGCCACGAAATGCATTATGCAATGCAAAATAGAGCCAAATAACTTGACCTACATACTCATTGAAATTACAGGTAACGGGAGTTCATGTTAACCCTTTTTGGGGTTGAAATTGCAGCTATTCTGGGTTCAGACTTTTCCCTATATTTGTGTCGCTAAAACTACACGCATACGAAATTTCAGCATTGTGGGGTCATTGGTGTCCTCTGTGAATTTTGTCAAAGTTCAGTTTTTATTATGGCTAATAACTTAAAAACTACAAGGTTTAAACTAAAAACAAAAACGGGGTCAAAATGTTCTCACAAAGACGTTTAATTAGACGTGCCACATGACCGGATAGTCTCATTTTCTTTTTTTTTACCCCTATTGAACCCCAATATCTCAACCACCCCCCACATTTTTAACTCATTTAGTCATACCAAAATTATGCCACCGCTACCTACCTATATACCAAATTTCACAATGTTCGGATAAACGCTTCGAAAGTTATCCTCGGACAAACACACATACATACATACAACGCCGATCTGCCCAAGTTGATTTGGAGATCTCGCTTCGCTCGATCAATAAACGTGAAAGTTTGAATGTTAGTTTATTTATTTATTTTTTTGTTTGTTACTCAATCACGTCGCAACGGTTGAACTGATTTTGATGAAATTCATTATGTACGTAACGGGTAAAAATGAGGTGTCAAGTCAAGTTGCAACAGCGAGTTTAGCTTTATTTCTAGGTTACCTACACATTTAGTAGTGTAACGCGTACGAAGTCGCGAGCAACAGCTAGTATATTAATATTTTAATAAAAAAGTTTGTTTATTTTATCTAAACATACGTGTCACAAAACCTTTTTGGAAATCATCCTTCTACAAGTTGTTATTTTAATCTTTATACATGCAGGGGATTATCGCTATCTTTACATTTGGGATTATAACCCCTTAGTATTAAAAATAAGGTTCTCAATCGATTTGAAACCTTATCACGGACCGTTAATGAAGAGAACAGGCCTCCGAAATGTCCAGTGGCCGTCCAGTCAGCAATTAGAACAGGAATTAACCCATACTGACCACACTCCAACTTTGCATATTGGCTTTCCTCAGAATCTTAATTAGTCCTGGGCTTTCGAATGGTTATGAAATTCAGGGCTGGCTCTAGAATGCATAGAACTGGAGGCGGGCACTTTAACAAACAAAATAGTTTTTATTATTTTTATCACCGTGCGTTGATTTTACACTGAAACATACTAATTCGGGAATCTTGTACACATGATAACGCGAAGATTCTCTCAACTTAAAATTACGAGAATAGGGGTACAACAGTGATTTTAAAAAACTTACTACACCTGCAATCAATAGTAAACTGCCCCAGCGCTGGTTGTTGCAACCAGCACATGGACTTTTTTTACTTATTTATCCATACTAATTTTATAAATTCGAAAGTAACTCTGTCTGTCTGTTACGTTTTCTTTCACGATTACCTTCGGCTGGATCGATCTTGATGTGTTTTAACGCCTACGGTTTCCATGCGAGCAAGCCTTGCGATGTATCGTGCGCGCAATAGTACACACAAATTCAGTTTTCAGAAGTTTAAATTGCGACCTCTGTGCGATTTATTTTGTCCTATCGGACTTACTCGCTGTTGGCATCTGAGGCCGATGTAGCTTAACCGAACTATTGGCGAGCGCAGATAGCGCTCGACCCAGTAAATTTTAACTAGCGCAGGGCACCACTTTGGTACGAACGAGGTTGGAGCCAAGATGGGGATAGGAGAGAAACGCCCAGCATGTTTGTACCTTATCGCCTGCACAACTGAAAGGACTTGTCGGCCTCGCCGGCGAGGTCAGTGTACCTGTGAGTGAAGTGTTTGCTCTGTGCGCATTCAATGGTTATATAATATTGATTTATATATGTATATATATATTTGTAACGGACGATCAAAGACGGGGCAGGATCGAATCTAGATTTAAAATGTATTAGGTAGTTATAAGATCGAATCAGATTCAAATGTATAGGTAGCTAAGATTGCAACGGTTAAAAGTTGTAACGGTCAAAAGAGTGAGATAGCTATAGATAAGTCCAACTTTGCTGGAAACTTCGATGTAGTAGGAATTGTATACCATGATTTGTGAGAATGTGAATTACGATCCCCGCACGATGGCTAGGGCGAGAACTATTTTTGCATAAGTATAAACCGATTTGAACGGAAAAATTGTGATACTCTGATGCTTCGGTTAAGCTGTCACGGCCTCAGAGGCCAACAGCGAGTTTAGTCCATTCGAAAAAAAAAGGAAAAATTGTGATCATCAAGTACGCGATTTATACCTTGTAAACTAGTAACTAAGAAGAAAGTAAATACAGTCCACTTTTGCTAAGTACCGAGCCTATCATTTGAAGCCTGGGTAGGAACTCAACAATATTAATATGTAGATTTGATTAGATATGTAGATTTAGATGTAATTTTGATTTTAATTTAACAATGTATGGTTTATGTAATTAATGTTTTGAATTCATTTAAATTAATTAGTGTAAATGGTTAATCGGTTCTAATTAACCAAATATATAATAATAATATTATGATCGGGATTGAGACATACTACGGCTACTTTTTACCCGACTGCGCAGAAGGAGAGTATTGTGTTTATTGAAAAACCATGCGCGCGATGCCGCGGGCGGATCAGCTAGTAAAACATGAGGCAGGATTTCCGTTAGTAAAACTTGGAAATTACTATTTCTATTGTTATGCAGTCTTAGCGTGTGCAGACTATAACTATGCGATTGACCCTTCAGTCCCCTGTGGACCTTCCTGATGGGGCAATAATTACTCCGGGATTTGGCCATGAAGGTCCTAATAAGATATTAATATTAGTTGAAGTGACTTGTCTTGTATAACGCCGTTAAGATCGTAAAATCTCCACCAGTGTAGCCCAATCTGTCATTTTTTAAATATTTTTTTGTCAAATTCCTAAGAATTATAAGTTTTCCACATGAATAGACGGACAGACGGAGAAAAGCACGATAAGGGTTCCGTTTTAATTATTTTTTGGACCCAATATATTTCGTTGGTAAATTACGGTTATAATTATGCATTTTCATGGGTTCAATCACCCCGTCCTGGATCATACAAATTCAGAGGCACCCTGTATAAACTTGTACTAAAAATAAATGGCCACATAAAGTCCGTTACACTTCACTCGTCTCCTGAGATGATAATCGCAACTAGGTTTAATAGGGTTTGCTATCAGCGTAAAACAGCACTAACTGCAGTAATTCTTAACAAGTACTCAGATATTTCTCGCCAAATGGCAAATGGTTTGTGCGGCTAATTATTGCACTATTTTAGAGCTTGTTTTATGGAATAATGAATGAGGATGTTAATGGCTTTTTAAAGTGATTGTCTTTTAGTTCGTATTAACTAGGAGGCGACCTGAAGCCTGATAATCCCTGCCTCGTGCCCGCGTACGTGTCTGTATGTGTGTGTACGAATATGTCTAGGTGTGTGTTTTAAATAAGTGGTTTTTTTTATTAGCTTTTACAATTATATTTCCTTTTAATTGTAAATTTTATGAGTGAAATAAAAATAAACTATTTTTAATTTATTTTATTTTTTTATAACACAGGCTTTTAAAATAAAAGTTGGTTAAAAGTATTCTAATTACTGATTTGAACAGGTATCTATCGCGTATGTACCTTTTTTATTTGTTACGAGTATACCGACGGACGCCGTGACGTTTCGATTGTGTTGCAACATAGTCGAAACGTCGGGATAATAAATAAAAATATACCCGTTTAAATCAGTAATTAGGTATGTACAGTAATCGCGAAAGTTTGAAAAGTAATCTAATTTGAAAAATGACTACGAATAATAAAACTCGTTTTGCTGCAATTTCCATAGAAAATGCAGATATATTTTTAAGAAGAGAATCGAAACTTTTTTACGTTATTCCATATTTCCTCTTTTCTGCATTTTTTCTTAGGACTCGTGTTTATGGTATACAAAATAGGATAACCTATGACTTAGTACTCACCTAATCCAGGACATCTACATAATAAAGCACATGTAGCTAGGTTAATTTCATACACATAAATTTGTATGGCTTACGCAAAATAATGCTAATAGCGGCCATCGAGTGTGTTTATTTAGGCCAAATAGGGGCTTATACATTTTTCAAGATGATAAATTCATACTGAATAATCTAATGTACGAGTACTTATACCTATTTAAGTTATTACTCGCACTTTACTTATTAATACTTGTTAGTAAGGTTATAAAGGTTGTCTAGAAGAGATCGCTTTTAGCGATATGACCGCCTATTATACCGTTATTTATTGTAAGCCTTTGTTACTGTATTTTTATTTGGTATGCAACTATGAGCATGTCTAATCTAATCTAATCTGTTATTATCGAGTTTAGATTTGTCATCTAAACTCTAAACTAAAAAACTATCTTTTGAAGAACTGCTCTCTACAATCCTCTAGCCATATCCTCTTCCATCTGTATATTTCAAATAATTAATTGAATGTATTATTATTATTAATAGTAACATTTTACGTGCTTGGTGTTTCTCTACGAGATCGAATCAGAAATGAGAAGATTCGTGGACAGTGGACGTTCTATGGCTGTCACGATGATGATTAGAGTTTTAGCTAGGTACATAATAATATGGAAATAGGTTTCCTGTACGGTAGACGGTACGTGATAAATCCCGTAAAATAATAATGATTTAAATCAATCACGAATGTTTTATAAGTAAAATAGGTTTCCTGATGATATTGAATTATAATTTATTTCCAGCAAAATTAAAATGAGAAGCCCAATTTGATAAGCGATTCTTCACGTTTGAATTATTCATTTTAAAAAATATTAAAATAACATTTTGTTTAGGTACCTAGACACTTACAGCGCCAATAATGTGTTTATATTTTACAATAAAAACAGATAATTAAATTCCATGCTTAGTTTAAGTCTCGCTGTCAGGCTTTTTTTTATTTAACAATTTAAAAAGGGAAATTATATAATTTAAACATTGGCAGATGTTTGGCAGTTACGTTTAATCATTATTAAATGCTACAAAAAGTTTTATTTTGGCTCTTTCTTACCCCAAATGTCCGTAATTTATCAACCGATTTGGATTTTTTAAGGTCGCTCATTGTTCGTTTTCGTTGTCGCCTTTTTAGTTTTATTTCAGATTTATATTGTTTCTGTATGGTAGTTACAATAAAAAGTTATCTTATCCTATTTATTTATATTAATTTATACCCATTTGTCTAAGCTGTAATGTACACTTGTGATGTTTTTCTATTCTATTCTATTCTATTCTATTTGAAAGGATATACTTTCAGAGTGGTCTCAGAAATTTTATCAAAATCGGTTCACTTGTTCTGGTTTCAATTTTCTGATTTCTGAAATCGGTTATAGTTTTAAAAAAATGTACTTGAAAAATGACAGTCAAAGAGCAGTCTTGTGCTTTCAAAAAGCGTAGAGTTTCGACATTATCAACATCAACATTTAAAAAAATGCCTTTTTGATGTCTACCAACAACTAAGGCCAAAAATATCCTGCGTTATAACATTTGGATTCTACAACAATTTGCCAAATTGTCAGTGTATGTCACAGGTCCCAGGTCACACCTGCTTACGACAGAAATAACCGCGTGTTTGGACCGACACACGAAGTAACGTAGGATAGGTAAATTATGCATCGTACGGTAAATGGGTTTATAGCGAAGGTATGTGACAACGTCGGGATTAATATCTTTTATACTCTTATCAGTATACAGTCGGTATAAAGTTATTAATTTCTCGTTGAAAATACATGGTATTTACAGTTAAATTACAAGCTAAATTTTAGGTTAATGTGCAAATAAGATTCACAGATACATATTATAAAAATATGGAAAATATTTTACATCTATCGAATGTTTACTCTCCTTCACTAGTCAAACTCCATTTGAAATAACACTGAATAACCCTAGTAATCATTTTTCTTTGAGTAGATTTACAGATTGTATATACATAGTGTTACGCCGAGGCTGTTAAACAATGAGTAATAATCGAACCTTCTCGAACGCTTTTGTCTTGCTGTGTTATTGTTGCTATTGTTTGTGGTTTCGCAGAATGGGGAGTGGCCATTGTGTCGAGGGACCGACCCTTTCCTGGAAGGATCGACATCGTTCTCGAACAATCGAAATATGTGCGATATAAATAGGCCGGAGAGATGGCCGAACAGTCAGTCTCAGTTAGTGAGTGAGTTAGTCTCAGCGAGTTAGTCTCTGCGAGGCCCTGGAGGACTGACGTGGGAAGAGTCTCGCGTGAACAGTAGTTGCTCCCGAGTCAGTCTGGATTAAGTTATACGTGCGATCATTTCGGTGACTTTAAGTGGTGCAACAGTTGTGTGAATTAGTGTGTTGTGATTACGTGTGACCAAGTTCGTGTATTCATCGTTTAGTGCTGAATAAAAGTGTTATTTTGGTTGGATCGATTCCCATTATTTTATCCCGAACCCTCAGCTCGTAACAATTTGGTGTCAGAAGTGGGATAAAATAATGCCGGTTCTACCAAAGGATAATGTGGACGGTGTCAGGACGAGAGGTCAACGACAACAGGAAATGGATGAAAGGCGGTTTGGAAATTCTCCGGTTCAAGAAGCTCGGCAGAGTCGTCAGCCGATGGAGATGGAATCAGCCGCCGCCGAATCATTTGGAGCACCATCATCATCATCATCAGCCGTGGGGCAAGCTCCTGTGACAGGCGATCTTGCTGCTATTATGGCAATGCTTTGTCGTCAAGAAGAACAGCGTCGTCAGGATAAAGAAGAGCAGCGTCGTCAACAGGAAGAGCAGGCTCAGTTGCAGGAGGACCAACGCCGTCAGCATTAAGAAGAAAAGCGTCGTCAGCAGGAAGAGCAGGCTCGGTTGCAGAAGGATCAGCGACGTCAGGATAAAGAAGAGCAGCGTCGTCAACAGGAAGATCAGCGACGTTGGCCATAGCGTGCTCGACTGATGAGGGAATCGTTCGGTTCATCTGGAAAGGAATTCCAGGAAGTGAAAGAACAGATAGAAATCGTGAGAGCCGTGTTTTGGAGGCTGGAATTGGGATCGCTGATGAGAAAGGGACTCTGGGTGTCCTGAAGTACTGGAGACGGCAATGTGGCTCCTCTAGTTGCTACATCTTCAGCGCGAGGTGCGCCTAAAATTGTTCGTGTTGATCGGCTGCCGCGATATGGGGCTAAGAATGCTCGGGACGAGCATGTTTTAGGAGGGGGCAGTGTTACGCCGAGGCTGTTAAACAATGAGTAATAATCGAACCTTCTCGAACGCTTTTGTCTTGCTGTGTTATTGTTGCTATTGTTTGTGGTTTCGCAGAATGGGGAGTGGCCATTGTGTCGAGGGACCGACCCTTTCCTGGAAGGATCGACATCGTTCTCGAACAATCGAAATGTGTGCGATATAAATAGGCCGGAGAGATGGCCGGACAGTCAGTCTCAGTGAGTTAGTGAGTGAGTCTCAGCGAGGCCCTGGAGGACTGACGTGGGAAGGGTCTCGCGTGAACAGTAGTTGCTCCCGAGTCAGTCTGGATTAAGCTATACGTGCGATCATTTCGGTGACTTTAAGTGGTGTGAATTATTGTGTTGTGATTACGTGTGACCAAGTTCGTGTATTCATCGTTTAGTGCTGAATAAAAGTGTTATTTTGGCTAGATTGATTCCCATTATTTTATCCCGAACCCTAAGCTTGTAACAATAATAAGGGAACGCAAGATTTTGCCTAACAGCAAACAAACAGAAATCGTTTCTACGCATGCCTATCAAATGGGTATCCCAAAGATTTTTAGATCTTATATATTTTTTCGCATATACAAAGATCACGTAGGGAATGTGATGTGTAAAAAACATGTTATGAACTCTTTAGGAAATTGTGGTGGACTGATTTTGGGTAAAGTTTATTTAGGTTTCTTGGCGTTGTTATTTATTATCATCATATTAAAGGCGGTCAAAAAGCGGGTCTTCTACAAAAGATGAGTCCACACGTTGACTCGGATTTTTGTTTCCACAAGTTGTAAGTCCTTGTTAGTGTGTTTGTGTATCTCTGTGGCTTTATAGGTTCAAAACGGATGGACCGATTTTTATGTTTATTGTTGCTTATTGTTTATGTTTATTTTACCCGATGGTTCGTGCAAGACTTTGGTGGTATTTATGCAACTTATCCAAAGTGCTTGTAATTTTGCAATAATTTGCTTGTAATTTCTTTTTGTGAAAGTTACCTCTAGGGCGATTTGCACAGCGCTGCCTTAACGTATTTAGTGGCTAAATATATTTAAGCAGTTGTCAAATTATACAAATACGTCAAATTTAAACATGTTTAGTCGCTAAATACTTTTAGGGATCATTATTCATGGCGGCCTTAGACTTGTCAATCTTCTTTGATTAGAAATCTCTGTTCCATGTTCTTATAAGCTTAACATTACAGGCAACCTTAAAAGGAATTAATCCAAACTTGGTAGGAATGTAGTTGTGTGTAATTAGTCTCAGTCAACAGTTAATGTCAGCCGACTCTCGCAATTTCGCTGTTTGAACAGGTATCGCGATTTATAAATACTGAAACGGGTATATCTGTGTAATGATCATTCACCCTTCCCTGCCTTTACATAAAACTAGCAGCCGAGTTCGTCAAGCAACATCCTGAAATATTTAAAAAAAAGTAAAGAGTTTCGCACTAGACAATTAAGGGATAAATCTGTCAACAAATTGCACCTTCCGAGCTATAAATTGCATCTGACACAGAATCAAGCTTATTACATGTGTATCAAAATATGTAATAAGTTACCACAAAATTTAAAACCCTAAAAATTTATTCTCTCGCCAACTGAAAAAATGGCTTAAGGACAAATGTTTTTACACATTAAACGAATATTTAAATTATAAGTACATTTAATTCAATTTTATTATGTAACTTAATTAATTATTCTTTTATTTTTTGACATTGTTTTTATCTTTTGTTTAAATTTCTAATTGCTTTTCATTAAATTATTTCATATATGTAACTAAATATAACATGTAACAGCATGCCAACAATTGTGGTAAGACATAAGTATACTTAATGGACCTATAATTTGTGTAAGGCCTAATATTAACACACATGTTCAAACAAATAAATAAATTATAAATTTGATTGATTTATAATTTAAGTTTGATTAAGAAAATAAAAGCGTTCGTTTAGAAGTTTAAATAGTTTAAATTGACGATTTATCGATAGTTTATCGATCAATGATTTTTTTCTTTGTCTACATTTTGTTAACCAATTTAGTAGCGACATGGGAAGACAATTTTGATAGTCAAGCGTTTGTGACTAGACCTCACCTGATGGTAAGTGATGTTGTGGTCGAAGATGTAGCACGTTTGCCCAGAAAAAACTTATTCACTCTAGACTTGAAGACTTCGAGACTATATTGGTTCGGAAAAACATGCCGGAAGTGAGTTCCACTCCTTACTTGTGCTAACAAGAAAAGTTGAAGCAAATCGTAAGATGTAGGAAGCATCGCGAAATTTAACCTGGATGAGGCTGGCACGGTACCATGGAGAATGGTACTGACAACGGACTTATCCATCAGTGGATAAAGTCGGGTATGTATGATGATGAACAGACAAGACTCACTAGACACGAAGAGAATGGCGTTATAAACTAAAGTGGGTTCAGACGGACTGAAGCGATAACTTACAGGTATAAGTTTATTTATTTCAGTAGCAGTAGCATAGTAAGGTATTTTGGGGGATGACTCAGTTTAACCGCTTTGTAGGCCAGCCTCATACTTTCGGAATTTTGAAAGCAGCAAAACCATACAAAATCGGAAAAAAATCTACACTATAGATAACTCTTTATTGAATTACCACACAAGTGAAAACTGGAATAAAAGCAGACTACACTACAGATACTTAAATACAGAGGTCTCGGTAACGGTAACAGTGTCGCGAGTTCAATGGTTTTTTCCCATCTCAAATTATATACAGAGGTGTCGGTAACGGTAACAGTGTCGCGAGTTCAATGGGTTTTTCTCATCTTAAAAATGCCCAACGCGCCTAAAGAAGTTTTCCCTTTGATAAGTATTAGGCTAGAATAAATAAGGCAATACAATGGGCGGCGTTATCGGTGAAAGCGATCTCTTCCAGGCAACCTTTGGATAGAGCGAAATTTACGAAGATACGGAGTGCGGTGTACTTTGGAGGATACATTTAGGTACACGTATATTCTTAGGTATAATCCAAAATAAGATAAAGTTTTGATCCTAATACATAAAATACATTTAAAATGGACTAATATATAGGTTTACACATATATCAAACTATACTAACAGATAAAATACTTATATAATAAATAAATACCGCTAGGAAATAACACTATACGTACGTTTGTGATAAAATCCTTGAAATTCGTATGTTTTTTTTTGTTTATTTCAGTAGCATAGTAAGGTATTTTGGTCGGATGACTCAGTTTAACCGCAAACTCTTGGTTTTCAATTTAAATCTGGAGATAAACAGCTCCCCCACGTTTACGAGACATGCTAATCACCAGGATGTTTTTCCACTTGTTATATGAACAACAATACTCGTAAATAACCGCTACTTTTCCACTGGTGAGGATTTATGTTTATTTATATTATAAAATTTATATGGTTTCATGAACCGAAAAATAGTAAGTATCATAAAAATTTACTACAGATACTAAATTTTCATAAAAAAACATATAGTATTTAGGTAGGAGCGAAATAGCAAGCGCTGGGGGGGGGGGGGGAGAGGTTGATAAGAAGGATTGTAACCGACTCGGGACGTGCTTCGTCGACTGTTTTTTTTTCGAATGGACTTTCTCGCAGCTTAACCTAACTTTTGGCGCTCATCCCTGTAAGTTTAGAAGGCAACTAGCGCAAGGGCACCACTTAGATACGAACCTCGGCTTCGGTGGCTTCGAGGTCGCTGTATCTGTGAAGTGTTTGCTCTGTCTAGATGACACAGAAAGCATTAGCGGAGGTGATTTCGTGATCCGGATCTCCGAGAACGTGTCTCAGTCGACGGAGGATTAAAAAAATAAAACGGGATGTGCTTTGTCGTCTGATCAATTGTCTGTGAAACTTATGCCCAAAGTCTGTACGAACCACTGTTTAGAAAATATATTTATTTCAATTTGCAAAGTTCTTTTATTCTTTCTGCAAGGTTCTATTAAACAGAATAATACAGTTCAGTTAGGTAGATATATCAGCATTGTTTCAGTATACATGTAATGGTCTACCAATTTAAACTCTTGAATAATACATCGGAAATTCCCCTTGTTTCCTATTTAGGGTGTATCTCGCTTGTTCTATAAAAAGAACGTTAATCATTTTGTCGACAGAAAGACAGTTTACATTTGCATACAATCTTCCTCGTTCACGTTACAAACATAATTACTAAAACAAAGGCAGGAGGGTTATGGTCGTCCGTGACGACACAATTTGGCGTCAGCAGAATTGCTAGGTTCTACCTACTTAGTACATGCTGAGCTGACGACTTCTGGCACTTTTGTACCTATTTATCCATATATTTGCATTTACCTATTATCTGCAGTCGGTTTTTAGGGTCCCGAATCAAACGGAATCCTTAGGCTCGGACTATATGGCATCCGGGCTTGTCAGGGACCGTTTTTTAAAGGCCCCTGACATAGACATTATTCTACCGATAGACAAGAACATTCTTGAAATATATACAAAGCTCTATCTCAACAACTACTGACCCTATCGGCTTGAAATTTGAAATAATTATAAATAATACTAACCTCCTCTTGCAAGTAAAACATTCAAAAATATTTTCATTTTGATGGCCAAAAGAGGCAAAATGGTGGAAGTAAATATTTCAAAATATGGTTACTAGATCAAGTGGGGTATTATATCAAAGAGATTGATTTACACATACCAAAACATTTTTTACTTATTTAATTTTGTATAGTTTTAGAGTTATCATTAAAAAATTACGAAAAAATAACGTTCCCCCCCTGATCCGAAGTTTGCGAAGTGAAAAATCTGAAATTAATATGATTGATATGTATAAAAAAATATGATATGAAAAGATTACAGGAAAATTATAACGAAGCCTCTTTTTAGAACAGGTTTTAGATCATCATCATCATTATTTTCAGCCCGTGTCGACTCACTGTTGGGCATAGGCCTCTCTTTGCTTGGGCCATTCTTCCCGATCCTGTGCAAGTCTGAACCACGTACGACCCACGGTCTTATGGATGTCGTCGACCCATTTCGCTGGTGGACGTCCCCTATTTCGATGCCTGTTCTCGGCCTCCACTCTGTTAGTGCCTTAGTCCACCTGTCGTCACCACGTCTGGCCAAGTGTTCTGCCTAACTCCACTTGAGCCCTATTATTCGCTTGCTGACGTCTTGTACTTTAGTTTGCTTGTTAATTTCAGTATTGGGAACTCGATCTAAGAGTTGTGATGCCGAGCATGGCGCGCACCATGGCTCTCTGTGCTACACTTATTTTGTAACCTCCTTCGTGAGCCATAGAGGCTCGCGAAGGAGGGTACAAAATCGGCACCATAAGTCATAGTTGGCAGGACGCATAGAGACGTGTTTTAAGACATTGTGGAATACGCGTGGATTTTAATATGTCATCTAGTTTGCCGAAAGCTGCCCATCCAAGTCCAAGTCAGTTTTGTAGATATCTGTCTTAATAGTTTTCTTGGTTTACCAGTCACATAACTAGATGGCGCTGCCATCTATTATTAGGTTCGGAACCCTCGGTGCGCGAGTACTACTCGTACTTAATCGGTATTGTTTTTGGTTAGTTTAGCTAATTACTAACTACATTATGTAAACGAGATCTAACTACTCGTAGCGAAAACATAGCCATGCCTGCTTACAAAGAGTTTTGAATGAAATGTAAAGTCGTCGAAATTCGTTACGCGACTGAGCGTAAAAGGACAATTTTGTTTTGTTTGACCGTTACTGTCTATTACGAGGATGGACATTTTCGAGGTTTGTTTTGTTATCAGTAATTTGGTATAACTAACAAGTCTATTGTGTGTGAAAAACGCGAAGAGCTGCCAAAATTACCTATAGTTTTGAAACATTTACTATTTTTGAACCTATTCTCGAACCGAAGCGTTGCTAATTTGCATAATTCATATCAGCCTTAGGACGTCCTCTACTGAAAATAGGTTCCTAAATAGATTTTCAAAGTGACCGATCTTGTGAGGCCTGCACCCAACGGCTCCCACCAATCTATATCAGGCCATTCTTCCATCTAATATCAATTTATTATTTTAGTCTTTTAACTTTACATTATTTTGCAGATGATTGTTATAATTAATTGTATAGTTAGTGTTATTGGTTATTGTACCGTTGTAACTATAAATAATTCATCGAGCGAAGCGAGTTCGCCAAACACAACAACGCCGATTTGCCCAAGTTGACTTGGGCAAATCGGCGTTGTATGTATACATGTATGTTTGTTTGACCGAGGATAACTTTCGAAGCGTTTATCCGATCATCGTAAAATTTAGTATGTATATAGGTGGGTAGTGATGGCACAATTTTGGTGTGAAAAATGTGGAGGTGTTGTTAAGATATTGAGGTTCAACAACGGTAAATAAAACAAAATAGGACTATCCGATCAATTGGCACGTTTAATAAAAGGTCTTTGTGAGTATATTTCGACCCCGTTTTTATTTTTAGTTTAAACCTTGTAGTTTTTAAGTTATTAGACATAATAAAAACTGAACTTTTATTTACATAATTCACAGGGTAGATCAGTGACCCCACAGGAGGTACTGAAATTTGGTATGCATGTAGCTATAATGACACAAATATAGGGAAAAGTTTTTAATCCAAAATAACTGCAATTTCTACTCCAAAAAAGGTAAACCAATTAACATGAACTCCTGTTACCTGTAATTTGAATGAAACTGTAGGTCAAGATATTGGTCAAGCATTTCGTGGCACTATTTTGATAGTTAAAGATTACAAATAATATATTTTTATGTTCTTATGCATCGCGTGATCTCAGTTCGGTGCGAATAACTAGTTATATAATAATAAATCTAGTGAGGGGCCGTCCTACTTTGCGCCTTACAGTTCCAGTGCGTGGTCTTCACTCGAGAACCATTCTATCCCAATGGTCGCCAGTTCTTCGAGCTATGTGCCCCACCCACTTAAACTTTTAAACTAATTTGAATTATTTGTGAATTCAATCTCGTAAAGAGACACCGTGCATAACTCTCTTCGTAGCAAACTGAGCGACCTCAAGCTTGACACATACATTACAGAAAGTTACACATACCTACATAAACATAGGTTTTGTCGTGAAAAGTTCAAATAAATTGAAAATCAAAAACCACGTTTTAACCTTATATTACTTAAACAACTAATTTAAAGTTCGGCTCAAATATCGGCTCACTCAAAACTCAAATCCATTAAAAAGTTTTTCTCACGGGTTATAATTATAAAGGCACTTGTGCAAAACATCAACTTTTGAAACCTTAAAAGGAGTTGCTCCTGAATGCTTAAAGTCTTGAATGAATGATTATTTCTACTACTTGGAAATGTGCTCCCATTACGATACAACTCATAATAGTAGCACATATGTATGTATGTAATACTGAAATTGTAAAATGAATGATCAAAATCTGAGTAGGCTTAGGAGCAGTAGTTGACCAATTAAATAGTAAGGATGCTTTTGTAGACAGGTTATATACAATATTTTATAAAAATGACCAATATAAACTTCTATTTTAACTTTTTTTTAAACATTTATTATTTTATTATTTTAACATATATATCACATCCCTACTGGATGGAAGCCTTCACAGAGACGCAATTAACATTTTTTTTTAATGACGCCGTGGTGGTGACCACTTAACATCAGGAGGCCCGTTAGACATAAACAATCATTTATTTGCTACGTAGCACACATAATACAACCAATAAAACATAAAAAAGACGGTTAAAATTCTTAAAACATTAAAAAAATGAAGTAAGCAGTAGGTACACGTAAAAATAGAATCGAATATGTATAACATAACAATAATGTAACAATAACATAATAACAAAACAATAATTTGTTTATGTATTAAGTTTATGTAAAGTATATTTTAATGTTGTAAGAACCAGTTTTTCCATTATTAATGAAAGGATGCAAGCGTATTTTTACCGAAAAAAGTGAGAACGCTTCTCGGTACCCTAAGCTCACTCTTCGTTCTGTGAGCGACCTTCCTTATATTCCTTTGACTATTAATAACTTAAAAAGTTTTAATTGATGGCTTTATCAAATGTTTTCTCTTGAAGAGTAGTCTAAAGATAGTCACTAAAGTTTTAGTTTAGTTAGGCAAATTGCAAGTGTATTGTGTTATTAGTAGTTCAAATTCAAATATTTTTATTCATTAAAATCACAAGGATCACTTTGAAACGTCAATTTTACTGCCTGTTCCTTCGCGACCAAGCCAGGAAAGAAAGGCAAGAAACAAGGCTGGTTGTTTTTTTTAATGATCCTTTTACAATACATAATACAGAACATAAATTACGTCTAAATTGTAAAATTTTGAACGAGTTGGAGCAATTTCAATCCCAAGCTTCTCTATCATCTAAATAATCCGATATTTTATAGTAGGCTCTTTTATAAGTGTGTAGGGTTCCTTGTGAAAGGGCTCACCCGCCGAAGTACTACCACCATACCCATTTCTGCAGCTAAGCAGCATTGATGTGTTTCGGTTTGAAGGGAATGATTGCCGGTGAAATTACAGGCATATGAGGCTTTACACCTGTATGCCTCAAGTTGATGGACGCAGGACAGTGCATCGTAGGGCACGTATTTAAGGTGTGTGGCAAGGTTATAAGTCGCGTGCGCGCATCGTTTGAGAACGGACGTGCTATTGATCGCAAGGGTCATTTTTCCGCTATGGCCTACACGGTGAAATGTAATACTTGTAATATAGTTATAGACGAGTTATTAGCTTATGTGCAAAACAAAATATCGATCATTGACGAAGACAGTTTAACAAAAATATGTGTGTCGTCTTTCAAAAGTGACGAAATCAAGCGATCTAAGGCGTTATTTTTTGAATCGCTACCGACGGAGAAGCGTAAAATTTTACGTAAAAGACAAGGAAAAGAAAATCGTGACGTGGAGGATATCATCTCGCTTTTCAAAGGAACGGACCCGGAAGTTATGCCAGTGTTCGTTGCCCGCGACCTAGAAAAACTACCTCCGATAACATTTGACCATTTGGACTGCACGAAACTTTTAAAGGATTTACTTAAACTTCGAACAGAACTGAGTGATATAAAGTCGAATTATGTCACACGGGAACAGCTGGATGAATTAAGAACGGAAGTAAAAACGGAAGTACAAAATAAAAATTCCACATTGTTCGAATCGACTCCATATCAATATCGGAATATTAATATTAATACTAGAAGAGGTGCGTGTCTGGACAGTGGCCCCATGGGTCTTTCGCATCTTGATATGACCGGAAATGATAAATGTAATATATCGAATACATCCAAAGAAAATAACGTACGCGTATCGCAAAACTACCCACAAACATCGCAAAAAAATAGTTTCGACATCGAGGAGCCAGCTGTTATCAGGGCGCGGGCAGCGGCCACAGAGGCAGAGGGAGCGGTGGAGGTGAGGGGCGTGGAAGTACAGTCTGTACTCGCTGACTTTAAAACCGGTTTGCTAAGCGGGCAGGCCAGCGAGCGTCAACTGTTAACTTTATCGCCGGCGAATGCTAACTCGGCGGAGATAACGGCGGTTAGTAATAATAAACCTGAGCCTAAGGTTTCCTTTGCGGATACAATGAAGGCTGAAGGCGAATGGAAAGTGATTCAGCGACGAAAAACGAGATTTAATTATCGTTACCTTGGCACGACCGGATCCTCTCAAGATAAAGAGAGTAATTTCAAGGCAGCTGATATCAAAATACCAATTTTTATTACCAAAGTGCATAAGGATACAACTGAAAATGATATAACGCAATACATATATAAGAGAACGCAAGAGCGGATTTCTTTGGAGAAGATTGTTTTTAAACGAGAAAGGGATCACAAGGCATATAAGTTCTTAGTCTCAGAACAAAAATTATCTTTGTTTCTGGATGAAAAACTATGGCCCCAGGGTATTATTTTTCGTCGTTTTGTACACTTCAAGCCAAGAAATGTGAACAGTGGTGACACTGTGGGCGGCCCATCTTTTAAACTAAATGTTTAGTAGCGCATCGAACAGATTAGTTAGCTTCAACTGTAAAAATGTGAAACGCTCCGTTGATCATATAAGGGACCTGTGTCAATCTTCCGACATAATTGCGTTGCAAGAAACTTGGCTGCTGCCAGATGATATCCAGTTTCTAAACAGCATTGATAAGAAGTTTGGCTGCACTGGTACATCAGCGGTGGACACAGCGACTGGGATGCTGCGCGGCAGGCCGTTTGGAGGAGTCGCGCTTCTATGGAACAGAAATGTTTTCCAAAATGTGTCGGTTGTGCAATGTGATAACCCAAGAGTGTGTGCAATTAAAATAAGTTTGGGTCAAAGGACGCTTTTAGTGTTTAGTGTCTATATGCCTACGGATAAAGTGGAAAATCTGGCAGAGTTTACGGATTGTCTCAGTTTGGTGAGTGCTATTATAAGCAATGACGACACTGAGTCCGTTTATATACTTGGTGATTTTAATGCCCATCCGAATGAGCCATTTTTTGAGGAGTTGTCGTGTTTCTGTGATGAACAAGAATGGATATGTGCAGATGTGGACATGTTGGGACTAAACTCAGACACATACACTTTCATAAGTGACGCTCACGGGTCTAGACGTTGGTTGGATCATAGTATAGTCACTAAATCTGCACTGCGGTCCGTCTCAAATGTATTTATTGGCTATGATGCCCTGTGGTCAGACCATTTTCCCTTAATTTTAGAATGTAATTTTGACATAATTAAACCAAAAATTGTAATTAATGCAACTAATGAAATTAATAAAGTACTGTGGGGTGAGCGGAACACTGAACAAATTGACTTGTATAATAGATTATGTAATGAAAAATTAAAATTAATAAATTTCCCTGATGAATTTTTGTATTGTTGTGACTCAGTGTGTAATAATTTGGACCATAAATTTGTTATTGACAGGATGTATATTGAAATTGTAAATATTTTAAGCCATGCCGCTTCTGTCAGTCGGACCTTAAAGTTAAAACGATTTAATAAGAAAAAACCTGTAGTAGGATGGAATAGGTACGTTAGCGAGGCTCACGGGGAGGCGAGGTGCAAATTTAAGCAATGGGTGTGTTGTGGAAAACCAAAATCAGGCCGTGTTTATGACGAAATGCACAAGACACGTAGAACTTTTAAGTCTCGTTTAAAATGGTGTCAGAATCATAGTGAACAGCTTAAAATGGATATAATAACATCACAGCATGCAAAACATGATTTTCGTAATTTTTGGAAGTCCACAACTGGTTTGAAGGGTAAACTGAGCTTTCCGGTGAGTATCGCGGGTGTTAATGACCATAAAGGCATAGCGGACCTGTTTAGAGACCACTTCACTGTAAAGTCACCACTGGGACCATCACAGTCGACAAGCGATGCGGGGTCTGTTGGTCAGAAGTTATGTACTAGATTTATTGCAAAAGATGTCAGAAAAACTATTAAAGGTATGTCGCGCGGTAAATCTCCAGGCCATGACGGACTCAGCATTGAGCATCTAAAGTACGCGGGTGTGCACTTACCAGGAGTGCTCGCGATGTTTTACACGCTATGTATGGGGCACTCATACCTGCCTGCTGATATGATGAAGACTGTGGTGGTGCCAATTGTGAAAAATAAAACAGGCGATGTGTGTGATAAGTCGAACTACAGACCTATTTCGCTGGCCACCATTATAGCCAAGGTTTTTGACGGTTTGCTTAATAGTCAATTGGACGATTACATAAAGTTGCATGATAATCAATTTGGTTTTAGAACTGGTCTCTCCACAGAAATGGCTATTTTGACTCTTAAGCAAACTGTCAAATACTATACGACACGTCGGACATCCATTTATGCCTGTTACCTCGACCTCTCAAAGGCATTTGACCTGGTTTCTTACGATATTCTCTGGCAGAAGTTAAGAGATATCAATCTGCCACCAGAGGTTAATAATGTCTTTAAATATTGGTATCAAAACCAGGTGAATGTAGTGAGATGGTCGAGTACTTTTTCCGAGCCGTACAGGCTGGAGTGCGGGGTGAGGCAAGGGGGGTTGACCTCACCGAAGCTCTTCAACCTGTACATCAATGCGCTGATAGGTGAGCTCAGCAGTACCCGTATCGGATGCCACATCGAGGGGGTTTGCCTCAACAACATCAGCTATGCGGATGATATGGTGCTGCTGAGTGCATCGGCCTGCGGCCTAACTAAACTGTTGGGTATTTGTGAAGCGTATGTACATAAACATGGCTTAAAATATAATATAAAGAAAAGCGAATGTATGGTCTTTCAGGCCAGAGGTAAACGTCTTTCCTCCATCCCACCAATAAAGCTGTATGGAACTCCACTAAAGAGGGTGGAACAATTTAAATATCTCGGACACGTGGTAACCTCGGACCTGAAAGATGATACAGATATGGAGAGAGAGCGTAGGGCGTTGTCTGTTAGAGCAAACATGATAGCACGCAGGTTCACTCGTTGCTCAAGTGAAGTAAAACTCACTCTTTTCCAAGCGTACTGTACGAACTTCTACACGAGCAGCCTGTGGGTGAATCACACGCTCAAACAGTACAACGCGCTACGTATTCAATACAATAATGCGTTTAGGGTGCTGATGGGGCTGCCTAGATTCTGCAGCGCTTCGGGAATGTTTGCCGCTGCGCGAGTTGACTGTTTCTACACAGTCATGCGAAAGCGGTGTACATCTCTGTTGCGCAGGGTTCGGGCTAGCTCCAGCGGCATCCTATGCGTGTTTGCAAGTAGGTTTGATTGTCAGTATATGAATCATTGCTGCATGGTACATATACTGCCAAACAAAAATACCTAGATTAGTTGTAGTTTTTAGATATAGTTAGATTACTATTATTTGTTTATTATTATTATTATTTATTTTATTTTTAATTTTTATTTTAATTTGATTGTGTATTTAAAAAAAATTTGTGTTCCTGTAAGTTATTTTGTGTTAGTGTTAAGAAATGATGGATTTTATAATCTGAAATAAATGAGTTAATAATAATAGGCTATTATAACATCAGGTGGGCCTTATGCTCGGTCCATCTCCAAGTTGTATAAAAAAAAGTTTCGGAAGATATTTTAAAAACTATGAAAATCAGGTGATTTCCGGAAAATCGGTTATCAAACTGTCTGTCGAACTTTATCATACCTACAGAATATGATCGGAACTCATTTGAACTTTCGAGGCTTTCGGAACTTTTGTATTAGGGACTGGGAACGTGTTACATTATTTAACGAAATTTTGACGATAAAAGATCATAAGTTGGTTATATTCTAGAGCTATTCAGAGGCAAGTCCAAACATGGTTAACCCTTCACACATGAGGTTGAAAAAGAATACTGAACAAGCTATATAAGTTTAAACACTGTAATCCCGACTACGTAATACCTGTCGATGGTAGTTTATATCTCCCGAACCATAATAACGAATCGATTGACTCATTCATCAAAATCGGTTGAGTAGTTTAGGCATTACGATGGAACATAAATAAATACAAGCATACATACATACTTACACACATAGATAGACTGCTAAAAACATAACCTTTTTATTTGGCTTTGCCGTAGTCGGGTGAAAACGGCAAAATTCGTTACTGTTAATGTTAAATTTTGGATGCAAAAAGAAAAACTTTTCAGGCCCGATCAAATCGAGCATTTGACATCTGCCAATCCGAGGAATCCCCTCATGAATATTTCGTTTTGAATTTACCCTCATGCCAATTCCCTTACTAGCTGTCACCGATGCTCAGAGTGACACTGCCGCTTTAGCTATTGGCTGAACACTTTTTACTTCGTTGCTTCAATTACAGTGAAACCTGGATAAGTGGAATCTGGAGGGACGTATATTTTTTTATCAATTTATCAAAGTTATAGAGAATTTTCATTTACCCAGTTTCCCAAATAGGCAGGTTAACATGACAGACCCTGTGAGAGATCGAATTATTATCATTTTTTTTATAAATTATAGGCTAGCGTTTGACCACGATCAAGTTCTTGACTCAGTCGCTTATGGGTATACACACACCATTAAACAGAATCGGAGGTAGACTGGGCCAGTTAATCTTAGCGGAATCCCCTAGGTTGCAGTTATCAGGAAACACAGACTCAGACAGACGTTCCACTCCTCAATGTACCATTTTTCATATAAAGAGGTGGAAATGTTAATTTAAGTATACAAACTCTTAGATAGTACTAATAATCAGAGCGAGTATGGAAGAGATTAGACTTTTTCTAAACAAACGCGTTATAACTTGTCTAAATCTGATAAATTGTCCCACTTAACCACTTATACGGGCTATTGAGCTACAAAGTCCCAATTAAGAGGAAAACATCGAAAAAATCTAAGAAATCAAGTCTCAGTTACAGTTAAGGTTTGAAAATTACCTATATATTAATTACAAAGGTATTTCAATGCAAAAGAGTCGGGACCTCCGTAATTATCAATAACAGAGGTTTCTCACATATCCAGGGCGCACTTATTCAGGTTTCACTATATACGAAATGAAGATTTAATTTTTTGTTCACAGTTTGTTTGCAAAAAATTCGCTTTCTTTAATCTTATCAGCAATTAACCTATGTTCACCTATGTTCATGTATATCAACCTATATATACCTCCCCATAGATTTCCGGAGCGACCGACATTGTGCGACCTGCACCCAACTACTCCCAGCAACCTTTGTCAGGTCGCTTTCCAGTGCATGGTCTCCACTATATAACTTTTCAGCCCCAACGGCTGTCAGTCATTCGAGCTATGTGCCCCACCCACTGCAACTTCAGCTTTCTAATCCTCTTGCTTATCCGCATGAGATTGGTCGCTCTGGAAATCTAAGATCTGTAACTAAATTTATTTTTCAATATCTTTAAGTAAACATGTTGTTTGGACTACAATTTCCGAGTTTAATGCAACAGCAAGAAGGAAACAATAAAACTCGCTAATTCATGGATAATGTCCTGCCTGCAATGTCTACAGGGTGCTTCAGAATTTGTATGTTAACCCGAAAAGGGGTCTCTGTCCTTACACGAAGAACTTTAGTTCAACGACTTTACGAAGTTTGATGTTTTCATTGAAGAAACTTTATCTAAAAAGAGATAATTAATTATTTAGATTTTTTAAGTGCATCCAGTCAAACATCTTGTACGTTTAAATTAGGTTCTAAGCACAAGATTCAATGAACACTTATATAACTGGCATACAGGCCCGAGATATACGTATAACCCTAAATATACTGATATACTCTATATGTTTCTGGACTTAATTTTATTACTAATCACCAAAATCTCAAAAACTGCTGTCTAAGAAATATAAGGCTTATTTCTTACCTTTTTTCGGTTAAAATGAACTGATTTGCATAATCCATTCCGTTTGTTGGGTAATTTCAACCATTCAGTCGTTTTATCTTTTAAAGTACCTTCGTTTAAAATTTGAGCGTCTGCGTCTGTGACTTTATTAAATTTTCAGGCGTTTTCCACAGTGGGTCCTTCTGAGAGATAACAGTAAGGCAGATTGCAGATGACCGACTGACCGACAATAATCGACAGATTTTATTACTTGCAGAACATAGTCATGTCAATATTCATGAATGTGTTTTTCTTAAATTGCAAATATTTTCCTCTATCTTCTATAATTCCTCGTTCTTAGTTTAGTTACGTAATTTAGTCTTCTTCTTCTTCAGACCTTTTCCCATTTTTATTTGGGGTCGGCTCTCCTGATCCCTTGTTATAGATGGATAGAAATATCTTTACTTCACTAAAACAACAAGCGAACTAAATGCTAATTTTAAAAGCATTTTCCTCCAGCTAACCTTTGTGTAGAAGTTGAGTGAGTGGTAGTGCTTTTTACAAAACAGATAAAATAAAATTACAAAGATTAATACATACATACATACATAATACATACACCTACATAATTTATACAAAAAATTCTCAATTTTTTTGACTATTCTGTTAAACACGGTTTTTATTATATATATTGCTGGACATTTCACACAGCGCTATCTAGCCTCAAATTAAGCAGAGCTTGTACTATGGGAACCAAATAACTGGTAGAATACTTATATACATACCTTTTTTTGTAAATAGGTACTTACAAATAATATATAGAAAAACATCCAGACCCGGAACAAATATCTGTCGATCATGCAAACATTTGCTACGCGGCGGGAATCGAACCCGCTACCTCCTGAGTCTCAGCCGGCTATTCGCCCACTGCACCACGGAGGTCGTTTAAAATTGAAATGTGTACCTACCTAAAATGAAAAATAGTAGAATATAATTGTCTCCAGAGATGTCTTTTCTTTTAGTTATGTAATTTAGTTGTGGTCATACATAATTATTTTTATTTCTCTCATTATAATTATTAGTTATAAATAATTAGGTAAAATATGCATGCACTAGCTTCCGCCAGCGGTTTCACACGTATTGTTTGTCAACGAAAAGTAGTTTATGTGTTAATCCAGGTTATAATCAACGTACATACCAAATTTCATCGAAATCGGTTAAGCCGTTACGACGTAACAAACAAACAAACACCCAAACTTTCGCATTAATAATATTAATGAAATAGTGGGATTAGCCTTCTTTAAAACATTTGAATAGAATACACATTATTTGAGTGACTAGAAGATAACTTACAGATGAACAACTCATTGTATTGACTGATTTAAATTCTACTTTAGATGTTCGTACATAGGTTTGGTTATGTCCTTTCTTGTTATTAATGTAATTAACTTTTTATCTAATCTGTGTTTTATCTATTAATTTTTATGCACTATTTTGTTTGGGTCAAATAGACATGTTTTTTTCTTTACCTATATAAGTTGAAGAATCAGATTTTCACCGATTTTATTATTATCAGAGGTATGTGGTAGAAAAATCAATTGCCAACTTTTACCGACCCTAATCGGCCAGAGTCGTACATATTTTGGTGAGCGATTTTAATCGTTCGTCTGTGTTAGGCCTAAGAATTGCTGGTTTAAAAATGTAAAAAGTACTACATGAAGTTCTTCATTATTTTCGATCAGGATTGGAAACAATTTCGGGCTTTTTTCTCTTTACTTATTTCCTAACTGCTGACTTGTCCCTTAGGAGGTCGCATACGGATAAAATATGTAAAACTTCTTTATCCATACCATCCCCTGATATACAGGGTGCTATGTATGTGAATCTGAAAGGTGGTCCTTATGAACGAGAAATTGTTAAAAACTAACAATGTTCGTTCTACGACTTTTCGAAATTCGATGTTTTTCAATGAAGAAACCTAATAAAAACCGCTGTTTTCGGAAAAATGTCTTCAGGTGATTTTAATCTGCGAGTTAATATTAAATACCTAGTCCCTGACGATTCCTGCAAACGAACTGAATTAATTATCTATTACGCCACAGTGGCAGCAGCCTGTCCGCACGCGGTTTGTATGTTTGGCAATTTACTGTAGAGCTGAGCTAAGCCAATAAAGTCAAAGTCAAAATCTTTCATTAATTAAAATCACAAGGATCTCTTTGAAACATCAATTTTACTGCCTGGTTCTTCGCGACCAAGCCAGGAAAGAAAGGTAAGAAACAAGGCTGGTTGTTTCTTTAATGATCCTTTTAGAATACATAACAGTACAGAAAAAAAAAATTACGTCTAAATTGTAACATTTTTGAACGAGATGGAGCAATTTCAATCCCAAGATTCTCTATCATCTAAATAATCTGATATTTTATAGTAGGCTTGATTTTTATAAAGATGTTGTTTAGTTACGTTTTTATATTTGTTACCTGTCAATTTTTGAACATCAGTTGGGAGTTTGTTATAAAAGCGGGACAGAGCGCAATCGAGCGGGATAGAGACAACACACTACACGGTAACAACTTTTTAGCAATATTTGGAGCATATTTACGACCGAACCAAGGTAATAAAATAAAATTCACATGTATTTTCATAAATTATAATCAGTTTAGTTTTCACGAATAACTAGTTCTAATGTTTTTTTCAACTTAAGATTGATGCTTATATTTTGTTACTAGCTTTTGCCCGCGACTTTACACTACTAAATGTGTAGGTAACCTAGAAATTAAGCTAAACTTGTTGTTGCAACTTGACTTGACAACCCATTTTTATTCCCTGGGATCTGATTTATGCGATAAAAAGTAGTGTGGTGACAACCAAGTGACGTCATCACGACCATACTACCGGGCGTACTGCTACGTTACGGGTACAATGAATTGGCGGGAGGAGGGATTGTCGCTTTCATGGGCAACATGCCGTCTCACTAAATAATGCCAATTTTCCTTTCTAAGAATCTATAGAAATTTCACTGGGATGAAATGGAATTTTCTCGAAGTTTCCATAACTTTCAGCAATTAAATCGAAACTTGCTAACTAGATTCCAAAGGTATAAACTAATGTTTGTGCAAACAGAAGATTGTTCGAATGTGTCTAAAGTTTCATGTAACTCAACTATGTAACAAAGGTACCTTGCATACATATTTGTCGGCAGTGTGCGAATAGCCGGCTGAGACGTGGAGTTGCGGGTTTGAGTCTCGTTTTGAAACAAATGTTTGCATGATCTACAGATATTTATTCCACACAAATCAAAATGTATTTATGAAAGAAGTCAAGGCAGGAAACAAAGACAAGAAACAAGGCTGGTTGTTCCTTTTAATGATCCTTTTACAATACATAACAATAAAGAAAAGAAATTACGTCTAAGTTGTAATATTTTTACCCAGATGGAGAATTTTTTTGTATATTACCTTTTTGCCTGATCGGGCGAGTTTTAAGTAGGCGACTTGATGATTGACCCAGATATTGCTATGTGAAATATCTAGCAACATTTATTTATTATTCCTGGCCATATACGCAGGCCCTAAAATAAACGGTAGAATATACTTTTCACACCACCTGCCCGACAATGTCAAATTTTAAGTCATGTAAACCTCACCGAAAGCAGGTGATTAAATCCCTACGGTTGAGCCGGGAGTAAAGTTGTACTGAATTTCATTATGCCCTCGCGGGAATAATGTGATTTGAATTTGCAACCTTATCTGTATTCAAATTTGAACAAAAGAGACCCGCACAATAAGAACTTATTCGTAAATCGAACTAACTTCTGAATAGAATGCACCAACCTAGATTTGGTTTTTATTGACTCACAGAAAGTGTAAAAAGTAAAGTATTCTCTTCGTGGATAAAGCTGTCTGCATGTTGGGCGTGCTTACTCGTATATCCCCTACAGTAACTCCCTCACTCCGCTCGTGAGTTAACTCAAGAATCCTTCGTTACGTTCGGGATCCAATATAGCGCCCGTGATCCAAGACACTGCTTTATCCCCTCGTTTAATAATCTACTATTATTGCACACCATAAAACAAGGCAATTCAATCGGAACAACGTCAGTCTAGTGATACAATTGGTGGTCTTATCCTATCTCTACCTATCAAAGTGAAGGTAACAGGTTCAAATCCCGTCTCGTTAATAATTTTGGAATTATTAAAAAATAGTTTACAATGAGCCGCAATATCGCTGAAAACAATGATGACCAGTGATGATGATAATGATGACTCAGTTTTATGCTTTACATGGGTATTTACAATGCCATTGTTTTTTAATCCCTCATGTAAAAGCAAATCAAAGCGGGTGAGGTAAAAAGCGTAATTAAATCAATCCTTTCAGAATATACAATAACACAATATGCTTTTATTCAAATTCGTTTGTGAAGTCAATTAAATATACAAATTGGAAATATTTATTCGAAGCGGAGAAAGATCCGGGTTTTCGGTTAAATTTGCCCTTCTCAGAGAAATATGGAGCTGGGTACGAACCTACTTGCTTCTTAACCTCGTATAAGCAAATATTGTACTTAACATACGTATAGTATCAAGTATAAAAAGACCCTGAAAAGTTTAAGGGTGATAAGAAAAAATAGAACTTGTAGCTTGATGAGTAGTTTTTCATAGATTAGCGCGCGGTCATCACTTAGATGAGTGAGCTAGCCGTCATCCATCTTTTTTTTAAATTTTTTAATCAACAAGCGTATGGCAGCAGCGACGGCGGCGAAGCTCAAATCATCGGCGTCGTGCGTCACGCCATACGGCGCACACATCTAGCTTGTACTTAGGTATATATTTTAAAATAAATAAACCAATACATATAATAAAATAAACAATAAGCTCAATCTTTGGGTCTTCCCATTTAGTTATTACCCTTTGTCTATTATTATCCCTCGGTGAACCCTCCTTTTTGCCTCAGGCTACCTTCGTTTACATTCGTTGTACGGATAATTAGCCGTTTTTTAAAATTACCGGATTTATACTTGTATTTTATTAGCTGTAAATGTTTGAATAGCGCTTCCTGTTGTAAATTTCTATTATTAAGTTTATTCTTTTTACACCTCAGCCAATCTTCCATTAAGCAATGATCCTCTCCATCCAAAGGTTGTCTGGAAGAGATCGCTTTGATAAGCGATAAGACCGCCCATTATGCTTACATTTATTTGTTTGATTTTTATTTTTATATTTGTTGTGTTTAGCTTGTAAGGTATAATAAAGAATTTTCATTCATTCATTCACTATTATAAATATGAAAGTAGGAACGTTAGTTTGTTTGTTTGTTTGTTACTCAATCACGTCGTAATGGCTGAACAGATTTCCATGAAATTTGGTTTGTTGATAGATTATGACCTGGATTTAAACATAGGTTACTTTTTGTTGATAACCAACGCGTGCGAAGCCGCTGGGGGAAGCTAGTAAAAAAAAAGAATTGATTTTGGCTATTTTTTACTCACGACGCAAAAAAGAGGTGTTATAAGTTGACGCCTATGTCTGTCTGTCTGTGGCAGTTCTCAAACGGATGGACCGATTCGGACGCGGTTTTTTGAATAGAAAGCTAGTTTAACTGGGGTGGTTCTTAACTAAGTGTGATGAAGATTAGGTTAACTGGTCTAGAAGATTATCAGAATTTCCGTTTTGATACAGGCATCTCAGATTTTTTTTTTAATTTTTTAAGGGTGTTTTATTGTTTTAAAAATTACATAGACCTCCTCATCGGTTTCGACAACGGCGATTTTAACTATAGATGTATTAAAAATTAACATTCATTAATCTTTGACAAAATTAAAATAATAGACACTAATTTAAATTTTAAACTAATTTATTTTTATTTTTTGGAAACATGTGTATGAAGATTAAAGGTACTTATCAATTGTGTACCAATCCAATTACAACTTATGAAGTTGGATTTTACACAAAAATCTGTCATGATAATATTAATTAAAAGGCGGCCCCTAGTATACAAATCTGTAAAAATATTGATTTTATATACAAATAAATTTGTAATTTAGATTACATTATTGATTATATGTATAGTATTGAAACTTTCCCAGCAACATAGCCAAGGAACCGCAAAGTAAACAATGGATATAATAAATTATTTTACGACTCTCTACGATCACCTCCATTGTTTTCTAACGGCACTAATTGTTCATTAAATCTAACGGTGTTATGTAGTTATTTTTAATCTGTTATATTTATCCTTTTTAAAATCTTTGATAAAAATTCTTAAAAGGAAAACTTGCCCATTACGATGAAAAGGTTGCCTGGAAGAAATCGCGATAGTTTTTTTAAGTATTCCTGGTGTACAATAAAGCATTATTCTATCCTATTCTTTAATATAATTATTTCTCTTATAGTTACAGTAAAAAAGGAAAAAAGAAAACAGCAACCTTGTTTTTAGAACGTCTTACTTAAACCACACTTGCACAAATTATGCAGGCCCAAAATCCATAGAAAAACTGGTTTAATAGACTATTACTTCTAAAGGCGCATAGACCTGTCTAGATGGAGAGAAGACCTGATAAAGGTTGCTGATAAATCCGTTTTGTACACGCAGCACTAGATCAGTCGGGGAGGTCTATGTTCAGCAGTGGACGTCTTTTCGCTGATATGATGATGATGGTAAGATTCCTAACAACAATCTCGTAATTAAATTAAATCTACACCAAACTCCAAGCTCAGGTGTATCCTCTATCTCGCTTACTCATACTACATCAAAGGTATCTCTTTCGCGCACTTATGCGATTGACGTAAACAGGAGAAAATGCTGAGAATTCGAGGATTTAGCTCCGGGCTGACATAGCTGGGTAAAGGGATAATGCTTCATATTTGAATACCTACCAACTTACATCTCTAATTACAAAACAATAGGCATTTTTGCTACATTGAGGCATTCTAATATTAATATCAATTCTAGGGTAACTCTGTCAGTTTTCGCGACTAAACGGCTGGTTCGATTTCGATGAAATTCGGTATACATATAGATTATGACCGGAATTGGGATATAGGCTACTTTTACCCGACTGCGCAGAAGTAGGGTAATGTTTTTATTTATATATACAGATATTTGTTCCGGCTTTGGATGTTTTTCTATATATTATAAGTATGTATTTACAAAAAAAAGAGTATATATATTCTATCAGTTATCTGGTTTCCATAATACAAGCTCTGCTTGGTTTAGGGCTAGCTGTGTGAAATGTTCAGCAATACATATTTGTTATTTATTTTGTTCAGCAATATTTGTTATTTATTTATAATAAAATACATTATGAAAAAGATAAAAAAACATTATTACCGAGAAGATGCTTTTCGCTTAACATTTTTGTAACGCGAGTTTAACAAGTTTCATTTTCATTGTCAGATGCCAACGGTTTCAGAATACGTACTTTCATAACTTATCTCAAGTCTCGTAAAATTTTACGACAGTTAACAAAAAGCTAATGGAGATAGGAACGTGAAAAAACTCATTTATTTTTAATGTATTTTTTTCAATTATGTCTAGCGCCACTACTCGTAATTTATCGCTTAGAGAATTCTAGAATCATAAAAACGATAATGTTTTTCTTTTGAAGGTATTTTCAATTTTCCATTTTAATATTCCATCAGACTAAGAATATTTTTAATGAGAAAATGGCACGTTAAATGTATTTACAGATGACCAAGTTAAACTAGACATAATAACCCGATGTGACGTGTGTATCTCACTCACTGAACTCCTCCTAAACGGCTGGACTGATTTTGATGTTATTTTTGTGTGTTTGAATGGGTCCCTGGATAGTTTAGATTCATTATTGGACCCAGTTGGTGCCGCTGCTGTTGTCGAGATCTAGAAAATTACGGACGAACTTGCGGACATACAACTAGTGTTATTATAATTTCTAAGTGTAAAAGAAAATGGATTTGTTTAATTTCAGTCCAGCTTAAACAGTTGCCTACCGAAATTCCCACATCCTTTTAAAAAAGGTTTAACCTTTATCGGCTAGGCATAAAGGTGTGTCCGTGTCAGCGTTTTACAGGAAACCTACGACTAGTGTTGTTATTGTGCAAAAATGTGTAAAGCCGGTGTCTTAGCTGGACTTTATGAACGCCAATGGTTTGGTTGGTTGAAGCTGGAAGAGGCCACTTAGTAGCTGAAGCGCGCGCCTGTTTTTTTTCTTATATTCTTCACTTTTTTTATTTTTGCATCATCTTATCCGTAAGGGCTGCAAGAGTGATAGCAACATCATCATCCCTTGTTCCACGTTTTATGACCCCGTCTGCTAGGATCTATCTAGATGGCGTCTAGTATAAATCATCATCATCATCATCATCATTCTGAGCCCGTGCCGAGCCACTGCTGGGCATAGACCTCTATTTGTTTCTGCCATTCTTCCCGATCCTGTGCCAGTCTGAACCACGTACGACTCACGGTCTTATGGATGTCGTCGACCCATCTCTCTAGGATAAATACATTTTAACAAATGCTAAACATTTCACACAGCGCTATCTAGTCCCAAACTAAGCAAAGCTTGTACTATGGGAACCAGATAGCTGATAGAATACTTATAGATACATTAGCATAGTCGGATTAATCCGGCCACACTGCACGACCAACTCTACTGTCGGAAAATGATTTATACATTGGTATTTTCTCTGTGGGGAATTGATTCCCTTTGCAATATTTTACCGGACCCACGGACGAGCACTTTATATAGAATCTTATTTCGTTTTATGTATGTACATGTACGTACACATAATTATGTCGTTATTTTGGGTAAAATAGATTATTTAGGATATTACGCATATATCAGATTAGTTTTTGAAAGTGTATACTTTAGTTAGATCTTGGACTCTTTTTAACCCCTAACGCAAAACGAGTAAATTATAAGTTTGATGCTTTTGTCTGTATGTCTCTCTGTGTGGTATCGTAGTGTACAAACGGATAGACCGATTTGTACGCGGTTTTTTAATAGAAAGTTTAATTAACTGGGGTGGTATTTTGCTGTCAGTTTTCGGGTTTTTTATGTGTGTTTTTTTAATTTTACTGCTAACGACAGAGCTTCGTGCTCTCCGATTAATGGACCGATACTAAGGGCGACTTGCGCAACGATCCCTAAACGTATTTGTGGTGGCTAAATATGATTTAAGGAGTAAAGAGTTGTCAAATCATACAAATACGTAAAATTTAAACATGTTTAGTCACTAAATACGTTTAGGGATTGTTGTGCAAGCCGGCCTAAGTTACTTGAGCACATGAGACTTTTCTCTAATATTTGTTAGACAGGCGCAATTCAATAAATAATGCTGGACATTTCACACAGCGCCACCGCCATTTTCGATGTAGGCGAAGTTTTAGTTAGGCGTACCTGTGAGGCAACGCAATTGTTATAGGCAGTTATAACAGCTTAACATCAGATGGGCCAAGGGCTAGTGCCACCACTTCTTCATAAACAAAAACTTGAGTAATTGTTTAAATTCATATAAAATAACCATGGTACCTACAACACCTAGATCCAGGACGATTACTTCCTACACCAATGTAATCCCACAGCGGGAATCGAACCGGCATCTCCCTCAGCCACTCGCCCACCAAAAGGGCGTCAGATTCTGCCAAAAGGTTACAACATAATAATAACCTATAGTAGCAACAAAATAACTGTTCATGTTGACAAAATTAGAACCAATCCTGACATTGACGACCTCCGTCACGCAATGGGCGAATAATCGGCTGAGACGCCTCCTGCAAATGTTTGTACGATCTACAGATATTTGTTCCTGCTATGTTTCTCTATATATTATAAGTAGGTACCTATATATTTACAAAAATAAAAATTATATGTATAAGTATTCTTTCAGTTGTCTGGTTCTCATAGCTTTGCTTAGTTTGGGGCTAGATAGCGTTGTTTGAAATGTCCAGCAATATTTATTTATTATTATTATTTACGTACAAATCTAGATAGTCTCTAGATAGTCTAGCGACGCTGTCAACAGATAAGATGTTGGGACTGTATGGGTTGAAAATGTGGAAAATTTTAGTGGCACACAATACCCCTCGAGTAACACATCCTATTTAAACTTATGTATGTATGAAAATAAAACGAATATAGAAAAACTTAAACATTTTACAGATCTCAGCTTTAAATATAATAAACATCAATACGTAAGCGGACGATAGATTGATTTTAAAACAGCCGTTTGTGACACTGTAGAAACTAAAATAGCTGACCTTATTCCGTTGCGATGTAATCATAAGTTTTTTTAATGTTTTTTATTATTAATGAGCTGGAACGCGTTCGTAATATTATTAGCTCGTGGAAGGAAATTGCTTGTCAACAAAAGTATCTGGGATTTTGGCTGAAAATCTCATTTTCTCGGCTGTTGCTTGGAGTTAAAAACTAAAAATTGTTAATCAAGTTTAACAAACTCATTACTGAGATGACACTGAACTTAACCAATCTTAAAAGAAGACAGGGTGTAATAATACTGTCCCCACTACGCCCAAAATTAGGAATGAAAGTACTTATTAATATTAATAATTTTTACTAAGAAAGGTATATATTTGATTTCCAGAGCGACCTATCTAGTGTGGACTGTACCCAACGGCTCCCTGTAACATTTATCAGGTCTTCCATCTAATGAGGAAGTTCTACACAGCGTTTTCCAGTACGTGGTTTCCATTCAAGAAACTTTCTGTCCCAACGGCCGTCAGTTTGTTGAGCTATGTGCCCCGCCCACTGCCACTTCAGCTTAATATTCTTCTGAGCTGTCAGTGTCTGTAGTTTGCCCATCGATCTCCTCATGTCAGATCTTACACTCTCCATGGCTCGCCGAGCGACTTTTTTCATATTAAACTTGTAGACACACAAACTGACGGGCTTCCTGATATTAAGTGGTCACCGCCGCCTATAAACTTCTGCAATACTCGTGGTACTGCAGTCGCGCTACTTATATCACTTAACACCTTATATTTACACCTCTCTTGAAGACGTTCATTTTGAAGCCCACCGGAAAAACCTTTGGGGGAAGGTCATTCCACATCTTGCAGGTGCGTGGAATAAACGAGCGGGTGAAACGCACCGTGTGAGACTTCCACGCATCTACAATAATGTGGGTATGCAATATGCAGCGTGCAACGCTACGACGTTTTACATATATAATTTTGTGATACACGTTGCGTCCTCGCATGCGACGTTTCAACGGATCAACGGACGAGAGACGAAGCGGGGGGAAGATGATGCGATGCGCTGTCGGAGCTCCGGTGCGATGAAGGACATTCACTTCATTCTTTCTATTGACTGTCCGTCAGGGACCAATCAATACAATCAAGTGAGATATTCAGACACTTTTATTGTTTCTACGTTTTTTCGGCGGTGGCGTGACAAAAGTAACAATATAACACGTTTGTTCCCGATCCATTGCCGAATGAAGACTGAAATCCACACTAAGACGCTGCGCTGCGATGGCGTGCGTCGCCCTCTTGCGTTGCGCCGCCGTGCGTCGGCGCAATGCAGTTGTGGCATACAATGCATTGATCCCTTGAGACGACGCGACGCAATGCAACGCAACGCACTAATGGGGCCCCACCATTACGAGGCCCAAAGTGACACAGAAAGGGCATACCTTATAATAAACTACCCTACGATTTTGCATATAAAATATGATATGGTACTGCCGAAATCAAAACCATACCTGTCTTAATCTGAAAGGTAGACAAAACAATGATTGTATAAGCACACACTCCAACCGTATTTGATTAATGGAGATTTGATGGAGATATCTACGAGTGTTCATAATTAATTCCCGATGAACGAGATAAGGCACACAGGTGGAATTACTCGTCATAATGATGAGATATTTCACCTGTGTAGTGCGTATACGGCCAGTGTCGGCAAGTCTGCAAGACAACAAGACAACTGGTCTGTTTTTTATCTGCGTGAATTAGACTCACGGTTTTAAATGAACTAGTTGCCAGTGCACGCAGTGTCCAAACTCGACCATAATTATTATTTTTAGCTTAATTTTTGCATTCGCCCCTGCTTCTGAACTGTTGTTTTTGTTTTTATTTTGTATATATGTTACTAACTTCCACCCGCGACTTCGCACTCATGGTTTGCCAATAAAAATAGCCTATGTATTAATACAGGTTATGATCTACGTACTTACCAAATTTCATCGTAATCGGTGCAGCCGTGCCGACGTAACAGAGTAACACACATCCATACATACATACAAACATGCGCGTTTATAATATTAGTGGGATTAATGTGATGTGATGTTTGTTTGTTATTATTTACTAGTTCTTACTACTAATACGCACAACTGATGTGTTGGCACAGTTGCTGCCTGCACGCACGGCAATGGCACCACGGAAGACCTGCGCTGTAGTGGTGTACATTTTATGCTACTACAGCATAATGCTGAGTGGCGACCGTTTTTTCTTTCGCAACATTACCATTATATTCTGCGCCTTTTGTATTTAATGAATGAATTAAATGAATGAAATACTCTTTATTGCACACCAAACAAAAATACAGTAGGTAACAAAGGAAATAAACAATAAATAACGGTACAATGGGCGGTCTTATCGCTAAAAGCGATCTCTTCCAACCTTTGGATGGACAGGATGGTTAATGTACCCTTGTGATGCAAAATAAACCGTTTTTACTTACTTTACTTCGCCTTAAGTATCTATGCCAATTCCGTCAACCAAACCGATGAAAAAAAAATCACTATAGAAAATTATTATTTTTATTTATTTTATCATCAGCCATTCGTGTCCCACTGCTGGGCAAAGGTCTCCCCCCATTCTTTCCAGACTTCGCGGTCCTGAGCTGATTGTGGCCAATCCGTTAGGAATTTATCCAGCTCGTCCCGCCATCTACGTTTCGGTCTGCCGCGTCGCCTTCTCGCTGGATCAGGACGCCTCTCGGTGGCTATCCTTGCCCACAGCTCACTTGGCATGCGACAGACATGCCCAGCCCAGTTCCACTTCAGCTGAGCGGCTTTGGTGGCTACGTCAACAATTTTGGTCTTTGAGCGCAGTTGAGTGTTCCGGACTCTGTCCGTTCGCTTGACACCCAAGATGCTGCGTTCCATCGCACGCTGACAAACTTTGAGCTTGGAGTTTAAAATATTGGTCAGTGACCAGTTCTGCGCACCATATGTCAAAACGCAGAGGATGCATACGTCCATTAGCTTTCTCTTGAGCGTTAAAGAAGATCTCCTTTCATCATATCTCCCATGGCCCAATAGCTCCTCCAGGCATTTTCGGTTCGCCGAGCGATTTCCTTAACCTGCCTGTCCTCGAAGGAGACTATTTGACCTAGGTAGATATACTCTTGAATGTATGCTAGGTCTTCTGCATCCACCGTTATTCTGGTCTTAACGCTGTTGGTCATGACCTTGGTTTTTGCCCTGTTCATTCCAAGTCCAATCTCAAAGCTTGCTATGCTAAGTTCTTGAAGCATCGTTTGTAGTTCTGTGGCTGATGAAGAAAAGAGGACGATGTCGTCCGCAAAACGGAGGTTTGTGAGCTTCACTCCGCCGACGTCAACTCCCTTCTCTTCCCAGCCAGCCGCCAGCTTCCTAAACACCTCCTCAAGGGTACTGGTGAAAAGTTTTGGGGAAAGTGGGTCTCCCTGTTTAACTCCCTTGACTATTTTAAAGGATGGTCCGATTGAATTTAACTTAATTGAGGCTGTACTATGCGTATAAATATTTAGAATAAGGTTTATATAAGCAGGGTCTATGTGCTGGTTTTTAAGGGCATCGAAAATGGCTGTGTGGTGAATACTATCAAATGCCTTTGTATAATCCACGAAAGCAACGTACAAAGGCATGTTGTATTCGCAGAATTTTTCTATGAGTTCATTAATTGTTTGGAGGTGGTCTGTAGTTGATAGTCCTCGGCAGAAGCCTGCTTGCTCCGCCGGCTGTTCCATGTCTAGTTGCCCAGAAATACGGTACTCAATTATTTTTATAAATGCTTTATAGAAATGAGACACGAGACTAATTGGGCGGTAATTATTTATATCAGTTTTGTCTCCTTTCTTGTGCAAAAGTATAATATTTGAAATTCACCTGACTTTAAAATAGAGTTAAATAAATTGGTGATGTGTGGCAATAGTGTCGGTTCTCCTACTTTAAGGGCTTCTGTAGTAATTCCATCTTCCCCTGGCGACCTGTTATATTTCATTTGTGTGAGAACTCTATGAACCTCGAGGCCAGTTGGTATGGTGTCAGGGCATGAATATGGAATAGCATTTGTGGTGTGTTGTGGGTCTGAATAAAGAGATTTGTAAAAACATGTACATTATTCTATCTCTAGATTAGATTAGATTAGATAATACTTTATTGCACACCACGAAACAAATACATATAAAAAAAAACAACTACGTAAATCTATGGATACAATTGGCGGTCTTATCGCTAATTAGCGATCTCTACCAGACAACCTTTGGATGGAATGGACTGTGTAGACATTACCTGGGGTGTACCTAACATACTACATGTACATACATACTAATACTAATTATATAAAAATAAAAAATATAAAACTTACATAAATGAAAACTACATGAATCTAAATAATAACTACTCATAATAATTTATAGATACATACTTAGACTTATTTAAGAAACAAATAATTAATAATAAATACATATATATTTAGCGACAAATACTCAGATAGTGTTCTCTGAGCATACGTTTAAAAATGGCAAGTGACTTGGCACATCTGATAGCCACCGGCAGCGCGTATCTCTACTCTGGTGTTTAACTGCTGTTTCGTCTCTAAGGCTTGTTATCCACGATTTGCCAATCGATGCACCCTGTTTTGCAATTTTAAGTGATTTATTTCTTTCTAATGCAATTTTGAATAACTGGGTGTTATAGCTTCTTACGTCTTTTCTAATGCTACGCTTAACCTGTCTGTCTTTAACTCTATATTCTACGCTATTGATGTTACTATTAACTAGTTCCTCTAATATTTTAATAGTTGCCTCTGAAAGTTTTTTATGTTTTTGTTTAATTCGTTTAATTTTACTACTTGATTTCTTAATACAATTTTCTATAATATTAAATTCCTTTTGTACATCTTCTTCATCTGATTTTAATAACTCAAAACTGTTTTTTAATTCTAAATTAAAATCTTCCTTGCATACTATTAAAGTTTCTTTAGATATCCTCTTTATGTTACATTTTATCATTTTAAATCTTTTAATGTTGAAATTGAACCGAATCGTAGCACGAATAGGTCTATGGTCAGAACTAAATTTAATTATGTTTATTGGTTATAGTGGTTTGACTTGAGGAAAGGACATAATCGATTTCATTTTTATACGTTCCACAGTGAGACCCATGTCCAACGTCGTTCAGGTTTTTTTAAAGAAGAAAGTGTTTTTGATCCTTAAACTTTGTCCAAACGCGAATTGGATGAGACGTTCCCCTCGTTCGTTTCGGACACCTAGTCCGTGTGGGCCTAAAATTGAGTCATCATCCAAATCTTGTCGTATTCCAACTTTTGCGTTAAAGTCTCCCAAAATCACATTCCAGGTGCCTCGGTGTTCACCACAAGCTCTATTCAGTTGATCATAATACTCTTCTACTTCATCATCTGGGCGTGTTGATGTAGGAGCATATCCTTGGATAACGGTTAAATTTTTTATCAGTTACTTTAAATTTAAGCACTGCTACCCTTTCCGAATAAGCTATAAATTCAGAAATATGGTTCTTCCATTTTTTGGCTACTAGAAAGCCGACTCCATACATACTTCCTGTTCCATAGTGGTAAAAGATATTGTTTTCTCGTTCGATAGTATTTTCCCCTTCTCTTCGTACTTCGGATATTCCGAGTATGTCCCACTTTAGGTTCTTTAAGGAATTTTCCAATTCTAGCAACCTATCGTCTGATTTTAATGTCCTGACGTTAAAAAACTAACAATATTCAATACGCTATCTCTGTCCTTTGTACAATTTGCCTGGGTCGTTTGACGGGAAATCGATCTCGCCCGGGGATTCTTAGCACCCCTGGCACCGGGGTGGTTCTGCCTTCCGTCATCAACAGACCCATCCCCGAAGCCACCGGGAACTTGGGGCCAAACGTTTATTGTGTCTGTCATAATGAGGGGGATTTGGACTATAATCCACCACGCTGGTCCAATTGTGGGTTGGTGGGTGGTGCGCCAGAGCCTCGTTTGCTGGTCGGCAGGGTATACCACGGGCCGGTGAGGTTGGCTTGGGTTCCGAGAGATATTGTATGGAACCCCTAATACCCCTAGAAAATTATACTAAAATATTAAACATTTACAAATTATAGAGTACCTCTGTTTAACAAACAGACTCTACCGCTCAAGCAGTCTAGCCAAGCTGTAGAGCCCACCTTGACGGTTACTAAGCCTCGCTGTAAAGCCTAGGCTGGGCTTAACTTGGGGAATGTAAATCGTAAACAAAGCTGCGGGCTGAATGAATCATTTTTTCAAATACTAACGGAAGTGACATCATTGAGTAATCTTAAAATTAAGAAATAAAAATAATAATTTTGTAATCTTCATAATAAGGTTTTCCTTTGAGACAATAGTGTGATTCTTAAAAACAGGCGATTTTATGTTTGAAGATGATCTGGAAGAAAATGCCAATAAACATTAAGTTCACCTATGTATTATTTTATCAGTGCAATAAAAATAACATCTATCTATCTAGCTATCTTTAGTGTTCGATGTGGGGCGTATGCTTGTTTGGAACCTCTATAAAAAAACCGATCTTTACAAATAGCGTGAATTGTTTTTATTAAACTGAAATCCCAGAGCAATTTTCATATAAAAACAGTCCTATAAAATGCAGGTAAAAACGCGTTGAATAAATCCATTATTTAACGGGCGATGACAGCGGGTTCCGAGATTATCTACATAAAATATTTACCTTGCGTCGGTCTGTCTATCATCGAGCTCAAACTACGGGTTTCAATCATTCTCACGATAGTAGTTTATCTCGAGTATTTTTATTCAATAACATAAATATTTTTTTAAGCTATTTTCTTTTTATAAAATGAGATGACGAAATAATCACAGGCTGAACCTGATGGCAACTGTTTACTAGGAATTAAACGTTTCAACGTTTCATTGGGCATTCAGTTACCATATGATAAAAAATCAAAATAAAAAGTAAAATTATATGATTTTAAAAACCATTTTCTGCTATTTTCCTTATTGCTAAAAATAATTCAATTTACTTTCGATTTTCATCGTATATCGGTCGCAGTCATTTGGGTCTACAAATCACAATCGTTCGCATTTCTTCTGAATTCATCGGATGTGTTCGTTGCCTGTGATTTTTTACATACATAGCAAGAATAGCAAGTATGACATTACGGCATTATAATGAAAAGTCATTGCCTGGGATTTTACACATGTGAAATTGCTATTTGTGATAAAAATAATCATATGAGAATGATTTAAAAATAGCAATAATTTCCATGCCTACTGGTTAGGGGGCGTTCATTAATTACGTGAAACGTTTTTGTAGATTCTTTCTTTCGACCCCCCCCCCCCCTTCTCCTTTATCTCATGTGAGATTTTACGAAATTTGTATTCATAGGGTAAACGCATTGGACTTATTTAAAAAAAATCACAATTTGCTTCATTATTTCAAGATTGCTTCTCTCGTAAGATTGCCTCTCCCCCACGTGAGATCGAGCGAGATTCGGCTAGACCCCCCCCTGAATACCTCACGTTATTAATGGACGGCCCCTTAACACTGTGTATAACAATTGCTTTACCTTACAGTTTACGTCCAACACTTGGCCTACATGGCATTGCATTAGGTTATAATCGACGTACATACCAAATTACATCGAAATCCGTTCAGCCGTTACGACGTGATTGTGTAACAAACAAACATCCGAACTTTGGCATTTAATATATTAGTGTGATAGTGTGATTTCAGAAAACAGAAAATTAAAGCAGTAATTTTGATTTACAACCCAAACTACTGAACCGATTTTGATGAAATGTATATGGAACTAATCTGAAAGTCGATAAACGTAGGTAGTTCTGAGACAAACATAACATAAATACAAACAGGTACTCTTGTTGTTTTAAAAAACGAATTATCAAAGCTCCTAAAGGATTATACCTATATAATTACGTATACATATGTACGTGTATGTGTTTTTGTTGCACATGAAGCATTATTTTATTCTATTTCTACCTAAGGCAAATGCTTTACAACATTTTGATTCCCGACATCTGACGGAAAGCAAAGTTTAAATCCACAAAGTTGAGTCGTACCGGAATACTAACAGACAGATGTTTGTATTTTATATACGGAATTGTTTATGTAACGTGAATATAACCGTGTGACTTAATCTGTTTGAATATATTTATGGTTTTGAACGAGAGTAGATACTTATAATTTGGATTACTGTCAAGGACATTTGATTTGGGTATTTCTATAACATAATACTTCCAAGAGATTAAAACAGTACTATGTTTTATTGAGAACAGGCTTCCACCCGCGGCTTCCCACGGGTTGTTACTAAAAAGTAGCCTATAATCTCAGTCTACGTCATAATCTGTTAAGGTAAATAGCTTCGCACGCGCAGTTTTTCAATAAAAACGTTACCCTCCTTTTGCACAGTTGGGTAAAAAGCAGCCTATGTTACTTTGGAATAATGTAGTATTCTAATGATGAAGGAAGTTTTGAAATTGGACCCGTAGCTTTTGAGTTTATTCGTTACAAATATACAAATCTTTCCTCTTTATATTATTAGTATAGATTTTATCGAAATCGGTCCAGCCGTTTAATCGTGAAAACAACAAACAGACAGAGAGCCAGAGTTACTTTAGAATTTTAATATTAGTATGAATATTCAAGCGGTTGACCACTACTCCACCTGATGGTAAGTGTTGGGACAAAATAGAAGATAATACAGAAGTTAAGCCTACGTTTTCGTGGATGAGGATCTCGGATTAAGTCGGTCGAACGTTCGACCGACTTAATTCCAAGATCATCGGACGCGTGCGCCTTTTGCACTCGTACTAACAACTTTTTACCAAGAGTATCCCGATATTTCGACGAAGTTGCATGCGCCATGATCACGGGTAAACTGAAGTCTGAAGTCACGGGACAAATCATGGTAAACATATCCCGTTTTTAGTGAACATTTTGTTCATAACCATGACGGTTTCAAAAGTTAAGCTTCACTTCTGGATCTATTCTGTGGTGTTTGTGTGGTCGACGATAGAGCACGCTCTAACTCCGTGATTATAGTGATCCAGAAAAACAGACGCCGCCGGAAGCGAGTTCTACTCCTTAATCGTACAATGAATGTCAAAGCCGTTTGGTACGGCAAGGTGGTATGCTGACCAGCGTGGCTATTTTAAAACGTCGGAGTGCTGTCGGATCGGACAAACGTTTCTTTTTTATCTCATTTTAATCCATATAAAACTATTTCGACGACCTCCGTGGTGCAGTGGGCTGAGACTCAGGAGGTAGCGGGTTCGATCCCCGCCGCGGAACAAACGTTTGCATGATCTACATATATTTGTTCCGGGTCTGGTGGTTTCTCTATATATTATAAGTATGTATTTACAAAAAAAAAACTATTTAAGTATTTTATAAGTTATCTGATTCCCATAGTACAAGCTCTGCTTAGTTTGGTGCTAAAAAGCGCTGTGTGAAATATCCAGCAATATTTATTTATTTTTATTTATTTCGGATTGAACATAAAGTTTGGATTTCTTACATAAAGTTTACAAAATAGCGTTCTCTGATTTGAAATAGAATAAAAAAAAACTGTTGGACCGATCCGAAAGTAATCCAACGTTTTAAAATTTCCCCGCCGGGGCAGGGTTCAGTACGTGCTATTGATAAATGGTACATTGCCAGACAAAAGTACTCATAGTTCCTATAATCCGTCGTCTAATGGAATAACAGCGCATTCTTCTCCCAAAATTCATGTCCTGGGGGACCTTCTGTGGCCAGTTTGGAAATCCATGAACCGACACCGAACTCAGGTCGGCCGGTGCAGGAAGAGTCTGTGCAAAAAGATGGGGAATGCGGGACCCTACATTAACTGGCTGCGACTGCGGGGCTCCCATTCAAAGCATGTCCTAGATTCTTATCTGTCCTCTGTGCCCTACCACCTGCACAGAAGACGACTTAAACCTAGCCACTGACAACGCAATACAAGTGGCAAACTTTTATTCATCCTTAATTTGATTGTGAAGTGAATGAATCATTGACTCAAAAGAAGAAGCGCATTCATTGTTATTCCAGACCAAAAGATTGAGTGCGGGATTTATAAAATTTGTTCAGCAAAACAAAATTATCTTTTTATCGGAATTTCTAGCTTACCATAATAAACAGCCAACGATTGGTAAATGATTTGTTACATCTTTACCATTTTCAATAACGAATGATCAAAGAGCATCAAATCCACTCCGAAATGTATTACAAAAGATTTTAATAATCGGTGGAGGTAAACATTGGAGAAACGGGAACTACAAACAAATTATTCGGATTTCGGGTTCCATTAAAGGGCTTTCTGCTTTGAAAGCCTGTCATATATTACACATGACATGGCCAACACGTGCGAACTTGTGAAGTAAGGCTGCCGTTCCTCCTAAGATGTGCTATGTTGTTAAGCTATGTATGTGTCAAACCCACCAATAGAAAGAATGAAATAACATTTATTAATTTCACCACAAGAAACAAAGGAAACACAAAACAAAAAACACATTACTTATCAACTAAAATTACTACTACTCGTAAATGAAAAAAAAAGATCGCTTGATTTTCATAGCTTAGCTTAGCTGTGGTGGAAAGGGGTTCAACGAAGCTATGTTTTGTACATATTCTTTGAAGCTGTAGCATACTAAAGGATGCGAGCTAAAGATCGTGTCGCGCATTTTAATCGCACAGCAAGCATTCAATCGCGCAAAGCGCATCTTCATCGCTACACCACTTAACTTTACTTTGATGGCTTAACCCCATCGTTTTGTAGCTTAGCTTTAACCTTGCTCACCGCTTGGCTACCTCACACATCTCTGGTGGATAGACAACCTAGGGCTGCAAATATACGTCAGTTATCCAACCGAGCGTCTGATTAGATTGTCACTTTAAATAAGACCGATTGTATTTTTGGTAAACTCAATCGTTCCAGAGCTATCAGGCCTAGTAGCATGATCGTTACAAAAACTTTTCTCTAAACCAGAATAGAGTAAAATTATATTTTAGCGTAGAGAGTAGAAACACTACTTTCTACTCTAAAATATAATTTTACACTATTCTTCCGTAGATAAACTTTTCTAGGGCGGTCATGTATTACAATCCGTATCATGCTGAGTTAGTGTCCTTATGACAGTTATCCTAATACTGTTATCTTTTATATCTTTATCTATTTTTGTGTATTGATGCAAATACATTTATATTCTATTCATGTCAGTCCATCAGCGTGTGCGTTTAGATTCAGTCGGTTCAGACTATCGCATCGGACCCAACTATCGCATGGAAAAGCTGATGTATATTCCCGACTTCAAGCTTCAGATTTCCAATACTTTTCGTCATCGCATCTTGTTTATTTTTGTGATCAATGTTTTTAGGGTTCCGTACCCAAAGGGAAAATCGAGACCCTATTACTAAGACTCTGCTGTCTGTCTGTCCGTCTCTCCGTCTGTCACCAGGCTGTATCATGAACCGTGATAGTTAGTTGAAATTTTCACAGATGATGTATTTCTGTTGCCACTATAAAAACAAATACTAAAATAGAATAAAATAAATAATATAAGGGGGGCTCCCATACAACAAACGTGATTTATTTGCTCGTTTTTGCTCGATATTGATACGGCAACAGGTAGACGCTTGAAATATTCACAGAATATTTAGTTATATATTCGCTATAAAAATAAATAATTAAATTTGAATAAAACATATATGTAGGGGGGTCTCCCATGCAACAAACGTGATTTTTTTTTTTTGCTGTTTTTATAGATAATGGTACGGAATCCTTTGTGCGCGAGTCCGACTCACACTTGGCCGTTTTTTTATAAATAGATGTAAATACCCTGGTTATTTCAAGCATAAATTTAATTAATAAACCACCACCATTATCTAGAGTCTAGAGCGATTATAAAATTGTTCATGCTTTAGTACGAAACATGATTGATGAGATCCTTCTTACGCGTGGAAAATTGCTTGAAACCATTTTGTGGATTTTTATTTTTACTGTAAAATAAATCTTGACAAAGGTTTTGTAATTTTTTATGATTATTAAGAGCGATGATATTCAGTTTTAAGGGTAATTGCTTCACAAGATATTTTGCAGACCAATTTCCACACACAACACATCACAGAGACACCAGCAGAAAACCAGCATTGGAGCAAATTATATATTTTTTGAAACTTTTGCTAAAAATAAAGTTGGATTTGACTCTTACTCAGTGGCGGACTTACACATTTCCCAAGTATAGGCTGTGAAATTTTTGCCGCCCTTCAACCCAACAATTTTGTTAAAATTGCAAAAGAAATAGTTTTTGGGTATATTTTGTAAACTAATTAAAGCTCAATCATATTAGGTTGGGGAAAAAGTTTCTTTGCATTTTTTAAGGAAGTTCAAAACATTTTTAATATAGTCTATTTACATTTAACTTAAGTATGTAGGTACCATTTTGTTCGATAACTTTTTGCCATCTTGTAGGTAGGGACATGATCCCATTGCTATAGAAATTTTGGGGCTTCTGATCAAAATACCGCGACAAGTGGTTTTGGCAGTCCTCTCGTGATGTTAACCTGACACTGCCTAAAGAATTCTTAAGAGACCGAAACAGGTGGAAATCTGAAGTTCCAAGGTCAGGACTATACGGCGGATGCATTAACACCTCCCAGCCAAACTCTCTTAATTTTTGCTGAGTGGCTAAAGATGTGTGAGGTCTAGCGTTATCATGATGAAAAACTACACCCCTTCTGTTGATTAATTCCGGCCGCTTTCTCTCAACTTCTTGCTTTAATCTCATCAGTTGTTCGCATTAGAGTTCAGAATCGATGGTCCTGCCTGGTCGTAACAGCTCATATTGAATAATGCCCTTCCAATCCCACCACACACACAGCATCACCTTGTTGCGAGTTAACCCGGGTTTCGCCACAGTCAGTGAAGCCTGACCTGCCTTTGACCACAACCTTTTTCGCACGTTCTTGTCGTACGTGATCCACTTTTCATCACCAGTTATCAGCTTCTTCAAAAATGGTTCGGATTCATTACGTCGTAATAAAGAATCACAAATGAATACACGGTTCATTAGGTTTCTTTCAGTGAGCTCGTGGGGTACCCAAATATCGAGCTTTTTTGTGTATCCGGATTATTGTGGTCAATTCCCAGTTCTTCAGCTACGTCGTAACTACTGATATGCCGATCTTGCTCCACTTTTTCAAAAATTGCATCAATTTTATCCGTAATACGAGTAGGGCGACCAGAGCGACGTGCATCTTTGACATCAAAATTTACGGATCGAAAACGCTTAAACCAAATTTGTGCTACTCTCACAGACACTGCACTAGGTCCATAAACATCGCAAATTTTTTTCGCGGCTTGCGTTGCATTTTTACCTTTTTTGTAGTAAAATTTTAAAATGTATCGAATTTCTTCATTAGATTCACTCATCTTTACAGTACAAAAAACAAATAAAAATCACACATTTTCCTAATTTGAATTTGGAATTATCTTCTTTAAAATTTAAACTTTGAATGATACCAAAACCAGCCAGATCAAATAGTATAGCCAAAGATATTTTATTACAAGTTCATACATACTATAATGCGAAAAGACTTTTTCCCCAACCTATTATACGATAAGGCGGGGTAATGTAGGTATGCTACTGGTTGGGGGGTGTTTTACCATAGAATATAGAAGTTTGTGGTATCGTTGCTTGAATGTAAAATGAAAGGGAAGAGGGAAAAGTCATCAGAAAGATGGCTTGTAGACCTCTTTCTTCAAAGCATCAGAAAACTGCTTTACACCGACCCTAAAATCTACCGCCCTAGGCTTACTCAGCCTGCTGGTAAATCCGCCACTACTACTTCCTATTGTTTATCGCGTATATTTTTTCCCACATTACTTAAAATATTAAGTTCGCCTATACCAACACAAATTCACTTATTTTGTGCAATAAAGAATTTTCATTAATTGAAAATTCTTTCACTTGATTGAAATCAATCAATTCATTCGAACAGAAAACAATTAATTTACACCGAAAGTTATATTTACCTATTGATTCTATATTGAAAAACATCAGATATCGAACAAATATTGTTGTTGAATATAAAAATACACAGTGGGCGTGACGGGACGGCCGACGGGGCGCGGCCGGCCAGCGGCGTGGCGTTGGCGGGCGACGGCGGGTTTACACAAAATAGATAGGAATACAAGTTCAGTTTAGTACAACGAGCGCAAACAGGCGCTTATACACACATATATGCGAGCGTGCGAGGATCTTGGATCAAGTCGGTCGAAGCTTTGATGTGTGTGTGCGTGCGTGCGGCTGTTTACGTTAGTTGTACTAAACTTAACTTCTGTCCCTATTCTGTGGTACCTGTATAATAAATAAAAAATGCACACATAACCATCCCGCCGGACATGTCGGTGGCTAAAACCAGTCAGTGAAAACATTACATGCCACATGTTGCTTCGGGCTGTCGACAAAATTTCCGATCTTTTTTTAATGGTTTAGGGCCATATTTCCCTTCGTAATTTAGGTATTTACCCATAAAATACTAGTAATGCTGAAAATACCTCGCGTTCCGGCCGTTCTGCGCTATAAGCAAGGTAACGACCGTACAATATCTCTCGCGAGTTACTATTAGGGCTGGGACGTTTCCGATTATTTATAAACTTGCAGGTATTTTTATGGTATTTTCGATGTTTTCTTTAAGATTTTTAAGATGTTTTCGGTTATTTTTTATGTCATTTTGGCTACTTTTATGATATTTCTGTCAATTTTAATATTACTTGTTTAGCAATTTACGACTTTCTCGGCTATTTTATGTTTAATTCTGCTATGATTACTTTTGTGGCGTTTAGTTGTATATGCAGTTGTCTATGTGCTCTGCAAAGTTCAATATGTATGGGTAGCTTCCAGTATGGTTTGGAAAGTATGGAGGGAAATCATTCCTGGAGCAGGAATGATTTCCCTTTCTTCTCAACCGGACCGGCTAACCGGGCAGGCATACTGTCCAATCACTGCGATTAGATTAATTAAAATTAAGGCTGTATTGTATTAGATTTACGAAGAAAACACTGGCTTTCATTTGAAAAATAGGGACCCGTACAACGATCCCTAAACTTTTATTCAGAAGCGATCGTATTGTATCTTACATCAACTCAGTTAAACGCGCAGTCATTAGTTGGACGGATAACTAATTATGGGTGAACATCATCAGAATTAGTATTAGTGAAAAAGTATTGGGTGACGTCCACCACCGGAGAAATATATAAATGATGGACGTATCAAGACTATGGGTCATACGTATAGTTGTAAAGTAACCGTTAACTACGGTGTTTTAGCCAAAAAAACCGTTATTTACCGAAAAGCGGTCGGTAAAAAATAGTTATTTAGGAGGCTGGAAGGTGAAAATGGGAGGATAAGTGAGTAGAATGTCCGTGGCCTCGTATCTCAAAAACGTGCTTTCATTTCAATGGGATATCTTTAATTCCAATTTTAGTTTAAATACAAAAAAACAGCCTATGTCTGACCCAATGATAAGAAAGTTTTACGTATGTATTCATTAGTTTTTTCTATTCTTAAGATATATTAAAATAAATATGATATATTTGCCAAAAAATGATGGTATAATTCCTGCGCAACTAAAACTAAATATTATGCTAATAAATACATTTGCTTTACAAAGTGGATACTTAATACTAGTAAAGTCCAATAGATAGTTACAAACCCGTAACCTTCGTGTTACATTCTTGGTCCAAGAAATAAGCTGCTACATATTTTTTTAGCCTTACCATTTCTACATACAACACTCGCTTATTCACGTATGTCCGGCTTTTCTTAGGTACTCTCTTGCCATCCCTATTCGCGAGTTGTAAATACACTATTTCTGTGCTAGTGTTGAAAACTATAACCAATATGTGATTCTGTGTGGGCTCTGATTAAATTGTAAGTCGTAGCGGATGGTAAATGTTTACATTACAGATGATTTACAAAAACTAGGATAAGTATTCTTGATGTTTCAGAAATTTACTGATTAGATAGTTTCTTTCAATACTTTGGATAGAAAAATTATTTTATCATTTATAAAAAAATTGACGACCTCTGTGGCGCAGTGGGTGAATAGCTGGCTGGTGCAGAAGGTTGCGGGTTCGATTCCCGCTGCGGGACAAATGTTTGCATAGTCTACAGATATTTGTTCCGGGTTCGGGAATTTTTCTATACATTGCAAGAATGTATATACAACAAAAAAATTATGTTAGTATTATATCCGTTATCTGGTTCCCATAGCTTTGCTTAGTTTGGAGTTAGATAGCGCTGTGTGACATGCCCAACATTATTTATTTATTCTCTTGCTCTCTTTGTTCAGCAATGGACGTCATAAGGCTGACATGATATTGAAAAATTTATAATTCCTATAGGTAAAAAGTTAATTTGCTTACCTATGACAAATACTGTATCAATAAAACATTAAAACTATACATAAACTATAAAAGTATATTTACCAATCTATAGCTACAAAGAACGATCTCACACACATCAGCTTTCAAACCATTAAATCTCATTGAAATCGGTACATCTGTTTGAGAATTACAATGTCACAGAGTCACAGATACTATACTTACATACACACTGGTAGACAAATGCTTATAATTATAAATAAATAACTAAATCATCATCATCATCATCGTCAGCCCTTCTCATCCCACTGATGGGCATAGGCTTCTCTTCGTTGTCACCATTCGCCTCTGTCCTGCGCTGTTCTAACCCACACACGATCTGTGATTTTTGTAATGTCGTCGACCCATCTTGCTGGTGGAGGACCTGCGTTCCTGGTTCCACCTGTAATCACCGCGCCTGGCCACGTCCTACCCAACTCTATTTGAGTCCCAATATACGCTTGCTAACGTCTTGAACTTTAGTCCGCTTGCGAATTTCGATATTGGGGACTCGGTCTAGCAGTGTGATGCCGAGCATGGCGCGCTCCATGGCTCTCTGTGCGACTCTAATCCTGTGCACAGTCGCCTTCGTGAGCGTCCATGTCTCAGCACCGTAGGTTAATGTTGACAGGACACATTGTTTGTAGAGGCGGGTCTTCAGACATTGTGGAACGGTGGAAGATTTTAAAATATCGTCCACCTTGCTGAACGCCGCCCTTGCTAACTGAATTCTCCTAGATATCTCCTTGGCCTGTAATTCTTTTCCAAAGATAATTAAAACAAATAATGCAGGAAATTTCCATCATCGCTATCTAGCCCCAAACTAAGGAAAGCTTGTACTAATAGGAATTGGATAACTGATAAAATACTTTAAATATACTTTTTTGAAAACACATACTTATAGTAGGTATATCTGCGTAAACTTATACCGGTATGTATTATGTAAATAACTATTTTTAAGACCTAGCTGTAAGTTTTCCTAAAACGTTGAAAATAAAATAAAAGAAAAATACAGAGAAACAACCAGACCCGGAACAAATATCAGTAGAGCATGCAAACATTTGTTCCGCAGTGGGAATCGAACCCACAACTTCCTGCGAATCAGCCGGCTATTTGCCCACTACGCCACGGAGGTCGAGTTATAAGCCCCTTATTTACGTCAGGAGTTTATAGATGTTCAATTTTATTATTTTCTAATGGAAAACGGTTGTTTATTGATTTTCTAACTTGCTAACATTTAAGTCGTGACGGCGTCTTTAGAATGAGTTTTATGTGTTGTGTCAAGGCTAAAGCCATGGTCTCGAAGCGGCGACTGTTATATGACGTTCGTAACACAACGCCAAATATCAACTTTCGAGTATGATCTATTATGACGACCTGCAAGATATGGAATGCCCCCCGGAGGTTTATCCGATGGGCATCCGATATGAACGACTTTATGAGACTTGAAAATAAGGCATTCGATTAGAAAATTTTGTATTACTTACAACTGAATGCCTAGTAGCATTTTCTTCCATCTAACAGTATGTGTAAGGCAACACTACCACGAGTGCTGCAGGCGTTTATAGACGGCAGTGACCACTTTACATCAGGAGGCCTACCAGCTTGTGTATCTAAAAGTGTAAAATAAAGAAAAATTCCCCTTCGGCTCGTAAATTTTCGTGATGGTTTGAAAAATCTTAAAAAAAACTGGAGCTCTACAGCCGTGAGTGAGCCTGTTCAAGTAAATATCTTCAGCCGGGTCTGTCTTCTCTCCAGTCTCTTACTCCAATAGCTTTTGTTTAACTATAATTCGAGAGCGATTACTCTTATTTCTCTATCTTGGACATTTTCCCGTAGAGGCCAACTGGCTACGCTTTCCACTCGAGAACTATTCTGTACCAACGATCGTCTTAGTATTATTGTATTCATTCCTAGCAAGAGACTGAGAAAGAGGGTAGATCGATATATCTGTCAATAACCAACCATCAAAATTGTAAAAGAGCCTTACAGTCTGTCTGCTCTATCCAATCTATCTTACGAGGAAACTGAGGAGTTACTAACCGTAATAAAGTAAGGTTTTAAATGTTGTATAGTACGTGAACTCATACCTGCCTATGTTTGCTCTTAATTTATTTAGTATTTTTTTCTTTTTTTATTATATAAATAGATTTTATGTTTTGTTAATTTGAGTATTCATAAGTTACCCCAGTCCAGCCTTTTTCGCCTGAGACACAGGTTCTCCTAGTTCAGGCAATGTATAAAATGTTACCTATATGTAGATATTAACCCCTAATGTTAATCTTAGCAATAAGTTTTTATTTAAGATTATTAAGATTTTTTATATTATTTTATTAAGATATTTAAGATTTGTTTAATTATTATTTATTTTTCCAAAGCGATAAGACCGCCCATTATACTATTTGCTTTGTGTCTTCTATTTTTTCGGTATTTTTTATTTTTTAAGGTGTATATAAAGTGGTTTCATTCATTCATCCTAGGCTTCAGTTTACCCGTGATCATGGCGCATGCTACTGCTTCTAAATATCTACTCAAAAACAAATCATGGTATATATTTGGTTTTTAGTACAAATAGCGTCAGTAAGTACTCCGCCCACTACCACACCATCTTACTAATTCAAACAGGTCAAGAATTTGAAATTTGAAAAATTAACTTAGTCAATGACTTGGCATTGCTTTGAAGTAACGGTCGCCGCTTTTTAGAAAACCAGAACTTAAACAGTGTGAACTACCAATAATTCCGATATGCACGACTGGAAGTTATCACTTGTCTTGCTCTAGACAATGAGCAATTTAATACAGATTTCCTCACAGAAAAGCGTAAAAAAAGAAGTTGCGAACAGGAAGGGTCATGACTCTGACACCAAGGCTGGCAACTGGCTCATATGAATGAACTTATTTACTTTTTAACGATATAACTGATTATACGTGGCGACTTATACACTAAACAGGAGGTGATAAAAAAATAAAAAATTCCATAAAAAAATAATTTCCGTTTTACATGAATGTAATGAATGAAAAAGTATGAAGTATTGGAATCCGTTTCAATGAATGTACTTTTTACCTACTTTTCTATAAATAACTACCTAAATAATTCAACGCGTGACTTGAGAATGAGCGCAGTGCAGTAATGCACAAGGGTATCCATTTTCTAGTAATTAAGTAGGTACCATGCAAAGTGTAATTTGACATTTTATTGGATTGCCAGTAAAATAATATAACTTTGGAGGTCGAGTACACCTCCAAAGTTATATTATTTTACTCTATCTATATCTGAGTCCTCCTAAATAAAACTCCGGTTATTTGCTCGCTACGCTTATATTGGAGCCGAAAATGGTAAAATATATAATAATGATTGAGACCAATTAAAATTCTACAGAACCATTGTCCGTCTCTCGAATCACTCTAAAGCTAATGCCGCCCGGCGCGGCGTAATGTCATTCTCCTCACTGACAGTGATATTTCATATGTCGCTGTCATGGGAGTGTGTTAGCATTCGCCACATAACTATATTAAAATATAAGCCTATGTATAAGCCAGTTCAAAATCTACCTATTTACAAAATTTCATCCAAATCTGTTCAGCCGTTATGACGTGAAAGCGTAACAAACAAACTCACTTTCGTATTTATAAAATTAGTATGATGCTGGAAAATTCAAACCACATCACGAAAATGAAATTATATTTATTGCATGAATTTTCGTCATGAAATTTAAATTAGTATATTTGAAGTTATATTAAATATACTTCACACATAATTTACACTTATATAGGGTGTTTGATGATATGTATACGCACAAAAATGAAAGGGTTATTTTGATGAGCTTAACAAATAAATTTGTGAAATGTTTACCATAGAAATGTGAAATTTATTTTGGCATGCACAAACAAACACTTTTTTAGACTTATGTTGTGCTATTGCATAATGTTTGCCATCTAACTTCAGATACTGTACTGGTGACGTCTCGAGATATCTCTTGGTGTCCCTTTCTAACCTAAAACCCGCAGCCATTTCCGAAAGAGATATCAAATCGGCCTTTATTTTTGTATGTCGATTTCAAGAGCAGGCAGTAAGTTTTATATCGAATTAATCACCTAAACTTAGTCGATTTTCTTTAAAATTTGATACTAGTAGTTTTTTTTTCGAGAAGTTTTTTTTATGTTTAGAGAAACCGTTACTTGAATATCGTCAGTATATTACCAAACACCCTGTATACACAAGGTTTACACTTATCGATTTTAGGATTCAGAATTGGAAATTACTTTTTTTTTTATTGTTATGTGTGGGGGAACAGGCTTACGGCCCACCTGATGGTAAGCGGTCACCGTCGACTATTGACACCGGCAACACCCGGGGTATTGTCGATGCGTTCCCTACCCTGTAGAAACCTTTTTATATTTCTCTTGAAGCGTGTCATGTCGTAACCTAATGGGAAAACCTTACTTACTTTTAGATTCATCTTACAAACCCTTTTGTTAGTAGTTCACTAGGAAACTCTACCTAATCGTTGTAACAAGTAGGTAGGTATTCGTATGAACGTGATTGGAGTAATTTCCCTCGCTGACCTCGACTGATTCTAATGATCGTTGAATGGACGGCAAATTATCTTGATCGACCCTACAATCTGCATCGCTTGGGTTACAACTTCTGGACGTTTTAGTTATGTAATACATTGTGATACTGACTAAGATGTATAAACAAGGTGATTTAGGCGATTATTCCCATCTGGCCCGCTGGCCCGGTACCGTGCCGGATGGGAAAAAAGTGCCATAGGGCGAGGGTGATCTGTTCGCCGGGCACCATGGTTAGGCAAGGAGCAGCAAAATAAGGTTAGATTTGTCCTGATTTCGTCAATTTCCTGCAAAATAACCGAACATTGGGGATTTTTTAATGTGATATTATTACATATTATCTAGTTTTAACTTTACTTATGCTGCGAGACCTTGCTTTTTCCCAAAATTCACGATTCTAGGTCTACGAGAAGGAACCGGCTTTGTTTTATTTGTGAGTGTCTAAATATGCGGGACAATTGGCTGTATTTTTTGATTTTAGAAGCACCAAGCATAATAAGCACCAAATTTCACTTGATATTGGAAAATTACACTCAGAAACACTAGTTGATCCTGGATACTGAATATTTCGACAGGACGATATGCCATGTATGATTTGGTTCTGCTGTTCGTTGGGTAGTATTTTGACACCTGTCAAACCTGACCTATTAGATTTACGAGTTCAGACGTATAATTTGGCCCTCAATATTCAGGCATTTCGAACTGTCTGATGGTCTAATCACATGGACCAGTAAGCATTCCATCTAGTCTAGAATGCATCCCGGAAGCAGATTGACAAGTTAGATCAGCCATTCGTAGAATTCACACGTAATTTGCTTCAATATTAGCAATTACGTTAATTTCTCGACTACATTTACGCAACATCTTATGTGAAAGGTTGGGAGTCTGGTTGGAAATCTATTGGGAGGCCTATATTCAGCAGCGGCCGTCCTGCGGCTGATATGATGATGATAATGATGAATATTATGGGTTACCATAAACCCACGATGTGATCACTTTTAATACAAACCATTTTGTCACTCATAAAGGATAGTTGTACCCAAATATGCGCCAACAATAACTGTTTTTCCGCATTACACATACAGGTTAACTGGGAGAGAATGTTATACCGCATTAAGTTCACCCGTGTTCTCTTCCACCTTTATTATGAGCACCGCCAACAAGTGGAAAGCCTTGCCTGAGTCCGATGCATCGTAGACTACATCATCGCTTACCATCAGGCGAGATCGTGGTCAAACGCAAGCCTATAATGTATAAAAAAAATTAAAATAAGATGAATTATATAATGTGCAATATAGAATTTTCATTAATATAAATACGCGATCACGTACCGTTTTATCGGTGTTTCGACCGAACCGATTAATTTTCATTCATTTTCATTCATAATTTTCTTCTACTTTTTGCTGAATAACACACATTCGCCAAACACACCCCATACTACACCTTTCACACACTAACACACCCCCACATTCTTATACACTGCACACACGCATATACTCTACTCTGTTATTGCTACAATTAAAAAGATAATTAACATTTCAAAATTTCATACATTACATACATTCAATTCTTGTTAATGTATTTGTAATCATATCGATACTTGATACTTTCAATTTGTTTAACATTAAAATTACCATTAGCTTCTCTCTAATTCTTCTCTTAATGTGGAACTCTTTATTTGTTATGGTTTATGGAGGAGGGCGTTGTTGCCTGCGACACAGTATTTTTACTCCTGCGGGTATCACCGTTCCCATTTTATTTCTGTACACTGTTTTATGTACCAAATAAAAACAAATTTTGGAAAAAAAAAAAAAAAATTTGCGTATTTCAATATGGTCCAGGCTTTGTTGTAGGCGATGGTACCAGGTGAGCCATATGCTTGATACCTTTAACTATAATAAATAATTCACGGTATTATGTATTAATAATAAATAATAAATAGCTCACGACTATATTAGTCTTCATGATAGACATTCTCGGACTATGAATACTCCAATACAGTGGGTATTGGAGTACATATTCATAGTCATTTGCATAGAAGTTAAGCTCTTGTAATTCACAATACGACGTCTTGTAATTTGGCTGTTGCGACACAGTCGAAACGTCCATCGAGATAACAAATAAAAAAGGAACATACGCGATAAATACCCGTTTAAATCAGTAATTACGTACAGTACAGTGATCGCAAAAGTTTGAAAAATACTATTTCAATTTTTGGATTCTAGGACATGCCGTTTTCCTAAAGAGTTTTTCATTTTAGAAAGAGAGTTTTAAGCACGTGTAAGTGCGCACAAATCTTTTTTGAGTAGAAAAAACCATTAGTGAAAAAACCATCCGGGATTCATACCCACAATCTCCCAATCAGAAGTCGGGGTACATACCACTAGGCCAGCATGGCGCCACGGATTCATAAATCAAAAAAGTAAACAGTAATATAATTTGAAATAACACATCCATTTCAAATTACTCCAATAAAATATTATTCTCCCACCATGTAATTAAAACCGTGGATATAAACACACTAGAGTGCCTTAGGCAGCGTTCAGAACTAAGGTCCTTATCACACATTGTTTTTACGAATAGATCTTCATTTGACCACAATCTCACCTAATAGTAAGCGATGATGGGGTCTACGATGAACCACGGGGATCTAGAAGACACCTATTCACTCTTACCCTAAAGTGGCCAGGATTGTGCACCTACCAATTTACATTGTTTCTAATGATGATCATGGTTACTTTAGATTAAATTAGATAATAACTTATTACACACCATATACAACAAAACAATTAAAAGTTCTCAAATGAATGTATACAATTGGCGGTCTTATCGCTAAGTATCGATCTCTACCAGACATCCTTTGGATGGAATGGATCATGTGAGTTTTACCTAGGGTATCAATAGTATATGTATACATACGTACATAATTAAAATAATTAAACTAGTGGTTTACCCCGAACTGAGATTTCGCATAAAAACAAAAAATATTATTTGTAATCTTTGACTATCAAAATAGTGCCAGGAAATAAATAACCAACTTACTTGACCTACAGTTTCATTCAAATTACAGGTAACGGGAATTCATGTAAATTGGTTACATTTTATTGGGGTAGAAATTGCAGTTATTCTAGATTTTAGGCTTTTTTCTATATTTGTGTCACTAAAGCTACACGTATAGCAAATTTCAGCACTGTGGGGTCACTAGTGTACCCTGTGAATTTTGTCAAAGTTCAGTTTGTATTATGACTAATACCTTAAAAACTACAAGGTTTAAACTAAAAATAAAAACGGGGTAGAAATGTACTCACAAATACCTTTTATTAAACGTGCCATTTGACCAGATAGATTCATTTTGGTTTTTTTTTACCCTTCTTGAACCCCAATATATCAACAACCCCAACACATTTTTAGCTCATTTAGTCACACCAAAATTGTGCCATTACTGCTTACCTATATACCAAATTTCATAATGATCGGATAAACGCTTCGAAAGTTATCCTCGGACAAACAAACATACATACATCCAACGCCGATTTGCCCAAGTTGATTTGGATATCTCGCTTCGCTCGATCAATAAATATAATATTTTGTCTCGCTTGTGTCCAGTGTTACCAATTTTAATCGATAGTTTAACGAATTTTCCGAACATAAACAGAGCCTTACAATTTTAATTGTGTTTTAGTTAGTGCGTATAAATATGTATCGTATTGTTTTGTTCGTTGTTTTCTCACGAGTCTGGAGGCAAAGGCTGATAGAGACTCGAGAGGTTATTCATTCATTTGATAATGGGAGCCGGCAGTAAATAGAAGGGATCTTTTGGATCACTCGGAATTTCTGTATCACAATTCTTGTAATTTCAGTTCAGTTTAATTACGTTCGTAATTACGTGACGTTTTATCGTCTAAAATACCTCAGTGTCTAAAGACGAAAGTCTTTGATCGGTGTATGTTAGTTGTGATAACATATGGCACAGAAACGGGGTCTCTCTCTTTGGTCTCATAGGGTCGCATAGCGAGAAGGCTTATGCTCTACGAGATCGAATCAGAAATGAGGAGATTCGTAGATAAACCAAGGTCAGTGATATAGCAAGCTGAAGTGGCGGTGGGCACATATCTCGAAGAAATGACGGCCGGTGGGACAGAATGTTTCTCGAATGGAGACAACGCACTGGAAAGCACAGCATAGGATAGCCCCCCACTAGATGTATAGACGACCTGACTGATATTATATTACTAGGAGCCGACACAGGCCACACAAGATCGGTCACTCTGGAAATCTATGAGGAAAGCCTAGTAGACGAGCCTAGTTGCTGATATGATGAGGATGATGAAATAGCGTTCGTTTACCAGTTTCGTCGAAAGTTGCGTTGACAGGTAGATTAGATCAGTTTTGACCATATTTCTAAGGTTTGCATCCGCGTAATACTACTTTTTTAAATGTCATAAATGTATTTACGAAAATCAAAGTCTTGAATAAAATACGATGACATGATAATATGTGGTAAACTTTTTATTACACTGATTTGTTTGCATCTTTTGGAAATATTATGTGTATGTGTGATTGAAGTTGGAAATAAATTATGTATTTATTAATCATATAAAAAATAACATAAAAAAAATTAAAGGATACCTCTAAGCCTGGCAAACTTGGATGGAGTTATAAAAATACTTTATAAAAATAAGCATGTTCGTTGATTCAGTTCATAGCTTAGGGATGGTCGGAATTCAGGGAATTAGAGCGTGACATTTTGTTGTTCATGTTTATACCTCTATTTAAACGGTGAGAGTCCCGGTTCAGTTAGAGAACGTTTTAACAAAACCTGTTGTTGTGGAAACTAGTTAAAAAAGAAACAATTAAATATTATAGCAATAAACAATAACGATTTTATTAACTTCCAAGATCGAATTCTACAGATCTCATAAAAATATGGAATCCTCATCAACATCCACTTCCACAGCCTATATTTGCCCACTGTTTGACGATCTCTGCATGATCTACAGATATTTGTTCCGGGTCTGGTTGTTTTTCTATATATTAAAAGTATGTATTTACAAAAAAAAAGTATATAAGTATTCTATCAGTTATCTGGTTCCTATAGTACAAGGTTTGCTTAGTCTAGGGCTAGATGGCGCTGTGTGAAATGCCCAGTATTACATATTTATTTATTTAATGTACTGCTAAGTAAACACCACCTTTCCCGATCCTGTGCTGCACACAGAAATTCCGAACTTCTTTGGCCTGTCCTTGGTCAACTGTGTAAGTGAGCCTTTAGCTCCTATACCATCGTAACTCAGTCAGCTTAATTAAAAGAAAACCCATAGAACAGGGTTTTACATGAAATTATTATACCTTCTGTTTTAATTGTCTTTAATTCCATAACGAGGTCATTTGTCCCATTTCTGGAACCCACCATTACTTCTTATTAGGGTCGATCGAAGTTTATAACTTTCGGTGCAGATGGGGTGCACAATTTGTCACCCTTTTCGGTGATAAATGATTTTAATCAAATAAGGGAGTCGATTGATCTATGAAAGGGAGTAATTTCTGACGGACAAGATGCCGAAATGGTAATTTTATTACAAGTAAGAGAATGCCTGAAAGATACTGAACTCTTGTTGTCTAAATAAAAGCTCCCACGTAATTTGAAGTACTCGTAATATGAATTCTCAAGAATGGACAATTCATATTAAATGTGTAAATTTTAAGATTGCACAAAATTGTTTGACCACACCAAAGATGTTTTCATTACCAACTAATGAGCTTTTTTCTCACTGCTAGGGACAGTGAAATGAGAGAAAGTACATATGATAAGAAAAACTTAAGATAAGAACTATTTAAGATAAGAAAAGAAAATAGTAAGATATAATATACTGTATTGCACACCATAAAACCACAGTCGTAAAATCAAACAATTGAATTAGAACAACGTAAGTGTATGTGATACATAACGTGGTCTTATCGGTAAATGCAAAAGCATAACAACAATTGATGATACTCGTGAGAAAAATAAATATTTTTCTTGAATTTAAGACCCCTTACTATTTGATATCCTATAAACGAGAAGAGTAGATATTTTCAAACATATACCCGAACCGGTGATTGATCAGAGGATGTTGAAATATAACATTACGTACCAAAAGTTGATTCTGCCAAATCAAAACCCTTCCAAGAAATCTCTAGGGAAGCATTTGTTTCAATTCAATTGAATAGAATTATATAGCAGAAATAAGATCACTGAATCTTTTTGCCACACTGGTTCTTTCACGGTCGGCTGTTTTGCATTTGAAGACATTTTCTCATGCAAACATAAGTTCATTTAGAAGTCAAACGGTGTCGGAGTTTATCAATCTTATATATGCCAACATCCTGTATATACATATATGTAAACTACTCAAAACAAAATAGAGCCCACCCTATAAAATATGATTTAAATTAGAATAAAAAGAAATACGTACAATTTATTTCAAGTTTAATTTTAGAAATAGGTTAACACATTCAGAATCATTAAAAAAAACACTACAATGCCTTATTTTTGCCCGAAAAATCGTCGAGAAATGCGCGTTTTACACATTAACTTAAAATTACACGGTTTTCCAAAACAACACGTTGAAGACACGATCACATTTTTTTTAAACATGTTCTTAGGGTTGCTTCAATGCCTTATGTTTAGTAACGCGTAGGTCCTCCCCTATTGCGCACACACTCTCTGAGTCGGTTTGGAACACTCTCTATAAGGTGGATGACGTTTTCATCTGGAATTTGCTACCAACACACTTTTAAAGCAGTTATCAACTCCTGTCGGCTATGAATTTCAGTGTGGTTGTCTTTAAGGCTTCTTTTCAACTGGTCCCAGATATGCTCGATCGGATTCAGGTCCGGACTCATGGCAGGCCAGGGTAGAACTGCGAGATACCAGCTTCGGAGATTGCACTTTGGGTCACTCTGGCAGTATGAGGACGAGCGTTGTCTTACATCAGAATAAAGTTAGGGCCTACTCGCTGTGAATATGGGATCACATGAGGTCGGATGACATGCTGAACATAGCTGGCGGCCGTTACATTGCCCTCATCCAAAATCACTAGCTCGGTTTTGCCCATTATGCTAATCCCATCCCATACCATAATACTGGGTCCACCAAAGCGGTCAGTTTCACGAATACATGGTTCTGTAAAACGTTCTCCAGGGCGTCGCCAAACTCGTACGCGTCTGTCATCATTAAAAAACTTTACTTTAGATTCATCTGTAAAAAGCACTGTCCTCCAATTATTCATGGTCCATTCGAGGTGATCACGTGCAAACCTTAATCGCGCTGCACGGTGGGCTCTGGTCAATTTGAGCCGAACAACTGGCATTCTGGGGCGTTGTTGGTCTTCATGAAGTCTGTTGCGAACAGTTTGGTCACTCACTCGCGTTCCAGTGGCGTCACGTAAGCGGTTTTTCAATATGCGTGCAGTTACAGTTCGCTCGCGACGTGCAGAGAGTCGGATGTATCGGTCTTCTTGGGAGGTTCTCGCTCAGGTTCTACCTGAACCGCGCCTCCTACTCACACTACCTGCCTCTTGAAAGCGTTCCCACACATTTCGAATAGCTCGTCTTGACACACCTAAGCTTGAAGCTACCGATCTTTGCGAAATTCCCTGCTGAAGCAAAACAATAGCTCTAGTCACGGATTCCGTGTCCATGTGATGTCGAGAACCAGGCATTGTTTATGCAAAGAGTAATGTAATCGATAATTAAAGGTAAGGTTACGATAACTTCTTCATTAGACACAACACACCCCACTGAGCAACAATGTAATGGCACTCACAGATTCTGAGGTATATCGTAAGATTTTGTTTCTTGTCTACCCACTTAAGAACTACCCTAAACTTGGCGTTTAAGTGTTAATTTATGATCAATAAATATGCCTACTTAACATTTCCATACATCAGTATGCCAACAACTCACAAAAAAAAAATGTGTCGGGCAAAATATCGAAATATTTCAAGTGGGCCCTATTTTGTTTAGAGTAGTTTAGATCGATAGCGCATATATCAAAACCTAAATCGATTTAAAAGGGCTGGGAATTGGTGTCAATTTTGTAAGTCAAATATTTAATCTATATTAAATTCCTGTTAGGAATTATTTAACCCATTAAAGATCACGTACAAACATACATTATGCGTACATATATTATACATTTATGTATGATTGTTGTGCCTGACCGATTTACAGTACCATCTTACAGGATTAAAATAAACAATTCTACCATAATCCGAAAATTATTGGAAATGGTTGATGGTTAACGCGATAACTGAAAATACGAGATAAATTGTTATATTTTATCTTATCAGGATCGGATTAGACAGGTAACGAATATCGCTACCTGTCTACTCTGTTTCAATTACCTATCTATCTAAAAAAGGAGACGAACGAGACTCCTCTTTTTGAGTTTTTTCGTTTGAAAATAACGTAGTGAACCGTTGGGATGGACCAAATCTGAATTATTTTCTTTTCCATCTTTAGAATAAACTCCCACTAGCCTCATAGGGTTGCTCGAGGATAACTCTATGTCTGTTCTATATTTATGTTTTTATTTTTATTTTCATGTACATATACAATAAAATAATATAGAATGTTTTTTCACATATGTTACAATAATTTAAAACTACAAATTGTTACTTTCGTGATTTATTTGAATCATTATATAAATACGGGATTTATCACATACCGTTTTACGACTGACAATGTTTCGGTTCAATTCGTGAACCTTCATCAGGGTGAGTGCGATCCGCTCTAAACTACGTCTCGCCTCGCACTACAAAACACCGATAAAACGGTACGTGATAAATCCCATATTTATGATAATATCTACAAATTGCTTCGGAATTAGTAGTAATCTTATCGTCGCAATAAAAACGGGTTAAATGGAGAAGAAATATTCACTCTGAGATGTCTATGTTTCTCACAACAACCTAGTGAAAATTCTTTTACGAACGGGGACTTTTCACAATCACTAAAATTCTTAAATTATGTCTATTCGACTTTCCAACACAAATAATTCTTCTCAAACATTCCTTCACAAATGCTATATGAATTTATTTCGTCTACGAATGCAAACCCTGAAACAGGTTGATCAGAACAAAAAAATATGAAGACCAGAGATTTGCTTTTTATACGATTGTAATTTTTATATAAAAAAATGAGACTAAAATGGAATATGAGAACTCACCGATTTAAAGAATAAATCCACAATCACTCACATACATAATATAAGCACGGAGCACACCGAAAGCGGGCGCCGGGGACGGCGGAGAGCACACACTGAACTGAAGGCTTCAGCGGCCGGGCGGCGGCACACCGGGGTATTTTAGGAAACGCTTTATTAATGATTCAGAGACTTTCGGGAATTTTGGATAAAGCTGCATTTTCAACTTTCCGTTCATTAATTAAGGAAAATTGTTAAGGAAAACCTGTACCGGAATTACTATAGTTTTTTAGGGTTCCGTACAGAAAGGGTAAAATGGGACTCTATTACTAAGACTCCGCTATCTGCCTGTCCGTCTGTCTGTCTGTCTGTCTGTCCGTCTGTCCAGGCTGTATCTGATGTATTTCTGTTGCCGCTATACCAACAAATATTAAAACACAATAAAATAAATATTGAAGTGGGGCTCCCATACAAAAGACGTGATTTTTTTTTAGATTATGGTTTTTATAGATTTTATAGATTATGGTACGGAACCCTTCGTGCCCGAGTCCGACTTGCACTTGGTCAGTTTATTATTATCTTTTGCGGCTTTTGTATCATTATGGCCATTGAGGCCTATTGTGTTATACCATACTATAGTTACACGAAGTTGTAGTTTCAGTTGAATGTCGGTTTGATTCGCTTATTTAATTAGATACCTGTCAAAAGTGGCCAATCAAAGTTTGGCTAGTACGCCTCTTTCGCGTTTCGATACGTAAAGACCAGCAATATCACGTAAATAAAAGTAATCATTCTTGGCATCATAACCAACGGAACTAACGGAAACTGAATTGGTTAAGTGATATTGGTTCGAATTATCAGTGAGGAAAAATCTTGTTTTCACGGTTAACTATAAGGTAATCTCTCAAGATATAGGATTTTAAATTACTACAAGTATTATAAATTCGGATACCGAACGGACGACGCAGCCGTGGTAGGCCGGTTCTTTCTCTATGTCTAAAATTTGAAAAAAATTCAACGTGAAATGTGTCGTTATCCGTAAACGTTTATGGTATAACTTGCAGGCGGAGTGAGCCGAGCGAGCAAAGCAAGCGTGCCGCGGCAGCAGCCGGCAATCGAGAGAATCTAACGGAGGTAATGGACAAATTTCATTTTTATGCATACTACATGGTATGACAAGTTATCGATAAAACATAAAACTTTGGGCATATTAAATGGTATGACAATATACCAATATAGCTTAACAATTTATGAGTATAAATGTTACTGTCAATTTTATGACTTTTAAATGATATTATCTACTAACAAAATTAATATGAGTAATGATAAGAGTAGTGATAGTTACAAATCATTAGTACTAACTAAAATTAGTCGTAAAACAGCAGGCTCATAAAAAATATGACTAATACAATTGTCTGAATGAATAGGTTATCTTGTCTGACCAGCTACATCCGTTTTATTCGTAGAGTGTAAAGCTGAAATTTAATTCTTCAATACAAAATATAAAGCTGCAAAGTGCCATTTTTGTAATGGTCGTGTGTATTTTTTTAAGCTGCGTAGTTCTTCGTTTGTCCACAATCTCACCTGATGATAAGCGATGATGTGGTCTAAGATGAAGCACGAAGATCTAGAAGAAACCTATTCACTCTGACCATAAATAGGCCCACAGATGACGATAGTGGTTTATACCTTACATATACGCGTCAAGAACTATTCGTTGAATTAAGAGGAAATCCGGGAAGCAAGACATTTGGAAAATAGGTATTTAACAAATCTATTGCTGTCGCGCTGTGCCCTATATGCCCTATGTGCGTGCGATGGAGACAACTGCAGGTCGGACTGATTATTATTAGTATTATTATCCGTCTGGTCTCTGTGCATATTATTTTTTATTTTTCAGCATGTTTCAGCAAATCACCTCCCAGTGTGCCAGCAGCTCACACAGGGAGCTCTACAGGGCTAAGCGAGGCGCGAGGTGTGACGCTCAACCACTGAGTCGCGAGTGTCCAATGTTTATCATTACCGCACACTCACTAGGCTGGATAGAACCCTAAAAACTAGAGGTTGGCTTGAAATTAATACATTCCGTTTTTTACCCAACTGCGAACAACGAGGGTATGTTTTTAGGGTGTATGTATGTACGTTCATTTGGCGTACAATGTAGGTTAAACGGCTTGTCAGATTTTGTAAAATGAGGTAGGTATTATTGGAACTGTCTGAATCAGGAAAGTGACATACGAGGTTCCAATATGGCGGCTGCAAGCTGACTACGAGTATCAAGTGAGGTATTAAAATGAAGGTATTTGAAAGCAGTATCAGTTGTAGGCAGAAAATATTAGTTGGTGGTATAAATAATGTTTAATTATAGATATTCCGCTCTCACCATCTATATCGATATATCGTAATTAACAAATTTTTGTGCTAGATACCTATCAATCATACGCACTATAATTAATTACCATTAATAATCCCGTAACAATTGTCACATCATTATAGTCCCTGCCTCCGATTATCCAAACAAGCAAGCTTGTTTATTCTTTTTAGTTCGCTAAACAATCGGGTTTTGTGTTTTAAACATATTAATTTTGTACTTTCGCGATCACTGTACATAATTACCTAATATTATTAATTACTGATATAAATGTCGGTATAATAAATAGAAAGGTAAATACGCTATAAATACCCGTTTAATATTAGTAATTATGCTATTTCTGTATGCGAATTTTAACAATTATCTACGAGATGTTTAATTTCTTACAGGAACTGGTTAATGGTGTACAAAATAAAAGAACATTTATTTAAGATGCACAAAAAAACAGTAGTTACACACAAAATCCAAAAAATTAAACAAAACAAAAAAAGCAATACCTAAACATATTTAAAGCGAGTGTAGTTTTTAACCGGCTTCAAAAAAGGAGGAGGTAATCAATTCGTCGGGTTCTTTTTGTTTAATGTATGTTCCTCGATTACTCAAAGACGCCTAGACTGATTCAGTAAATTCTTTTTTTATTTAAAAGGGCATACTTTTAGATTAGTCCCATATACATTTTATCAAAAGCGGTAAAGTAGTATCGTTTTTAAATCGAAATAACTGGTTTCAATTTTTCGTTTTCTGAAATCGGTTATATTTTGGATACAAAGTTACTTGTGATGGTAATGGTGTTTAACATCCCATCATTCCAGTCATAGGACGTCCACTACTGAACCTGATTACAAAGCGATCTGCAGCAATCAGCTTCCAGCAACAGCATTATTCTTTCTGTCTAGTGGAAATTCGTGCAACGCTACGCTTCCTACTGCGGATTCCATTCCATTTTTTAATATTTTGTTTTTATTTACAACCCCAATGTTTCAATGTAGAACAAAAGTCTCTTAGCTTAGTGTAGGTACTGTTTGAAATTACGATGTGTAGGGTGTCTCATGTAGAATGCACTTTTTAAATTTTGTGTAATTTTATTATGGGGTTTGTGGCAACTTTGAAATTTGACAGCTGTCACCTATGATTATTCCGATGAATAAAAATGGAGCGTTGTACAAAAGAAGAACTTGAGAACAAAAAAAAAAAAGAAGAACAAAAGAAAAACCTAATATGTCCACAATTCAAAAAATCGGCGCTTGCTTCACTTTGCTCTATTGCCTATTGAACGAATTGCCGAAACTTTGCATAGTTAACTGGCTTGAGCTCCTGAGTAAGCTGAATCTTGTACGGGTGAAATTTGAAGTTGTTGAGCACGATGCCGAATTGATGTTTTCGGGTTTTCGGCCACACTCAGCAATATTTTGCTGCTACAGTAGCAATATTTTTAAGAGATCTACCAGTTCGTCCACGCAGAGGAGACTTAATATCCACAACCAATTCAGTTTCTTAAAATTTTTTTACTACTCTTAAACTTGTCTCAGCGTAACTTTCTACATTTTAATAATGAGTTTTCACAATGATAACACGTTCTTCTTTTGTGTAACACTCCATTTTTATTAATCGGAATAATCACAGGGGATAGCTGTCAAATTTTAGAGTTGCAACAGACACGAAAAAAAATTACACAATATTTAAAAAGTGCACTCTTATAGACACCCTATATACAAAAGTCATTCGTAAGAATTTGTTAGAAAATGTATGAACACTATAACACTGTCAACTGTTGTCGGACGAAACACAGAAAAAACGGTACGTGATAAATCTCGTATTTATAATAATAAATCACTGTAACCTTTATTTACTTAAGATTTTTATGTGCTTGAATTGAATACATGATTTGCATGAATTAATGAAATACTCTTTATTGCACACCATACAAAAATACAGTAACATAGAAAATCACATCACACTAATATTATAAATGTGAAAGTTTGGATGTTTGTTTGTTTGTTACTCAATCACATCGTAATGGCTGAACCGATTTCGATGAAATTTGGTATATACCTAAGTAAACTTGAGAGCAAAAAAATCGCACATTCATGATTTTTTGACATAACTAAAAAAAAACCATAAAATATTATGTTTCTGTAATGCAGATTCATAGTCTATTTTAATACCTATCCAGTGGTATCTGATTTGTCTTTCAATCATTACATAAAAATGCTTTTGTGGATCAATAACAAAAATGCATGTTTAGTAATAAATTCTTTATTCAAGTATTGGTGTCAAAGTTATGAAATTAAAAGATAAAATTAATTTAAAGTTTGTTATTAATACCGAGTGTTCCCTCCCCTAGCCTGAATCACTGACTCCATCCGTGTTTACATTGAGCCTCCCATTCCTCTGCGATCGCCTGTTGCAGCTCCTGTAGAGTCGATGGAGGAGCATCTCGGCCTCGAACTCTTCTTTTCAGCTCGTCCCATAGATGTTCGATGGGATTGAGGTCTGGGCTTCGAGCTGGCCACTCCATAACGGTCACATCCACCTCTTGAAGGTACTCGATCACTATGCCAGCAGTATGCGGTCTTGCATTATCTTGCATAAACAGAAAGTTTTCGCCGATAAACCCAGCAAAAGTTACGACGTGGCTCTCGAGTACTTCCTCAATGTATCGTATGGAAGTCAATCCTCTTGATTGGCGACCAGTATTCGGTCCAGTGATGAAGGCAAGCTCGGTTTTTGCTTCCATAGACATGCCTCCCCAAAACATGATTGATCCACCGCCATAGGCGACACGTTCTGTTATGCAGCATTGGGCAAATCGCTCTCCCGATCTTCTATACACCTTCCCCCGTCCGTCGTTGCCATGCAAGCACATCCTGCACTCATCAGAGAACAGGACTGCACTCCACTGCTCTTCGGTCCAATGTGCGGATGTGCGATTTTATTGCTCTCAAGTGTAGATTATAACCTGGATTACCACATGGGCTATTATTTATCCCATAAATCAGTTCCCATTGGATAAAAATGGGGTGTCAAGTCAAGTTGCAACAGCGAGTTTAGCTTTATTTTTAGGTTACCTACACATTTAGTAGTGTAACCCGTACGATGTCGCGGGCAACAGCTAGTAAACCATAAATAACGGTACAATGGGCGGTCTTATTGCTAGAAGCGATCTCTTCCAGACAACCTTTGTGATGAACAAGATAAAAGAAAATCAAAAGACGGCGGTGTAAGAGTACCTTTAACATACATAAACAGAACCCATAAAATAAAATATACCTATTGATTATACTAATAAACATAAACTTAAATACATACAAATCATCATCATCACCATCATTCTCAGCCCGTGCCGAGCCACTGCTGGGCATAGGCCTCTCTTTGTTTCTGCCACTCTTCCCGATTCTGTGCCAGTCTGAACCACGTACGACCCATGGTTTTATGGATGTCGTCGACCCATCTTGCCCCAATATATCGTGGACGTCCCCTATTTCGATGGCCAGTTCTCGGCCTCCACTCTGTTATTGCCTTAGTCCACCTGTCCTCACTACGTCTGGCCAAGCTATATTCGCTTGCTAACGTCTTGTACTTTAGTCTGCTTGCGAATTTCAGTATTGGGAACTCGATCTAAGAGTTTGATGCCGAGCATGGCGCGCTCCATGGCTCTCTGTGCTACACTTATTTTGTGCACAGCCTCCTTCGTGAGCCTCCATGAAGGAAGCCACCAGGCATGTTCAACTTGGATGGGCAGCTTTCGGCAAACTAGATGATATACTAAAATTCACGCATATTCCACACTATCTTAAAACACGTCTCTATAACCAATGTGTCCTGCCAACTATGGCTTATGTTGCCGAGACATACAAATAATATATAAATAATCTACACAACATTTGGAGGATAAATAAGATAAACACGAACCAGCAGTGCACTGGTAGTAATGATTTATTTATTTATTCCCACTAAATAACTAAGGTCTAATGAAAACATAGTAAAAATACAGAATTACTATTTACATATATTAATATGTAATTAGTAATTCTGTATTTTCACCGGCATTGTATAGCTACTTCTGTGACCGCTCCCATTGTGCTCACAGTCTAATGAGATTCGCTTAATGAGCTATTTCTGTAAGCGTTTTAAGGGACAGCGGTTTGTGGTACGAGTATCTGTGCCCTTTTGTTCTGATTTCAACAATCGTGTTATAACAAGGTGGTTACCTACTTTTGATCTTAAAACCTTGTTATAAAAAGACCACACGTACGGTCGGCATACCACCTAGCGGTACTAAATTTAATTTATGAATAATGTATGTACACAAAACAGAATCCAATCAAATAGATACAAAATATAATTATCAACTTTTAGACCTAGATTGTATCCCAAAGCATGTGTACACAGCGTGACAATGTTAGAGCAGTTCTGTGTAGACTAACTGAAGGGAAATATGTACTTACATAAAAAAAACAAACTAATAACAAAAATAAAATGACATAAAATCATAAGATAAACAACAAATAATAATTATATATAATAATATTAGGTTGGGGAAAAGTTTCTTCGCATTTTTTAAGAAAATCAAAACATTTTTTAATACAGTTTATTTACATTTAACTAAAGTATGTAGATACCATTTTGTTCGATAACTTTTTGCCATCTTGTAGGTAGGGACATGATCCCATTGCTATAGAAATTTTGGGGCTTCTGATCAAAATACCGCGACAAGTGGTTTTGGCAGTCCTCTCGTGATGTTAACCTGACACTGCCTAAAGAATTCTGAAGAGACCGAAACATGTGGAAATCTGAAGGTGCAAGGTCAGGACTATACGGCGGATGCATTAACACCTCCCAGCCAAACTCTCTTAATTTTTGCTGAGTGGCTAAAGATGTGTGAGGTCTAGCGTTATCATGATGAAAAACCACACCCCTTCTGTTGATTAATTCCGGCCGCTTTCTCTCAACTTCTTGCTTTAATCTCGTCAGTTGTTCGCAGTAGAGTTCAGAATCGATGGTCCTGCCTGGTGGTAACAGCTCATAAGGAATAATGCCCTTCCAATCCCACCACACACACAGCATCACCTTGTTGCGAGTTAACCCGGGTTTAGCCACAGTCTGTGAAGCCTGACCGGCCTTTGACCATGACCTTTTTCGCACGTTCTTGTCGTACGTGATCCACTTTTCATCACCAGTTATCAGATTCTTCAAAAATGGTTCGGTTTCATTACGTCGTAATAAAGAATCACAAATGAGTACACGGTTCATTAAGTTTCTTTCAGTGAGCTCGTGGGGTACCCAAATATCGAGCTTTTTTGTGTACCCAGTTGTTTTCAAATGCGCCAAAACTGTTTTGTGGTCAAATTCCCAGTTCTTCAACTACGTCGTAACTACTGATATGCCGATCTTGCTCCACTTTTTCAAAAATGGCATCAATTTTATCCGTAATAGGGCGACCAGAGCGACGTGCATCTTTGACATCAAAATTTCCGGATTGAAATCGCTTAAACCAAATTTGTGCTACTCGCACAGACACTGCACTAGGTCCATAAACATCGCAAATTTTTTTCGCGGCTTGCGTTGCATTTTTACCTATTTTGTAGAAAATTTTTAAAATGTATCGAATTTCTTCATTAGATTCACTCATCTTTACAGTACTAAAAACAAATAAAAATCACACATTTTCCTAATTTAAATTTTGAATTATCTTCTTTAAAATGTAAACTTTGAATGATACCAAAACCAGCCAGATACAAATAGTATAGCCAAAGAGATTTTATTACAAGTTCATACATACTGTTACGCCGAGGCTGTTAAACAATGAGTAATAATCGAACCTTCTCGAACGCTTTTGTCTTGCTGTGTTATTGTTGCTATTGTTTGTGGTTTCGCAGAATGGGGAGTGGCCATTGTGTCGAGGGACCGACCCTTTCCTGGAAGGATCGACATCGTTCTCGAACAATCGAAATGTGTGCGATATAAATAGGCCGGAGAGATGGCCGGACAGTCAGTCTCGAGTCAGTCTCAGTCTCGAGTCAGTCTGAGTCAGTTAGTGAGTGAGTCTCAGCGAGGCCCTGGAGGACTGACGTGGGAAGGGTCTCGCGTGAACAGTAGTTGCTCCCGAGTCAGTCTTGATTAAGCTATACGTGCGTTCATTTCGGTGACTTTAAGTGGTGCAACAGTGATGTGAATTAGTGTGTTGTGATTACGTGTGACCAAGTTCGTGTATTCATCGTTCTAGTGCTGAATAAAAGTGTTATTTTGGTTGGATCGATTCCCATTATTTTATCCCGAACCCTCAGCTCGTAACAATTTGGTGTCAGAAGTGGGATAAAATAATGCCGGTTCTACCAATGGATAACGTGGACGGTGTCAGGACGAGAGGTCAACGACAACAGGAAATGGATGAAAGGCGGTTTGGAGATTCTCCGGTTCAAGAAGCTCGGCGGAGTCGTCAGCCGAAGGAGATGGAATCAGCCGCCACCGAATCATTTGGAGCATCATCATCATCATCATCTGTGGGGCAAGCTCCTGTGACAGGCGATCTTGCTGCTATTATGGCCATGCTTTGTCGTCAACAAGAAGAGCAGCGACGTTGGCAGGAAGAACAGCGACGTCAGGAAGAAGAGCAGGCTCGATTGCAGGAAGAACAGCGCCGTCAGGATAAGGAAGAGCAGCGTCGTCAGCAAGAAGAGCAGGCTCGGTTGCAGGCAGAACAGTGACGTCAGGATAAGGAAGAGCAGCGTCGTCAGCAAGAAGAGCAGGCTCGGTTGCAGAAGGAACAGCGACGTGAACAGGTGGAGCAGACTCGGTTGCAAGAGGAACAGCGACGTCAGGATAAAGAAGAGCAGCGTCGTCAACAGGAAGATCAGCGACGTTGGCCATAAGAGCGTGCTCGACTGATGAGGGAATCGTTCGGTTCATCTGGAAAGGAATTCCAGGAAGTGAAAGAACAGATAGAAATCATGAGAGCCGTGTTTTGGAGGCTGGAATTGGGATCGCTAATGAGAAAGGGACTCTGGGTGTCCTGAAGTACTGGAGACGGCAATGTCGCTCCTCTAGTTGCTACATCTTCAGCGCGAGGTGCGCCTAAAATTGTTCGTGTTGATCGGCTGCCGCGATATGGGTCTAAGAATGCTCGGGACGAGCATGTTTTAGGAGGGGGCAGTGTTACGCCGAGGCTGTTAAACAATGAGTAATAATCGAACCTTCTCGAACGCTTTTGTCTTGCTGTGTTATTGTTGCTATTGTTTGTGGTTTCGCAGAATGGGGAGTGGCCATTGTGTCGAGGGACCGACCCTTTCCTGGAAGGATCGACATCGTTCTCGAACAATCGAAATGTGTGCGATATAAATAGGCCGGAGAGATGGCCGGACAGTCAGTCTCGAGTCAGTCTCAGTCTCGAGTCAGTCTGAGTCAGTTAGTGAGTGAGTCTCAGCGAGGCCCTGGAGGACTGACGTGGGAAGGGTCTCGCGTGAACAGTAGTTGCTCCCGAGTCAGTCTTGATTAAGCTATACGTGCGTTCATTTCGGTGACTTTAAGTGGTGCAACAGTGATGTGAATTAGTGTGTTGTGATTACGTGTGACCAAGTTCGTGTATTCATCGTTCTAGTGCTGAATAAAAGTGTTATTTTGGTTGGATCGATTCCCATTATTTTATCCCGAACCCTCAGCTCGTAACAATTTGGTGTCAGAAGTGGGATAAAATAATGCCGGTTCTACCAATGGATAACGTGGACGGTGTCAGGACGAGAGGTCAACGACAACAGGAAATGGATGAAAGGCGGTTTGGAGATTCTCCGGTTCAAGAAGCTCGGCGGAGTCGTCAGCCGAAGGAGATGGAATCAGCCGCCACCGAATCATTTGGAGCATCATCATCATCATCATCTGTGGGGCAAGCTCCTGTGACAGGCGATCTTGCTGCTATTATGGCCATGCTTTGTCGTCAACAAGAAGAGCAGCGACGTTGGCAGGAAGAACAGCGACGTCAGGAAGAAGAGCAGGCTCGATTGCAGGAAGAACAGCGCCGTCAGGATAAGGAAGAGCAGCGTCGTCAGCAAGAAGAGCAGGCTCGGTTGCAGGCAGAACAGTGACGTCAGGATAAGGAAGAGCAGCGTCGTCAGCAAGAAGAGCAGGCTCGGTTGCAGAAGGAACAGCGACGTGAACAGGTGGAGCAGACTCGGTTGCAAGAGGAACAGCGACGTCAGGATAAAGAAGAGCAGCGTCGTCAACAGGAAGATCAGCGACGTTGGCCATAAATTCCCACATCCTTTTAAAAAAGGTTTAACCTTTATCGGCTAGGCATAAAGGTGTGTCCGTGTCAGCGTTTTACAGGAAACCTACGACTAGTGTTGTTATTGTGCAAAAATGTGTAAAGCCGGTGTCTTAGCTGGACTTTATGAACGCCAATGGTTTGGTTGGTTGAAGCTGGAAGAGGCCACTTAGTAGCTGAAGCGCGCGCCTGTTTTTTTTCTTATATTCTTCACTTTTTTTATTTTTGCATCATCTTATCCGTAAGGGCTGCAAGAGTGATAGCAACATCATCATCCCTTGTTCCACGTTTTATGACCCCGTCTGCTAGGATCTATCTAGATGGCGTCTAGTATAAATCATCATCATCATCATCATCATTCTGAGCCCGTGCCGAGCCACTGCTGGGCATAGACCTCTATTTGTTTCTGCCATTCTTCCCGATCCTGTGCCAGTCTGAACCACGTACGACTCACGGTCTTATGGATGTCGTCGACCCATCTCTCTAGGATAAATACATTTTAACAAATGCTAAACATTTCACACAGCGCTATCTAGTCCCAAACTAAGCAAAGCTTGTACTATGGGAACCAGATAGCTGATAGAATACTTATAGATACATTAGCATAGTCGGATTAATCCGGCCACACTGCACGACCAACTCTACTGTCGGAAAATGATTTATACATTGGTATTTTCTCTGTGGGGAATTGATTCCCTTTGCAATATTTTACCGGACCCACGGACGAGCACTTTATATAGAATCTTATTTCGTTTTATGTATGTACATGTACGTACACATAATTATGTCGTTATTTTGGGTAAAATAGATTATTTAGGATATTACGCATATATCAGATTAGTTTTTGAAAGTGTATACTTTAGTTAGATCTTGGACTCTTTTTAACCCCTAACGCAAAACGAGTAAATTATAAGTTTGATGCTTTTGTCTGTATGTCTCTCTGTGTGGTATCGTAGTGTACAAACGGATAGACCGATTTGTACGCGGTTTTTTAATAGAAAGTTTAATTAACTGGGGTGGTATTTTGCTGTCAGTTTTCGGGTTTTTTATGTGTGTTTTTTTAATTTTACTGCTAACGACAGAGCTTCGTGCTCTCCGATTAATGGACCGATACTAAGGGCGACTTGCGCAACGATCCCTAAACGTATTTGTGGTGGCTAAATATGATTTAAGGAGTAAAGAGTTGTCAAATCATACAAATACGTAAAATTTAAACATGTTTAGTCACTAAATACGTTTAGGGATTGTTGTGCAAGCCGGCCTAAGTTACTTGAGCACATGAGACTTTTCTCTAATATTTGTTAGACAGGCGCAATTCAATAAATAATGCTGGACATTTCACACAGCGCCACCGCCATTTTCGATGTAGGCGAAGTTTTAGTTAGGCGTACCTGTGAGGCAACGCAATTGTTATAGGCAGTTATAACAGCTTAACATCAGATGGGCCAAGGGCTAGTGCCACCACTTCTTCATAAACAAAAACTTGAGTAATTGTTTAAATTCATATAAAATAACCATGGTACCTACAACACCTAGATCCAGGACGATTACTTCCTACACCAATGTAATCCCACAGCGGGAATCGAACCGGCATCTCCCTCAGCCACTCGCCCACCAAAAGGGCGTCAGATTCTGCCAAAAGGTTACAACATAATAATAACCTATAGTAGCAACAAAATAACTGTTCATGTTGACAAAATTAGAACCAATCCTGACATTGACGACCTCCGTCACGCAATGGGCGAATAATCGGCTGAGACGCCTCCTGCAAATGTTTGTACGATCTACAGATATTTGTTCCTGCTATGTTTCTCTATATATTATAAGTAGGTACCTATATATTTACAAAAATAAAAATTATATGTATAAGTATTCTTTCAGTTGTCTGGTTCTCATAGCTTTGCTTAGTTTGGGGCTAGATAGCGTTGTTTGAAATGTCCAGCAATATTTATTTATTATTATTATTTACGTACAAATCTAGATAGTCTCTAGATAGTCTAGCGACGCTGTCAACAGATAAGATGTTGGGACTGTATGGGTTGAAAATGTGGAAAATTTTAGTGGCACACAATACCCCTCGAGTAACACATCCTATTTAAACTTATGTATGTATGAAAATAAAACGAATATAGAAAAACTTAAACATTTTACAGATCTCAGCTTTAAATATAATAAACATCAATACGTAAGCGGACGATAGATTGATTTTAAAACAGCCGTTTGTGACACTGTAGAAACTAAAATAGCTGACCTTATTCCGTTGCGATGTAATCATAAGTTTTTTTAATGTTTTTTATTATTAATGAGCTGGAACGCGTTCGTAATATTATTAGCTCGTGGAAGGAAATTGCTTGTCAACAAAAGTATCTGGGATTTTGGCTGAAAATCTCATTTTCTCGGCTGTTGCTTGGAGTTAAAAACTAAAAATTGTTAATCAAGTTTAACAAACTCATTACTGAGATGACACTGAACTTAACCAATCTTAAAAGAAGACAGGGTGTAATAATACTGTCCCCACTACGCCCAAAATTAGGAATGAAAGTACTTATTAATATTAATAATTTTTACTAAGAAAGGTATATATTTGATTTCCAGAGCGACCTATCTAGTGTGGACTGTACCCAACGGCTCCCTGTAACATTTATCAGGTCTTCCATCTAATGAGGAAGTTCTACACAGCGTTTTCCAGTACGTGGTTTCCATTCAAGAAACTTTCTGTCCCAACGGCCGTCAGTTTGTTGAGCTATGTGCCCCGCCCACTGCCACTTCAGCTTAATATTCTTCTGAGCTGTCAGTGTCTGTAGTTTGCCCATCGATCTCCTCATGTCAGATCTTACACTCTCCATGGCTCGCCGAGCGACTTTTTTCATATTAAACTTGTAGACACACAAACTGACGGGCTTCCTGATATTAAGTGGTCACCGCCGCCTATAAACTTCTGCAATACTCGTGGTACTGCAGTCGCGCTACTTATATCACTTAACACCTTATATTTACACCTCTCTTGAAGACGTTCATTTTGAAGCCCACCGGAAAAACCTTTGGGGGAAGGTCATTCCACATCTTGCAGGTGCGTGGAATAAACGAGCGGGTGAAACGCACCGTGTGAGACTTCCACGCATCTACAATAATGTGGGTATGCAATATGCAGCGTGCAACGCTACGACGTTTTACATATATAATTTTGTGATACACGTTGCGTCCTCGCATGCGACGTTTCAACGGATCAACGGACGAGAGACGAAGCGGGGGGAAGATGATGCGATGCGCTGTCGGAGCTCCGGTGCGATGAAGGACATTCACTTCATTCTTTCTATTGACTGTCCGTCAGGGACCAATCAATACAATCAAGTGAGATATTCAGACACTTTTATTGTTTCTACGTTTTTTCGGCGGTGGCGTGACAAAAGTAACAATATAACACGTTTGTTCCCGATCCATTGCCGAATGAAGACTGAAATCCACACTAAGACGCTGCGCTGCGATGGCGTGCGTCGCCCTCTTGCGTTGCGCCGCCGTGCGTCGGCGCAATGCAGTTGTGGCATACAATGCATTGATCCCTTGAGACGACGCGACGCAATGCAACGCAACGCACTAATGGGGCCCCACCATTACGAGGCCCAAAGTGACACAGAAAGGGCATACCTTATAATAAACTACCCTACGATTTTGCATATAAAATATGATATGGTACTGCCGAAATCAAAACCATACCTGTCTTAATCTGAAAGGTAGACAAAACAATGATTGTATAAGCACACACTCCAACCGTATTTGATTAATGGAGATTTGATGGAGATATCTACGAGTGTTCATAATTAATTCCCGATGAACGAGATAAGGCACACAGGTGGAATTACTCGTCATAATGATGAGATATTTCACCTGTGTAGTGCGTATACGGCCAGTGTCGGCAAGTCTGCAAGACAACAAGACAACTGGTCTGTTTTTTATCTGCGTGAATTAGACTCACGGTTTTAAATGAACTAGTTGCCAGTGCACGCAGTGTCCAAACTCGACCATAATTATTATTTTTAGCTTAATTTTTGCATTCGCCCCTGCTTCTGAACTGTTGTTTTTGTTTTTATTTTGTATATATGTTACTAACTTCCACCCGCGACTTCGCACTCATGGTTTGCCAATAAAAATAGCCTATGTATTAATACAGGTTATGATCTACGTACTTACCAAATTTCATCGTAATCGGTGCAGCCGTGCCGACGTAACAGAGTAACACACATCCATACATACATACAAACATGCGCGTTTATAATATTAGTGGGATTAATGTGATGTGATGTTTGTTTGTTATTATTTACTAGTTCTTACTACTAATACGCACAACTGATGTGTTGGCACAGTTGCTGCCTGCACGCACGGCAATGGCACCACGGAAGACCTGCGCTGTAGTGGTGTACATTTTATGCTACTACAGCATAATGCTGAGTGGCGACCGTTTTTTCTTTCGCAACATTACCATTATATTCTGCGCCTTTTGTATTTAATGAATGAATTAAATGAATGAAATACTCTTTATTGCACACCAAACAAAAATACAGTAGGTAACAAAGGAAATAAACAATAAATAACGGTACAATGGGCGGTCTTATCGCTAAAAGCGATCTCTTCCAACCTTTGGATGGACAGGATGGTTAATGTACCCTTGTGATGCAAAATAAACCGTTTTTACTTACTTTACTTCGCCTTAAGTATCTATGCCAATTCCGTCAACCAAACCGATGAAAAAAAAATCACTATAGAAAATTATTATTTTTATTTATTTTATCATCAGCCATTCGTGTCCCACTGCTGGGCAAAGGTCTCCCCCCATTCTTTCCAGACTTCGCGGTCCTGAGCTGATTGTGGCCAATCCGTTAGGAATTTATCCAGCTCGTCCCGCCATCTACGTTTCGGTCTGCCGCGTCGCCTTCTCGCTGGATCAGGACGCCTCTCGGTGGCTATCCTTGCCCACAGCTCACTTGGCATGCGACAGACATGCCCAGCCCAGTTCCACTTCAGCTGAGCGGCTTTGGTGGCTACGTCAACAATTTTGGTCTTTGAGCGCAGTTGAGTGTTCCGGACTCTGTCCGTTCGCTTGACACCCAAGATGCTGCGTTCCATCGCACGCTGACAAACTTTGAGCTTGGAGTTTAAAATATTGGTCAGTGACCAGTTCTGCGCACCATATGTCAAAACGCAGAGGATGCATACGTCCATTAGCTTTCTCTTGAGCGTTAAAGAAGATCTCCTTTCATCATATCTCCCATGGCCCAATAGCTCCTCCAGGCATTTTCGGTTCGCCGAGCGATTTCCTTAACCTGCCTGTCCTCGAAGGAGACTATTTGACCTAGGTAGATATACTCTTGAATGTATGCTAGGTCTTCTGCATCCACCGTTATTCTGGTCTTAACGCTGTTGGTCATGACCTTGGTTTTTGCCCTGTTCATTCCAAGTCCAATCTCAAAGCTTGCTATGCTAAGTTCTTGAAGCATCGTTTGTAGTTCTGTGGCTGATGAAGAAAAGAGGACGATGTCGTCCGCAAAACGGAGGTTTGTGAGCTTCACTCCGCCGACGTCAACTCCCTTCTCTTCCCAGCCAGCCGCCAGCTTCCTAAACACCTCCTCAAGGGTACTGGTGAAAAGTTTTGGGGAAAGTGGGTCTCCCTGTTTAACTCCCTTGACTATTTTAAAGGATGGTCCGATTGAATTTAACTTAATTGAGGCTGTACTATGCGTATAAATATTTAGAATAAGGTTTATATAAGCAGGGTCTATGTGCTGGTTTTTAAGGGCATCGAAAATGGCTGTGTGGTGAATACTATCAAATGCCTTTGTATAATCCACGAAAGCAACGTACAAAGGCATGTTGTATTCGCAGAATTTTTCTATGAGTTCATTAATTGTTTGGAGGTGGTCTGTAGTTGATAGTCCTCGGCAGAAGCCTGCTTGCTCCGCCGGCTGTTCCATGTCTAGTTGCCCAGAAATACGGTACTCAATTATTTTTATAAATGCTTTATAGAAATGAGACACGAGACTAATTGGGCGGTAATTATTTATATCAGTTTTGTCTCCTTTCTTGTGCAAAAGTATAATATTTGAAATTCACCTGACTTTAAAATAGAGTTAAATAAATTGGTGATGTGTGGCAATAGTGTCGGTTCTCCTACTTTAAGGGCTTCTGTAGTAATTCCATCTTCCCCTGGCGACCTGTTATATTTCATTTGTGTGAGAACTCTATGAACCTCGAGGCCAGTTGGTATGGTGTCAGGGCATGAATATGGAATAGCATTTGTGGTGTGTTGTGGGTCTGAATAAAGAGATTTGTAAAAACATGTACATTATTCTATCTCTAGATTAGATTAGATTAGATAATACTTTATTGCACACCACGAAACAAATACATATAAAAAAAAACAACTACGTAAATCTATGGATACAATTGGCGGTCTTATCGCTAATTAGCGATCTCTACCAGACAACCTTTGGATGGAATGGACTGTGTAGACATTACCTGGGGTGTACCTAACATACTACATGTACATACATACTAATACTAATTATATAAAAATAAAAAATATAAAACTTACATAAATGAAAACTACATGAATCTAAATAATAACTACTCATAATAATTTATAGATACATACTTAGACTTATTTAAGAAACAAATAATTAATAATAAATACATATATATTTAGCGACAAATACTCAGATAGTGTTCTCTGAGCATACGTTTAAAAATGGCAAGTGACTTGGCACATCTGATAGCCACCGGCAGCGCGTATCTCTACTCTGGTGTTTAACTGCTGTTTCGTCTCTAAGGCTTGTTATCCACGATTTGCCAATCGATGCACCCTGTTTTGCAATTTTAAGTGATTTATTTCTTTCTAATGCAATTTTGAATAACTGGGTGTTATAGCTTCTTACGTCTTTTCTAATGCTACGCTTAACCTGTCTGTCTTTAACTCTATATTCTACGCTATTGATGTTACTATTAACTAGTTCCTCTAATATTTTAATAGTTGCCTCTGAAAGTTTTTTATGTTTTTGTTTAATTCGTTTAATTTTACTACTTGATTTCTTAATACAATTTTCTATAATATTAAATTCCTTTTGTACATCTTCTTCATCTGATTTTAATAACTCAAAACTGTTTTTTAATTCTAAATTAAAATCTTCCTTGCATACTATTAAAGTTTCTTTAGATATCCTCTTTATGTTACATTTTATCATTTTAAATCTTTTAATGTTGAAATTGAACCGAATCGTAGCACGAATAGGTCTATGGTCAGAACTAAATTTAATTATGTTTATTGGTTATAGTGGTTTGACTTGAGGAAAGGACATAATCGATTTCATTTTTATACGTTCCACAGTGAGACCCATGTCCAACGTCGTTCAGGTTTTTTTAAAGAAGAAAGTGTTTTTGATCCTTAAACTTTGTCCAAACGCGAATTGGATGAGACGTTCCCCTCGTTCGTTTCGGACACCTAGTCCGTGTGGGCCTAAAATTGAGTCATCATCCAAATCTTGTCGTATTCCAACTTTTGCGTTAAAGTCTCCCAAAATCACATTCCAGGTGCCTCGGTGTTCACCACAAGCTCTATTCAGTTGATCATAATACTCTTCTACTTCATCATCTGGGCGTGTTGATGTAGGAGCATATCCTTGGATAACGGTTAAATTTTTTATCAGTTACTTTAAATTTAAGCACTGCTACCCTTTCCGAATAAGCTATAAATTCAGAAATATGGTTCTTCCATTTTTTGGCTACTAGAAAGCCGACTCCATACATACTTCCTGTTCCATAGTGGTAAAAGATATTGTTTTCTCGTTCGATAGTATTTTCCCCTTCTCTTCGTACTTCGGATATTCCGAGTATGTCCCACTTTAGGTTCTTTAAGGAATTTTCCAATTCTAGCAACCTATCGTCTGATTTTAATGTCCTGACGTTAAAAAACTAACAATATTCAATACGCTATCTCTGTCCTTTGTACAATTTGCCTGGGTCGTTTGACGGGAAATCGATCTCGCCCGGGGATTCTTAGCACCCCTGGCACCGGGGTGGTTCTGCCTTCCGTCATCAACAGACCCATCCCCGAAGCCACCGGGAACTTGGGGCCAAACGTTTATTGTGTCTGTCATAATGAGGGGGATTTGGACTATAATCCACCACGCTGGTCCAATTGTGGGTTGGTGGGTGGTGCGCCAGAGCCTCGTTTGCTGGTCGGCAGGGTATACCACGGGCCGGTGAGGTTGGCTTGGGTTCCGAGAGATATTGTATGGAACCCCTAATACCCCTAGAAAATTATACTAAAATATTAAACATTTACAAATTATAGAGTACCTCTGTTTAACAAACAGACTCTACCGCTCAAGCAGTCTAGCCAAGCTGTAGAGCCCACCTTGACGGTTACTAAGCCTCGCTGTAAAGCCTAGGCTGGGCTTAACTTGGGGAATGTAAATCGTAAACAAAGCTGCGGGCTGAATGAATCATTTTTTCAAATACTAACGGAAGTGACATCATTGAGTAATCTTAAAATTAAGAAATAAAAATAATAATTTTGTAATCTTCATAATAAGGTTTTCCTTTGAGACAATAGTGTGATTCTTAAAAACAGGCGATTTTATGTTTGAAGATGATCTGGAAGAAAATGCCAATAAACATTAAGTTCACCTATGTATTATTTTATCAGTGCAATAAAAATAACATCTATCTATCTAGCTATCTTTAGTGTTCGATGTGGGGCGTATGCTTGTTTGGAACCTCTATAAAAAAACCGATCTTTACAAATAGCGTGAATTGTTTTTATTAAACTGAAATCCCAGAGCAATTTTCATATAAAAACAGTCCTATAAAATGCAGGTAAAAACGCGTTGAATAAATCCATTATTTAACGGGCGATGACAGCGGGTTCCGAGATTATCTACATAAAATATTTACCTTGCGTCGGTCTGTCTATCATCGAGCTCAAACTACGGGTTTCAATCATTCTCACGATAGTAGTTTATCTCGAGTATTTTTATTCAATAACATAAATATTTTTTTAAGCTATTTTCTTTTTATAAAATGAGATGACGAAATAATCACAGGCTGAACCTGATGGCAACTGTTTACTAGGAATTAAACGTTTCAACGTTTCATTGGGCATTCAGTTACCATATGATAAAAAATCAAAATAAAAAGTAAAATTATATGATTTTAAAAACCATTTTCTGCTATTTTCCTTATTGCTAAAAATAATTCAATTTACTTTCGATTTTCATCGTATATCGGTCGCAGTCATTTGGGTCTACAAATCACAATCGTTCGCATTTCTTCTGAATTCATCGGATGTGTTCGTTGCCTGTGATTTTTTACATACATAGCAAGAATAGCAAGTATGACATTACGGCATTATAATGAAAAGTCATTGCCTGGGATTTTACACATGTGAAATTGCTATTTGTGATAAAAATAATCATATGAGAATGATTTAAAAATAGCAATAATTTCCATGCCTACTGGTTAGGGGGCGTTCATTAATTACGTGAAACGTTTTTGTAGATTCTTTCTTTCGACCCCCCCCCCCCCTTCTCCTTTATCTCATGTGAGATTTTACGAAATTTGTATTCATAGGGTAAACGCATTGGACTTATTTAAAAAAAATCACAATTTGCTTCATTATTTCAAGATTGCTTCTCTCGTAAGATTGCCTCTCCCCCACGTGAGATCGAGCGAGATTCGGCTAGACCCCCCCCTGAATACCTCACGTTATTAATGGACGGCCCCTTAACACTGTGTATAACAATTGCTTTACCTTACAGTTTACGTCCAACACTTGGCCTACATGGCATTGCATTAGGTTATAATCGACGTACATACCAAATTACATCGAAATCCGTTCAGCCGTTACGACGTGATTGTGTAACAAACAAACATCCGAACTTTGGCATTTAATATATTAGTGTGATAGTGTGATTTCAGAAAACAGAAAATTAAAGCAGTAATTTTGATTTACAACCCAAACTACTGAACCGATTTTGATGAAATGTATATGGAACTAATCTGAAAGTCGATAAACGTAGGTAGTTCTGAGACAAACATAACATAAATACAAACAGGTACTCTTGTTGTTTTAAAAAACGAATTATCAAAGCTCCTAAAGGATTATACCTATATAATTACGTATACATATGTACGTGTATGTGTTTTTGTTGCACATGAAGCATTATTTTATTCTATTTCTACCTAAGGCAAATGCTTTACAACATTTTGATTCCCGACATCTGACGGAAAGCAAAGTTTAAATCCACAAAGTTGAGTCGTACCGGAATACTAACAGACAGATGTTTGTATTTTATATACGGAATTGTTTATGTAACGTGAATATAACCGTGTGACTTAATCTGTTTGAATATATTTATGGTTTTGAACGAGAGTAGATACTTATAATTTGGATTACTGTCAAGGACATTTGATTTGGGTATTTCTATAACATAATACTTCCAAGAGATTAAAACAGTACTATGTTTTATTGAGAACAGGCTTCCACCCGCGGCTTCCCACGGGTTGTTACTAAAAAGTAGCCTATAATCTCAGTCTACGTCATAATCTGTTAAGGTAAATAGCTTCGCACGCGCAGTTTTTCAATAAAAACGTTACCCTCCTTTTGCACAGTTGGGTAAAAAGCAGCCTATGTTACTTTGGAATAATGTAGTATTCTAATGATGAAGGAAGTTTTGAAATTGGACCCGTAGCTTTTGAGTTTATTCGTTACAAATATACAAATCTTTCCTCTTTATATTATTAGTATAGATTTTATCGAAATCGGTCCAGCCGTTTAATCGTGAAAACAACAAACAGACAGAGAGCCAGAGTTACTTTAGAATTTTAATATTAGTATGAATATTCAAGCGGTTGACCACTACTCCACCTGATGGTAAGTGTTGGGACAAAATAGAAGATAATACAGAAGTTAAGCCTACGTTTTCGTGGATGAGGATCTCGGATTAAGTCGGTCGAACGTTCGACCGACTTAATTCCAAGATCATCGGACGCGTGCGCCTTTTGCACTCGTACTAACAACTTTTTACCAAGAGTATCCCGATATTTCGACGAAGTTGCATGCGCCATGATCACGGGTAAACTGAAGTCTGAAGTCACGGGACAAATCATGGTAAACATATCCCGTTTTTAGTGAACATTTTGTTCATAACCATGACGGTTTCAAAAGTTAAGCTTCACTTCTGGATCTATTCTGTGGTGTTTGTGTGGTCGACGATAGAGCACGCTCTAACTCCGTGATTATAGTGATCCAGAAAAACAGACGCCGCCGGAAGCGAGTTCTACTCCTTAATCGTACAATGAATGTCAAAGCCGTTTGGTACGGCAAGGTGGTATGCTGACCAGCGTGGCTATTTTAAAACGTCGGAGTGCTGTCGGATCGGACAAACGTTTCTTTTTTATCTCATTTTAATCCATATAAAACTATTTCGACGACCTCCGTGGTGCAGTGGGCTGAGACTCAGGAGGTAGCGGGTTCGATCCCCGCCGCGGAACAAACGTTTGCATGATCTACATATATTTGTTCCGGGTCTGGTGGTTTCTCTATATATTATAAGTATGTATTTACAAAAAAAAAACTATTTAAGTATTTTATAAGTTATCTGATTCCCATAGTACAAGCTCTGCTTAGTTTGGTGCTAAAAAGCGCTGTGTGAAATATCCAGCAATATTTATTTATTTTTATTTATTTCGGATTGAACATAAAGTTTGGATTTCTTACATAAAGTTTACAAAATAGCGTTCTCTGATTTGAAATAGAATAAAAAAAAACTGTTGGACCGATCCGAAAGTAATCCAACGTTTTAAAATTTCCCCGCCGGGGCAGGGTTCAGTACGTGCTATTGATAAATGGTACATTGCCAGACAAAAGTACTCATAGTTCCTATAATCCGTCGTCTAATGGAATAACAGCGCATTCTTCTCCCAAAATTCATGTCCTGGGGGACCTTCTGTGGCCAGTTTGGAAATCCATGAACCGACACCGAACTCAGGTCGGCCGGTGCAGGAAGAGTCTGTGCAAAAAGATGGGGAATGCGGGACCCTACATTAACTGGCTGCGACTGCGGGGCTCCCATTCAAAGCATGTCCTAGATTCTTATCTGTCCTCTGTGCCCTACCACCTGCACAGAAGACGACTTAAACCTAGCCACTGACAACGCAATACAAGTGGCAAACTTTTATTCATCCTTAATTTGATTGTGAAGTGAATGAATCATTGACTCAAAAGAAGAAGCGCATTCATTGTTATTCCAGACCAAAAGATTGAGTGCGGGATTTATAAAATTTGTTCAGCAAAACAAAATTATCTTTTTATCGGAATTTCTAGCTTACCATAATAAACAGCCAACGATTGGTAAATGATTTGTTACATCTTTACCATTTTCAATAACGAATGATCAAAGAGCATCAAATCCACTCCGAAATGTATTACAAAAGATTTTAATAATCGGTGGAGGTAAACATTGGAGAAACGGGAACTACAAACAAATTATTCGGATTTCGGGTTCCATTAAAGGGCTTTCTGCTTTGAAAGCCTGTCATATATTACACATGACATGGCCAACACGTGCGAACTTGTGAAGTAAGGCTGCCGTTCCTCCTAAGATGTGCTATGTTGTTAAGCTATGTATGTGTCAAACCCACCAATAGAAAGAATGAAATAACATTTATTAATTTCACCACAAGAAACAAAGGAAACACAAAACAAAAAACACATTACTTATCAACTAAAATTACTACTACTCGTAAATGAAAAAAAAAGATCGCTTGATTTTCATAGCTTAGCTTAGCTGTGGTGGAAAGGGGTTCAACGAAGCTATGTTTTGTACATATTCTTTGAAGCTGTAGCATACTAAAGGATGCGAGCTAAAGATCGTGTCGCGCATTTTAATCGCACAGCAAGCATTCAATCGCGCAAAGCGCATCTTCATCGCTACACCACTTAACTTTACTTTGATGGCTTAACCCCATCGTTTTGTAGCTTAGCTTTAACCTTGCTCACCGCTTGGCTACCTCACACATCTCTGGTGGATAGACAACCTAGGGCTGCAAATATACGTCAGTTATCCAACCGAGCGTCTGATTAGATTGTCACTTTAAATAAGACCGATTGTATTTTTGGTAAACTCAATCGTTCCAGAGCTATCAGGCCTAGTAGCATGATCGTTACAAAAACTTTTCTCTAAACCAGAATAGAGTAAAATTATATTTTAGCGTAGAGAGTAGAAACACTACTTTCTACTCTAAAATATAATTTTACACTATTCTTCCGTAGATAAACTTTTCTAGGGCGGTCATGTATTACAATCCGTATCATGCTGAGTTAGTGTCCTTATGACAGTTATCCTAATACTGTTATCTTTTATATCTTTATCTATTTTTGTGTATTGATGCAAATACATTTATATTCTATTCATGTCAGTCCATCAGCGTGTGCGTTTAGATTCAGTCGGTTCAGACTATCGCATCGGACCCAACTATCGCATGGAAAAGCTGATGTATATTCCCGACTTCAAGCTTCAGATTTCCAATACTTTTCGTCATCGCATCTTGTTTATTTTTGTGATCAATGTTTTTAGGGTTCCGTACCCAAAGGGAAAATCGAGACCCTATTACTAAGACTCTGCTGTCTGTCTGTCCGTCTCTCCGTCTGTCACCAGGCTGTATCATGAACCGTGATAGTTAGTTGAAATTTTCACAGATGATGTATTTCTGTTGCCACTATAAAAACAAATACTAAAATAGAATAAAATAAATAATATAAGGGGGGCTCCCATACAACAAACGTGATTTATTTGCTCGTTTTTGCTCGATATTGATACGGCAACAGGTAGACGCTTGAAATATTCACAGAATATTTAGTTATATATTCGCTATAAAAATAAATAATTAAATTTGAATAAAACATATATGTAGGGGGGTCTCCCATGCAACAAACGTGATTTTTTTTTTTTGCTGTTTTTATAGATAATGGTACGGAATCCTTTGTGCGCGAGTCCGACTCACACTTGGCCGTTTTTTTATAAATAGATGTAAATACCCTGGTTATTTCAAGCATAAATTTAATTAATAAACCACCACCATTATCTAGAGTCTAGAGCGATTATAAAATTGTTCATGCTTTAGTACGAAACATGATTGATGAGATCCTTCTTACGCGTGGAAAATTGCTTGAAACCATTTTGTGGATTTTTATTTTTACTGTAAAATAAATCTTGACAAAGGTTTTGTAATTTTTTATGATTATTAAGAGCGATGATATTCAGTTTTAAGGGTAATTGCTTCACAAGATATTTTGCAGACCAATTTCCACACACAACACATCACAGAGACACCAGCAGAAAACCAGCATTGGAGCAAATTATATATTTTTTGAAACTTTTGCTAAAAATAAAGTTGGATTTGACTCTTACTCAGTGGCGGACTTACACATTTCCCAAGTATAGGCTGTGAAATTTTTGCCGCCCTTCAACCCAACAATTTTGTTAAAATTGCAAAAGAAATAGTTTTTGGGTATATTTTGTAAACTAATTAAAGCTCAATCATATTAGGTTGGGGAAAAAGTTTCTTTGCATTTTTTAAGGAAGTTCAAAACATTTTTAATATAGTCTATTTACATTTAACTTAAGTATGTAGGTACCATTTTGTTCGATAACTTTTTGCCATCTTGTAGGTAGGGACATGATCCCATTGCTATAGAAATTTTGGGGCTTCTGATCAAAATACCGCGACAAGTGGTTTTGGCAGTCCTCTCGTGATGTTAACCTGACACTGCCTAAAGAATTCTTAAGAGACCGAAACAGGTGGAAATCTGAAGTTCCAAGGTCAGGACTATACGGCGGATGCATTAACACCTCCCAGCCAAACTCTCTTAATTTTTGCTGAGTGGCTAAAGATGTGTGAGGTCTAGCGTTATCATGATGAAAAACTACACCCCTTCTGTTGATTAATTCCGGCCGCTTTCTCTCAACTTCTTGCTTTAATCTCATCAGTTGTTCGCATTAGAGTTCAGAATCGATGGTCCTGCCTGGTCGTAACAGCTCATATTGAATAATGCCCTTCCAATCCCACCACACACACAGCATCACCTTGTTGCGAGTTAACCCGGGTTTCGCCACAGTCAGTGAAGCCTGACCTGCCTTTGACCACAACCTTTTTCGCACGTTCTTGTCGTACGTGATCCACTTTTCATCACCAGTTATCAGCTTCTTCAAAAATGGTTCGGATTCATTACGTCGTAATAAAGAATCACAAATGAATACACGGTTCATTAGGTTTCTTTCAGTGAGCTCGTGGGGTACCCAAATATCGAGCTTTTTTGTGTATCCGGATTATTGTGGTCAATTCCCAGTTCTTCAGCTACGTCGTAACTACTGATATGCCGATCTTGCTCCACTTTTTCAAAAATTGCATCAATTTTATCCGTAATACGAGTAGGGCGACCAGAGCGACGTGCATCTTTGACATCAAAATTTACGGATCGAAAACGCTTAAACCAAATTTGTGCTACTCTCACAGACACTGCACTAGGTCCATAAACATCGCAAATTTTTTTCGCGGCTTGCGTTGCATTTTTACCTTTTTTGTAGTAAAATTTTAAAATGTATCGAATTTCTTCATTAGATTCACTCATCTTTACAGTACAAAAAACAAATAAAAATCACACATTTTCCTAATTTGAATTTGGAATTATCTTCTTTAAAATTTAAACTTTGAATGATACCAAAACCAGCCAGATCAAATAGTATAGCCAAAGATATTTTATTACAAGTTCATACATACTATAATGCGAAAAGACTTTTTCCCCAACCTATTATACGATAAGGCGGGGTAATGTAGGTATGCTACTGGTTGGGGGGTGTTTTACCATAGAATATAGAAGTTTGTGGTATCGTTGCTTGAATGTAAAATGAAAGGGAAGAGGGAAAAGTCATCAGAAAGATGGCTTGTAGACCTCTTTCTTCAAAGCATCAGAAAACTGCTTTACACCGACCCTAAAATCTACCGCCCTAGGCTTACTCAGCCTGCTGGTAAATCCGCCACTACTACTTCCTATTGTTTATCGCGTATATTTTTTCCCACATTACTTAAAATATTAAGTTCGCCTATACCAACACAAATTCACTTATTTTGTGCAATAAAGAATTTTCATTAATTGAAAATTCTTTCACTTGATTGAAATCAATCAATTCATTCGAACAGAAAACAATTAATTTACACCGAAAGTTATATTTACCTATTGATTCTATATTGAAAAACATCAGATATCGAACAAATATTGTTGTTGAATATAAAAATACACAGTGGGCGTGACGGGACGGCCGACGGGGCGCGGCCGGCCAGCGGCGTGGCGTTGGCGGGCGACGGCGGGTTTACACAAAATAGATAGGAATACAAGTTCAGTTTAGTACAACGAGCGCAAACAGGCGCTTATACACACATATATGCGAGCGTGCGAGGATCTTGGATCAAGTCGGTCGAAGCTTTGATGTGTGTGTGCGTGCGTGCGGCTGTTTACGTTAGTTGTACTAAACTTAACTTCTGTCCCTATTCTGTGGTACCTGTATAATAAATAAAAAATGCACACATAACCATCCCGCCGGACATGTCGGTGGCTAAAACCAGTCAGTGAAAACATTACATGCCACATGTTGCTTCGGGCTGTCGACAAAATTTCCGATCTTTTTTTAATGGTTTAGGGCCATATTTCCCTTCGTAATTTAGGTATTTACCCATAAAATACTAGTAATGCTGAAAATACCTCGCGTTCCGGCCGTTCTGCGCTATAAGCAAGGTAACGACCGTACAATATCTCTCGCGAGTTACTATTAGGGCTGGGACGTTTCCGATTATTTATAAACTTGCAGGTATTTTTATGGTATTTTCGATGTTTTCTTTAAGATTTTTAAGATGTTTTCGGTTATTTTTTATGTCATTTTGGCTACTTTTATGATATTTCTGTCAATTTTAATATTACTTGTTTAGCAATTTACGACTTTCTCGGCTATTTTATGTTTAATTCTGCTATGATTACTTTTGTGGCGTTTAGTTGTATATGCAGTTGTCTATGTGCTCTGCAAAGTTCAATATGTATGGGTAGCTTCCAGTATGGTTTGGAAAGTATGGAGGGAAATCATTCCTGGAGCAGGAATGATTTCCCTTTCTTCTCAACCGGACCGGCTAACCGGGCAGGCATACTGTCCAATCACTGCGATTAGATTAATTAAAATTAAGGCTGTATTGTATTAGATTTACGAAGAAAACACTGGCTTTCATTTGAAAAATAGGGACCCGTACAACGATCCCTAAACTTTTATTCAGAAGCGATCGTATTGTATCTTACATCAACTCAGTTAAACGCGCAGTCATTAGTTGGACGGATAACTAATTATGGGTGAACATCATCAGAATTAGTATTAGTGAAAAAGTATTGGGTGACGTCCACCACCGGAGAAATATATAAATGATGGACGTATCAAGACTATGGGTCATACGTATAGTTGTAAAGTAACCGTTAACTACGGTGTTTTAGCCAAAAAAACCGTTATTTACCGAAAAGCGGTCGGTAAAAAATAGTTATTTAGGAGGCTGGAAGGTGAAAATGGGAGGATAAGTGAGTAGAATGTCCGTGGCCTCGTATCTCAAAAACGTGCTTTCATTTCAATGGGATATCTTTAATTCCAATTTTAGTTTAAATACAAAAAAACAGCCTATGTCTGACCCAATGATAAGAAAGTTTTACGTATGTATTCATTAGTTTTTTCTATTCTTAAGATATATTAAAATAAATATGATTTATTTGCCAAAAAATGATGGTATAATTCCTGCGCAACTAAAACTAAATATTATGCTAATAAATACATTTGCTTTACAAAGTGGATACTTAATACTAGTAAAGTCCAATAGATAGTTACAAACCCGTAACCTTCGTGTTACATTCTTGGTCCAAGAAATAAGCTGCTACATATTTTTTTAGCCTTACCATTTCTACATACAACACTCGCTTATTCACGTATGTCCGGCTTTTCTTAGGTACTCTCTTGCCATCCCTATTCGCGAGTTGTAAATACACTATTTCTGTGCTAGTGTTGAAAACTATAACCAATATGTGATTCTGTGTGGGCTCTGATTAAATTGTAAGTCGTAGCGGATGGTAAATGTTTACATTACAGATGATTTACAAAAACTAGGATAAGTATTCTTGATGTTTCAGAAATTTACTGATTAGATAGTTTCTTTCAATACTTTGGATAGAAAAATTATTTTATCATTTATAAAAAAATTGACGACCTCTGTGGCGCAGTGGGTGAATAGCTGGCTGGTGCAGAAGGTTGCGGGTTCGATTCCCGCTGCGGGACAAATGTTTGCATAGTCTACAGATATTTGTTCCGGGTTCGGGAATTTTTCTATACATTGCAAGAATGTATATACAACAAAAAAATTATGTTAGTATTATATCCGTTATCTGGTTCCCATAGCTTTGCTTAGTTTGGAGTTAGATAGCGCTGTGTGACATGCCCAACATTATTTATTTATTCTCTTGCTCTCTTTGTTCAGCAATGGACGTCATAAGGCTGACATGATATTGAAAAATTTATAATTCCTATAGGTAAAAAGTTAATTTGCTTACCTATGACAAATACTGTATCAATAAAACATTAAAACTATACATAAACTATAAAAGTATATTTACCAATCTATAGCTACAAAGAACGATCTCACACACATCAGCTTTCAAACCATTAAATCTCATTGAAATCGGTACATCTGTTTGAGAATTACAATGTCACAGAGTCACAGATACTATACTTACATACACACTGGTAGACAAATGCTTATAATTATAAATAAATAACTAAATCATCATCATCATCATCGTCAGCCCTTCTCATCCCACTGATGGGCATAGGCTTCTCTTCGTTGTCACCATTCGCCTCTGTCCTGCGCTGTTCTAACCCACACACGATCTGTGATTTTTGTAATGTCGTCGACCCATCTTGCTGGTGGAGGACCTGCGTTCCTGGTTCCACCTGTAATCACCGCGCCTGGCCACGTCCTACCCAACTCTATTTGAGTCCCAATATACGCTTGCTAACGTCTTGAACTTTAGTCCGCTTGCGAATTTCGATATTGGGGACTCGGTCTAGCAGTGTGATGCCGAGCATGGCGCGCTCCATGGCTCTCTGTGCGACTCTAATCCTGTGCACAGTCGCCTTCGTGAGCGTCCATGTCTCAGCACCGTAGGTTAATGTTGACAGGACACATTGTTTGTAGAGGCGGGTCTTCAGACATTGTGGAACGGTGGAAGATTTTAAAATATCGTCCACCTTGCTGAACGCCGCCCTTGCTAACTGAATTCTCCTAGATATCTCCTTGGCCTGTAATTCTTTTCCAAAGATAATTAAAACAAATAATGCAGGAAATTTCCATCATCGCTATCTAGCCCCAAACTAAGGAAAGCTTGTACTAATAGGAATTGGATAACTGATAAAATACTTTAAATATACTTTTTTGAAAACACATACTTATAGTAGGTATATCTGCGTAAACTTATACCGGTATGTATTATGTAAATAACTATTTTTAAGACCTAGCTGTAAGTTTTCCTAAAACGTTGAAAATAAAATAAAAGAAAAATACAGAGAAACAACCAGACCCGGAACAAATATCAGTAGAGCATGCAAACATTTGTTCCGCAGTGGGAATCGAACCCACAACTTCCTGCGAATCAGCCGGCTATTTGCCCACTACGCCACGGAGGTCGAGTTATAAGCCCCTTATTTACGTCAGGAGTTTATAGATGTTCAATTTTATTATTTTCTAATGGAAAACGGTTGTTTATTGATTTTCTAACTTGCTAACATTTAAGTCGTGACGGCGTCTTTAGAATGAGTTTTATGTGTTGTGTCAAGGCTAAAGCCATGGTCTCGAAGCGGCGACTGTTATATGACGTTCGTAACACAACGCCAAATATCAACTTTCGAGTATGATCTATTATGACGACCTGCAAGATATGGAATGCCCCCCGGAGGTTTATCCGATGGGCATCCGATATGAACGACTTTATGAGACTTGAAAATAAGGCATTCGATTAGAAAATTTTGTATTACTTACAACTGAATGCCTAGTAGCATTTTCTTCCATCTAACAGTATGTGTAAGGCAACACTACCACGAGTGCTGCAGGCGTTTATAGACGGCAGTGACCACTTTACATCAGGAGGCCTACCAGCTTGTGTATCTAAAAGTGTAAAATAAAGAAAAATTCCCCTTCGGCTCGTAAATTTTCGTGATGGTTTGAAAAATCTTAAAAAAAACTGGAGCTCTACAGCCGTGAGTGAGCCTGTTCAAGTAAATATCTTCAGCCGGGTCTGTCTTCTCTCCAGTCTCTTACTCCAATAGCTTTTGTTTAACTATAATTCGAGAGCGATTACTCTTATTTCTCTATCTTGGACATTTTCCCGTAGAGGCCAACTGGCTACGCTTTCCACTCGAGAACTATTCTGTACCAACGATCGTCTTAGTATTATTGTATTCATTCCTAGCAAGAGACTGAGAAAGAGGGTAGATCGATATATCTGTCAATAACCAACCATCAAAATTGTAAAAGAGCCTTACAGTCTGTCTGCTCTATCCAATCTATCTTACGAGGAAACTGAGGAGTTACTAACCGTAATAAAGTAAGGTTTTAAATGTTGTATAGTACGTGAACTCATACCTGCCTATGTTTGCTCTTAATTTATTTAGTATTTTTTTCTTTTTTTATTATATAAATAGATTTTATGTTTTGTTAATTTGAGTATTCATAAGTTACCCCAGTCCAGCCTTTTTCGCCTGAGACACAGGTTCTCCTAGTTCAGGCAATGTATAAAATGTTACCTATATGTAGATATTAACCCCTAATGTTAATCTTAGCAATAAGTTTTTATTTAAGATTATTAAGATTTTTTATATTATTTTATTAAGATATTTAAGATTTGTTTAATTATTATTTATTTTTCCAAAGCGATAAGACCGCCCATTATACTATTTGCTTTGTGTCTTCTATTTTTTCGGTATTTTTTATTTTTTAAGGTGTATATAAAGTGGTTTCATTCATTCATCCTAGGCTTCAGTTTACCCGTGATCATGGCGCATGCTACTGCTTCTAAATATCTACTCAAAAACAAATCATGGTATATATTTGGTTTTTAGTACAAATAGCGTCAGTAAGTACTCCGCCCACTACCACACCATCTTACTAATTCAAACAGGTCAAGAATTTGAAATTTGAAAAATTAACTTAGTCAATGACTTGGCATTGCTTTGAAGTAACGGTCGCCGCTTTTTAGAAAACCAGAACTTAAACAGTGTGAACTACCAATAATTCCGATATGCACGACTGGAAGTTATCACTTGTCTTGCTCTAGACAATGAGCAATTTAATACAGATTTCCTCACAGAAAAGCGTAAAAAAAGAAGTTGCGAACAGGAAGGGTCATGACTCTGACACCAAGGCTGGCAACTGGCTCATATGAATGAACTTATTTACTTTTTAACGATATAACTGATTATACGTGGCGACTTATACACTAAACAGGAGGTGATAAAAAAATAAAAAATTCCATAAAAAAATAATTTCCGTTTTACATGAATGTAATGAATGAAAAAGTATGAAGTATTGGAATCCGTTTCAATGAATGTACTTTTTACCTACTTTTCTATAAATAACTACCTAAATAATTCAACGCGTGACTTGAGAATGAGCGCAGTGCAGTAATGCACAAGGGTATCCATTTTCTAGTAATTAAGTAGGTACCATGCAAAGTGTAATTTGACATTTTATTGGATTGCCAGTAAAATAATATAACTTTGGAGGTCGAGTACACCTCCAAAGTTATATTATTTTACTCTATCTATATCTGAGTCCTCCTAAATAAAACTCCGGTTATTTGCTCGCTACGCTTATATTGGAGCCGAAAATGGTAAAATATATAATAATGATTGAGACCAATTAAAATTCTACAGAACCATTGTCCGTCTCTCGAATCACTCTAAAGCTAATGCCGCCCGGCGCGGCGTAATGTCATTCTCCTCACTGACAGTGATATTTCATATGTCGCTGTCATGGGAGTGTGTTAGCATTCGCCACATAACTATATTAAAATATAAGCCTATGTATAAGCCAGTTCAAAATCTACCTATTTACAAAATTTCATCCAAATCTGTTCAGCCGTTATGACGTGAAAGCGTAACAAACAAACTCACTTTCGTATTTATAAAATTAGTATGATGCTGGAAAATTCAAACCACATCACGAAAATGAAATTATATTTATTGCATGAATTTTCGTCATGAAATTTAAATTAGTATATTTGAAGTTATATTAAATATACTTCACACATAATTTACACTTATATAGGGTGTTTGATGATATGTATACGCACAAAAATGAAAGGGTTATTTTGATGAGCTTAACAAATAAATTTGTGAAATGTTTACCATAGAAATGTGAAATTTATTTTGGCATGCACAAACAAACACTTTTTTAGACTTATGTTGTGCTATTGCATAATGTTTGCCATCTAACTTCAGATACTGTACTGGTGACGTCTCGAGATATCTCTTGGTGTCCCTTTCTAACCTAAAACCCGCAGCCATTTCCGAAAGAGATATCAAATCGGCCTTTATTTTTGTATGTCGATTTCAAGAGCAGGCAGTAAGTTTTATATCGAATTAATCACCTAAACTTAGTCGATTTTCTTTAAAATTTGATACTAGTAGTTTTTTTTTCGAGAAGTTTTTTTTATGTTTAGAGAAACCGTTACTTGAATATCGTCAGTATATTACCAAACACCCTGTATACACAAGGTTTACACTTATCGATTTTAGGATTCAGAATTGGAAATTACTTTTTTTTTTATTGTTATGTGTGGGGGAACAGGCTTACGGCCCACCTGATGGTAAGCGGTCACCGTCGACTATTGACACCGGCAACACCCGGGGTATTGTCGATGCGTTCCCTACCCTGTAGAAACCTTTTTATATTTCTCTTGAAGCGTGTCATGTCGTAACCTAATGGGAAAACCTTACTTACTTTTAGATTCATCTTACAAACCCTTTTGTTAGTAGTTCACTAGGAAACTCTACCTAATCGTTGTAACAAGTAGGTAGGTATTCGTATGAACGTGATTGGAGTAATTTCCCTCGCTGACCTCGACTGATTCTAATGATCGTTGAATGGACGGCAAATTATCTTGATCGACCCTACAATCTGCATCGCTTGGGTTACAACTTCTGGACGTTTTAGTTATGTAATACATTGTGATACTGACTAAGATGTATAAACAAGGTGATTTAGGCGATTATTCCCATCTGGCCCGCTGGCCCGGTACCGTGCCGGATGGGAAAAAAGTGCCATAGGGCGAGGGTGATCTGTTCGCCGGGCACCATGGTTAGGCAAGGAGCAGCAAAATAAGGTTAGATTTGTCCTGATTTCGTCAATTTCCTGCAAAATAACCGAACATTGGGGATTTTTTAATGTGATATTATTACATATTATCTAGTTTTAACTTTACTTATGCTGCGAGACCTTGCTTTTTCCCAAAATTCACGATTCTAGGTCTACGAGAAGGAACCGGCTTTGTTTTATTTGTGAGTGTCTAAATATGCGGGACAATTGGCTGTATTTTTTGATTTTAGAAGCACCAAGCATAATAAGCACCAAATTTCACTTGATATTGGAAAATTACACTCAGAAACACTAGTTGATCCTGGATACTGAATATTTCGACAGGACGATATGCCATGTATGATTTGGTTCTGCTGTTCGTTGGGTAGTATTTTGACACCTGTCAAACCTGACCTATTAGATTTACGAGTTCAGACGTATAATTTGGCCCTCAATATTCAGGCATTTCGAACTGTCTGATGGTCTAATCACATGGACCAGTAAGCATTCCATCTAGTCTAGAATGCATCCCGGAAGCAGATTGACAAGTTAGATCAGCCATTCGTAGAATTCACACGTAATTTGCTTCAATATTAGCAATTACGTTAATTTCTCGACTACATTTACGCAACATCTTATGTGAAAGGTTGGGAGTCTGGTTGGAAATCTATTGGGAGGCCTATATTCAGCAGCGGCCGTCCTGCGGCTGATATGATGATGATAATGATGAATATTATGGGTTACCATAAACCCACGATGTGATCACTTTTAATACAAACCATTTTGTCACTCATAAAGGATAGTTGTACCCAAATATGCGCCAACAATAACTGTTTTTCCGCATTACACATACAGGTTAACTGGGAGAGAATGTTATACCGCATTAAGTTCACCCGTGTTCTCTTCCACCTTTATTATGAGCACCGCCAACAAGTGGAAAGCCTTGCCTGAGTCCGATGCATCGTAGACTACATCATCGCTTACCATCAGGCGAGATCGTGGTCAAACGCAAGCCTATAATGTATAAAAAAAATTAAAATAAGATGAATTATATAATGTGCAATATAGAATTTTCATTAATATAAATACGCGATCACGTACCGTTTTATCGGTGTTTCGACCGAACCGATTAATTTTCATTCATTTTCATTCATAATTTTCTTCTACTTTTTGCTGAATAACACACATTCGCCAAACACACCCCATACTACACCTTTCACACACTAACACACCCCCACATTCTTATACACTGCACACACGCATATACTCTACTCTGTTATTGCTACAATTAAAAAGATAATTAACATTTCAAAATTTCATACATTACATACATTCAATTCTTGTTAATGTATTTGTAATCATATCGATACTTGATACTTTCAATTTGTTTAACATTAAAATTACCATTAGCTTCTCTCTAATTCTTCTCTTAATGTGGAACTCTTTATTTGTTATGGTTTATGGAGGAGGGCGTTGTTGCCTGCGACACAGTATTTTTACTCCTGCGGGTATCACCGTTCCCATTTTATTTCTGTACACTGTTTTATGTACCAAATAAAAACAAATTTTGGAAAAAAAAAAAAAAAATTTGCGTATTTCAATATGGTCCAGGCTTTGTTGTAGGCGATGGTACCAGGTGAGCCATATGCTTGATACCTTTAACTATAATAAATAATTCACGGTATTATGTATTAATAATAAATAATAAATAGCTCACGACTATATTAGTCTTCATGATAGACATTCTCGGACTATGAATACTCCAATACAGTGGGTATTGGAGTACATATTCATAGTCATTTGCATAGAAGTTAAGCTCTTGTAATTCACAATACGACGTCTTGTAATTTGGCTGTTGCGACACAGTCGAAACGTCCATCGAGATAACAAATAAAAAAGGAACATACGCGATAAATACCCGTTTAAATCAGTAATTACGTACAGTACAGTGATCGCAAAAGTTTGAAAAATACTATTTCAATTTTTGGATTCTAGGACATGCCGTTTTCCTAAAGAGTTTTTCATTTTAGAAAGAGAGTTTTAAGCACGTGTAAGTGCGCACAAATCTTTTTTGAGTAGAAAAAACCATTAGTGAAAAAACCATCCGGGATTCATACCCACAATCTCCCAATCAGAAGTCGGGGTACATACCACTAGGCCAGCATGGCGCCACGGATTCATAAATCAAAAAAGTAAACAGTAATATAATTTGAAATAACACATCCATTTCAAATTACTCCAATAAAATATTATTCTCCCACCATGTAATTAAAACCGTGGATATAAACACACTAGAGTGCCTTAGGCAGCGTTCAGAACTAAGGTCCTTATCACACATTGTTTTTACGAATAGATCTTCATTTGACCACAATCTCACCTAATAGTAAGCGATGATGGGGTCTACGATGAACCACGGGGATCTAGAAGACACCTATTCACTCTTACCCTAAAGTGGCCAGGATTGTGCACCTACCAATTTACATTGTTTCTAATGATGATCATGGTTACTTTAGATTAAATTAGATAATAACTTATTACACACCATATACAACAAAACAATTAAAAGTTCTCAAATGAATGTATACAATTGGCGGTCTTATCGCTAAGTATCGATCTCTACCAGACATCCTTTGGATGGAATGGATCATGTGAGTTTTACCTAGGGTATCAATAGTATATGTATACATACGTACATAATTAAAATAATTAAACTAGTGGTTTACCCCGAACTGAGATTTCGCATAAAAACAAAAAATATTATTTGTAATCTTTGACTATCAAAATAGTGCCAGGAAATAAATAACCAACTTACTTGACCTACAGTTTCATTCAAATTACAGGTAACGGGAATTCATGTAAATTGGTTACATTTTATTGGGGTAGAAATTGCAGTTATTCTAGATTTTAGGCTTTTTTCTATATTTGTGTCACTAAAGCTACACGTATAGCAAATTTCAGCACTGTGGGGTCACTAGTGTACCCTGTGAATTTTGTCAAAGTTCAGTTTGTATTATGACTAATACCTTAAAAACTACAAGGTTTAAACTAAAAATAAAAACGGGGTAGAAATGTACTCACAAATACCTTTTATTAAACGTGCCATTTGACCAGATAGATTCATTTTGGTTTTTTTTTACCCTTCTTGAACCCCAATATATCAACAACCCCAACACATTTTTAGCTCATTTAGTCACACCAAAATTGTGCCATTACTGCTTACCTATATACCAAATTTCATAATGATCGGATAAACGCTTCGAAAGTTATCCTCGGACAAACAAACATACATACATCCAACGCCGATTTGCCCAAGTTGATTTGGATATCTCGCTTCGCTCGATCAATAAATATAATATTTTGTCTCGCTTGTGTCCAGTGTTACCAATTTTAATCGATAGTTTAACGAATTTTCCGAACATAAACAGAGCCTTACAATTTTAATTGTGTTTTAGTTAGTGCGTATAAATATGTATCGTATTGTTTTGTTCGTTGTTTTCTCACGAGTCTGGAGGCAAAGGCTGATAGAGACTCGAGAGGTTATTCATTCATTTGATAATGGGAGCCGGCAGTAAATAGAAGGGATCTTTTGGATCACTCGGAATTTCTGTATCACAATTCTTGTAATTTCAGTTCAGTTTAATTACGTTCGTAATTACGTGACGTTTTATCGTCTAAAATACCTCAGTGTCTAAAGACGAAAGTCTTTGATCGGTGTATGTTAGTTGTGATAACATATGGCACAGAAACGGGGTCTCTCTCTTTGGTCTCATAGGGTCGCATAGCGAGAAGGCTTATGCTCTACGAGATCGAATCAGAAATGAGGAGATTCGTAGATAAACCAAGGTCAGTGATATAGCAAGCTGAAGTGGCGGTGGGCACATATCTCGAAGAAATGACGGCCGGTGGGACAGAATGTTTCTCGAATGGAGACAACGCACTGGAAAGCACAGCATAGGATAGCCCCCCACTAGATGTATAGACGACCTGACTGATATTATATTACTAGGAGCCGACACAGGCCACACAAGATCGGTCACTCTGGAAATCTATGAGGAAAGCCTAGTAGACGAGCCTAGTTGCTGATATGATGAGGATGATGAAATAGCGTTCGTTTACCAGTTTCGTCGAAAGTTGCGTTGACAGGTAGATTAGATCAGTTTTGACCATATTTCTAAGGTTTGCATCCGCGTAATACTACTTTTTTAAATGTCATAAATGTATTTACGAAAATCAAAGTCTTGAATAAAATACGATGACATGATAATATGTGGTAAACTTTTTATTACACTGATTTGTTTGCATCTTTTGGAAATATTATGTGTATGTGTGATTGAAGTTGGAAATAAATTATGTATTTATTAATCATATAAAAAATAACATAAAAAAAATTAAAGGATACCTCTAAGCCTGGCAAACTTGGATGGAGTTATAAAAATACTTTATAAAAATAAGCATGTTCGTTGATTCAGTTCATAGCTTAGGGATGGTCGGAATTCAGGGAATTAGAGCGTGACATTTTGTTGTTCATGTTTATACCTCTATTTAAACGGTGAGAGTCCCGGTTCAGTTAGAGAACGTTTTAACAAAACCTGTTGTTGTGGAAACTAGTTAAAAAAGAAACAATTAAATATTATAGCAATAAACAATAACGATTTTATTAACTTCCAAGATCGAATTCTACAGATCTCATAAAAATATGGAATCCTCATCAACATCCACTTCCACAGCCTATATTTGCCCACTGTTTGACGATCTCTGCATGATCTACAGATATTTGTTCCGGGTCTGGTTGTTTTTCTATATATTAAAAGTATGTATTTACAAAAAAAAAGTATATAAGTATTCTATCAGTTATCTGGTTCCTATAGTACAAGGTTTGCTTAGTCTAGGGCTAGATGGCGCTGTGTGAAATGCCCAGTATTACATATTTATTTATTTAATGTACTGCTAAGTAAACACCACCTTTCCCGATCCTGTGCTGCACACAGAAATTCCGAACTTCTTTGGCCTGTCCTTGGTCAACTGTGTAAGTGAGCCTTTAGCTCCTATACCATCGTAACTCAGTCAGCTTAATTAAAAGAAAACCCATAGAACAGGGTTTTACATGAAATTATTATACCTTCTGTTTTAATTGTCTTTAATTCCATAACGAGGTCATTTGTCCCATTTCTGGAACCCACCATTACTTCTTATTAGGGTCGATCGAAGTTTATAACTTTCGGTGCAGATGGGGTGCACAATTTGTCACCCTTTTCGGTGATAAATGATTTTAATCAAATAAGGGAGTCGATTGATCTATGAAAGGGAGTAATTTCTGACGGACAAGATGCCGAAATGGTAATTTTATTACAAGTAAGAGAATGCCTGAAAGATACTGAACTCTTGTTGTCTAAATAAAAGCTCCCACGTAATTTGAAGTACTCGTAATATGAATTCTCAAGAATGGACAATTCATATTAAATGTGTAAATTTTAAGATTGCACAAAATTGTTTGACCACACCAAAGATGTTTTCATTACCAACTAATGAGCTTTTTTCTCACTGCTAGGGACAGTGAAATGAGAGAAAGTACATATGATAAGAAAAACTTAAGATAAGAACTATTTAAGATAAGAAAAGAAAATAGTAAGATATAATATACTGTATTGCACACCATAAAACCACAGTCGTAAAATCAAACAATTGAATTAGAACAACGTAAGTGTATGTGATACATAACGTGGTCTTATCGGTAAATGCAAAAGCATAACAACAATTGATGATACTCGTGAGAAAAATAAATATTTTTCTTGAATTTAAGACCCCTTACTATTTGATATCCTATAAACGAGAAGAGTAGATATTTTCAAACATATACCCGAACCGGTGATTGATCAGAGGATGTTGAAATATAACATTACGTACCAAAAGTTGATTCTGCCAAATCAAAACCCTTCCAAGAAATCTCTAGGGAAGCATTTGTTTCAATTCAATTGAATAGAATTATATAGCAGAAATAAGATCACTGAATCTTTTTGCCACACTGGTTCTTTCACGGTCGGCTGTTTTGCATTTGAAGACATTTTCTCATGCAAACATAAGTTCATTTAGAAGTCAAACGGTGTCGGAGTTTATCAATCTTATATATGCCAACATCCTGTATATACATATATGTAAACTACTCAAAACAAAATAGAGCCCACCCTATAAAATATGATTTAAATTAGAATAAAAAGAAATACGTACAATTTATTTCAAGTTTAATTTTAGAAATAGGTTAACACATTCAGAATCATTAAAAAAAACACTACAATGCCTTATTTTTGCCCGAAAAATCGTCGAGAAATGCGCGTTTTACACATTAACTTAAAATTACACGGTTTTCCAAAACAACACGTTGAAGACACGATCACATTTTTTTTAAACATGTTCTTAGGGTTGCTTCAATGCCTTATGTTTAGTAACGCGTAGGTCCTCCCCTATTGCGCACACACTCTCTGAGTCGGTTTGGAACACTCTCTATAAGGTGGATGACGTTTTCATCTGGAATTTGCTACCAACACACTTTTAAAGCAGTTATCAACTCCTGTCGGCTATGAATTTCAGTGTGGTTGTCTTTAAGGCTTCTTTTCAACTGGTCCCAGATATGCTCGATCGGATTCAGGTCCGGACTCATGGCAGGCCAGGGTAGAACTGCGAGATACCAGCTTCGGAGATTGCACTTTGGGTCACTCTGGCAGTATGAGGACGAGCGTTGTCTTACATCAGAATAAAGTTAGGGCCTACTCGCTGTGAATATGGGATCACATGAGGTCGGATGACATGCTGAACATAGCTGGCGGCCGTTACATTGCCCTCATCCAAAATCACTAGCTCGGTTTTGCCCATTATGCTAATCCCATCCCATACCATAATACTGGGTCCACCAAAGCGGTCAGTTTCACGAATACATGGTTCTGTAAAACGTTCTCCAGGGCGTCGCCAAACTCGTACGCGTCTGTCATCATTAAAAAACTTTACTTTAGATTCATCTGTAAAAAGCACTGTCCTCCAATTATTCATGGTCCATTCGAGGTGATCACGTGCAAACCTTAATCGCGCTGCACGGTGGGCTCTGGTCAATTTGAGCCGAACAACTGGCATTCTGGGGCGTTGTTGGTCTTCATGAAGTCTGTTGCGAACAGTTTGGTCACTCACTCGCGTTCCAGTGGCGTCACGTAAGCGGTTTTTCAATATGCGTGCAGTTACAGTTCGCTCGCGACGTGCAGAGAGTCGGATGTATCGGTCTTCTTGGGAGGTTCTCGCTCAGGTTCTACCTGAACCGCGCCTCCTACTCACACTACCTGCCTCTTGAAAGCGTTCCCACACATTTCGAATAGCTCGTCTTGACACACCTAAGCTTGAAGCTACCGATCTTTGCGAAATTCCCTGCTGAAGCAAAACAATAGCTCTAGTCACGGATTCCGTGTCCATGTGATGTCGAGAACCAGGCATTGTTTATGCAAAGAGTAATGTAATCGATAATTAAAGGTAAGGTTACGATAACTTCTTCATTAGACACAACACACCCCACTGAGCAACAATGTAATGGCACTCACAGATTCTGAGGTATATCGTAAGATTTTGTTTCTTGTCTACCCACTTAAGAACTACCCTAAACTTGGCGTTTAAGTGTTAATTTATGATCAATAAATATGCCTACTTAACATTTCCATACATCAGTATGCCAACAACTCACAAAAAAAAAATGTGTCGGGCAAAATATCGAAATATTTCAAGTGGGCCCTATTTTGTTTAGAGTAGTTTAGATCGATAGCGCATATATCAAAACCTAAATCGATTTAAAAGGGCTGGGAATTGGTGTCAATTTTGTAAGTCAAATATTTAATCTATATTAAATTCCTGTTAGGAATTATTTAACCCATTAAAGATCACGTACAAACATACATTATGCGTACATATATTATACATTTATGTATGATTGTTGTGCCTGACCGATTTACAGTACCATCTTACAGGATTAAAATAAACAATTCTACCATAATCCGAAAATTATTGGAAATGGTTGATGGTTAACGCGATAACTGAAAATACGAGATAAATTGTTATATTTTATCTTATCAGGATCGGATTAGACAGGTAACGAATATCGCTACCTGTCTACTCTGTTTCAATTACCTATCTATCTAAAAAAGGAGACGAACGAGACTCCTCTTTTTGAGTTTTTTCGTTTGAAAATAACGTAGTGAACCGTTGGGATGGACCAAATCTGAATTATTTTCTTTTCCATCTTTAGAATAAACTCCCACTAGCCTCATAGGGTTGCTCGAGGATAACTCTATGTCTGTTCTATATTTATGTTTTTATTTTTATTTTCATGTACATATACAATAAAATAATATAGAATGTTTTTTCACATATGTTACAATAATTTAAAACTACAAATTGTTACTTTCGTGATTTATTTGAATCATTATATAAATACGGGATTTATCACATACCGTTTTACGACTGACAATGTTTCGGTTCAATTCGTGAACCTTCATCAGGGTGAGTGCGATCCGCTCTAAACTACGTCTCGCCTCGCACTACAAAACACCGATAAAACGGTACGTGATAAATCCCATATTTATGATAATATCTACAAATTGCTTCGGAATTAGTAGTAATCTTATCGTCGCAATAAAAACGGGTTAAATGGAGAAGAAATATTCACTCTGAGATGTCTATGTTTCTCACAACAACCTAGTGAAAATTCTTTTACGAACGGGGACTTTTCACAATCACTAAAATTCTTAAATTATGTCTATTCGACTTTCCAACACAAATAATTCTTCTCAAACATTCCTTCACAAATGCTATATGAATTTATTTCGTCTACGAATGCAAACCCTGAAACAGGTTGATCAGAACAAAAAAATATGAAGACCAGAGATTTGCTTTTTATACGATTGTAATTTTTATATAAAAAAATGAGACTAAAATGGAATATGAGAACTCACCGATTTAAAGAATAAATCCACAATCACTCACATACATAATATAAGCACGGAGCACACCGAAAGCGGGCGCCGGGGACGGCGGAGAGCACACACTGAACTGAAGGCTTCAGCGGCCGGGCGGCGGCACACCGGGGTATTTTAGGAAACGCTTTATTAATGATTCAGAGACTTTCGGGAATTTTGGATAAAGCTGCATTTTCAACTTTCCGTTCATTAATTAAGGAAAATTGTTAAGGAAAACCTGTACCGGAATTACTATAGTTTTTTAGGGTTCCGTACAGAAAGGGTAAAATGGGACTCTATTACTAAGACTCCGCTATCTGCCTGTCCGTCTGTCTGTCTGTCTGTCTGTCCGTCTGTCCAGGCTGTATCTGATGTATTTCTGTTGCCGCTATACCAACAAATATTAAAACACAATAAAATAAATATTGAAGTGGGGCTCCCATACAAAAGACGTGATTTTTTTTTAGATTATGGTTTTTATAGATTTTATAGATTATGGTACGGAACCCTTCGTGCCCGAGTCCGACTTGCACTTGGTCAGTTTATTATTATCTTTTGCGGCTTTTGTATCATTATGGCCATTGAGGCCTATTGTGTTATACCATACTATAGTTACACGAAGTTGTAGTTTCAGTTGAATGTCGGTTTGATTCGCTTATTTAATTAGATACCTGTCAAAAGTGGCCAATCAAAGTTTGGCTAGTACGCCTCTTTCGCGTTTCGATACGTAAAGACCAGCAATATCACGTAAATAAAAGTAATCATTCTTGGCATCATAACCAACGGAACTAACGGAAACTGAATTGGTTAAGTGATATTGGTTCGAATTATCAGTGAGGAAAAATCTTGTTTTCACGGTTAACTATAAGGTAATCTCTCAAGATATAGGATTTTAAATTACTACAAGTATTATAAATTCGGATACCGAACGGACGACGCAGCCGTGGTAGGCCGGTTCTTTCTCTATGTCTAAAATTTGAAAAAAATTCAACGTGAAATGTGTCGTTATCCGTAAACGTTTATGGTATAACTTGCAGGCGGAGTGAGCCGAGCGAGCAAAGCAAGCGTGCCGCGGCAGCAGCCGGCAATCGAGAGAATCTAACGGAGGTAATGGACAAATTTCATTTTTATGCATACTACATGGTATGACAAGTTATCGATAAAACATAAAACTTTGGGCATATTAAATGGTATGACAATATACCAATATAGCTTAACAATTTATGAGTATAAATGTTACTGTCAATTTTATGACTTTTAAATGATATTATCTACTAACAAAATTAATATGAGTAATGATAAGAGTAGTGATAGTTACAAATCATTAGTACTAACTAAAATTAGTCGTAAAACAGCAGGCTCATAAAAAATATGACTAATACAATTGTCTGAATGAATAGGTTATCTTGTCTGACCAGCTACATCCGTTTTATTCGTAGAGTGTAAAGCTGAAATTTAATTCTTCAATACAAAATATAAAGCTGCAAAGTGCCATTTTTGTAATGGTCGTGTGTATTTTTTTAAGCTGCGTAGTTCTTCGTTTGTCCACAATCTCACCTGATGATAAGCGATGATGTGGTCTAAGATGAAGCACGAAGATCTAGAAGAAACCTATTCACTCTGACCATAAATAGGCCCACAGATGACGATAGTGGTTTATACCTTACATATACGCGTCAAGAACTATTCGTTGAATTAAGAGGAAATCCGGGAAGCAAGACATTTGGAAAATAGGTATTTAACAAATCTATTGCTGTCGCGCTGTGCCCTATATGCCCTATGTGCGTGCGATGGAGACAACTGCAGGTCGGACTGATTATTATTAGTATTATTATCCGTCTGGTCTCTGTGCATATTATTTTTTATTTTTCAGCATGTTTCAGCAAATCACCTCCCAGTGTGCCAGCAGCTCACACAGGGAGCTCTACAGGGCTAAGCGAGGCGCGAGGTGTGACGCTCAACCACTGAGTCGCGAGTGTCCAATGTTTATCATTACCGCACACTCACTAGGCTGGATAGAACCCTAAAAACTAGAGGTTGGCTTGAAATTAATACATTCCGTTTTTTACCCAACTGCGAACAACGAGGGTATGTTTTTAGGGTGTATGTATGTACGTTCATTTGGCGTACAATGTAGGTTAAACGGCTTGTCAGATTTTGTAAAATGAGGTAGGTATTATTGGAACTGTCTGAATCAGGAAAGTGACATACGAGGTTCCAATATGGCGGCTGCAAGCTGACTACGAGTATCAAGTGAGGTATTAAAATGAAGGTATTTGAAAGCAGTATCAGTTGTAGGCAGAAAATATTAGTTGGTGGTATAAATAATGTTTAATTATAGATATTCCGCTCTCACCATCTATATCGATATATCGTAATTAACAAATTTTTGTGCTAGATACCTATCAATCATACGCACTATAATTAATTACCATTAATAATCCCGTAACAATTGTCACATCATTATAGTCCCTGCCTCCGATTATCCAAACAAGCAAGCTTGTTTATTCTTTTTAGTTCGCTAAACAATCGGGTTTTGTGTTTTAAACATATTAATTTTGTACTTTCGCGATCACTGTACATAATTACCTAATATTATTAATTACTGATATAAATGTCGGTATAATAAATAGAAAGGTAAATACGCTATAAATACCCGTTTAATATTAGTAATTATGCTATTTCTGTATGCGAATTTTAACAATTATCTACGAGATGTTTAATTTCTTACAGGAACTGGTTAATGGTGTACAAAATAAAAGAACATTTATTTAAGATGCACAAAAAAACAGTAGTTACACACAAAATCCAAAAAATTAAACAAAACAAAAAAAGCAATACCTAAACATATTTAAAGCGAGTGTAGTTTTTAACCGGCTTCAAAAAAGGAGGAGGTAATCAATTCGTCGGGTTCTTTTTGTTTAATGTATGTTCCTCGATTACTCAAAGACGCCTAGACTGATTCAGTAAATTCTTTTTTTATTTAAAAGGGCATACTTTTAGATTAGTCCCATATACATTTTATCAAAAGCGGTAAAGTAGTATCGTTTTTAAATCGAAATAACTGGTTTCAATTTTTCGTTTTCTGAAATCGGTTATATTTTGGATACAAAGTTACTTGTGATGGTAATGGTGTTTAACATCCCATCATTCCAGTCATAGGACGTCCACTACTGAACCTGATTACAAAGCGATCTGCAGCAATCAGCTTCCAGCAACAGCATTATTCTTTCTGTCTAGTGGAAATTCGTGCAACGCTACGCTTCCTACTGCGGATTCCATTCCATTTTTTAATATTTTGTTTTTATTTACAACCCCAATGTTTCAATGTAGAACAAAAGTCTCTTAGCTTAGTGTAGGTACTGTTTGAAATTACGATGTGTAGGGTGTCTCATGTAGAATGCACTTTTTAAATTTTGTGTAATTTTATTATGGGGTTTGTGGCAACTTTGAAATTTGACAGCTGTCACCTATGATTATTCCGATGAATAAAAATGGAGCGTTGTACAAAAGAAGAACTTGAGAACAAAAAAAAAAAAGAAGAACAAAAGAAAAACCTAATATGTCCACAATTCAAAAAATCGGCGCTTGCTTCACTTTGCTCTATTGCCTATTGAACGAATTGCCGAAACTTTGCATAGTTAACTGGCTTGAGCTCCTGAGTAAGCTGAATCTTGTACGGGTGAAATTTGAAGTTGTTGAGCACGATGCCGAATTGATGTTTTCGGGTTTTCGGCCACACTCAGCAATATTTTGCTGCTACAGTAGCAATATTTTTAAGAGATCTACCAGTTCGTCCACGCAGAGGAGACTTAATATCCACAACCAATTCAGTTTCTTAAAATTTTTTTACTACTCTTAAACTTGTCTCAGCGTAACTTTCTACATTTTAATAATGAGTTTTCACAATGATAACACGTTCTTCTTTTGTGTAACACTCCATTTTTATTAATCGGAATAATCACAGGGGATAGCTGTCAAATTTTAGAGTTGCAACAGACACGAAAAAAAATTACACAATATTTAAAAAGTGCACTCTTATAGACACCCTATATACAAAAGTCATTCGTAAGAATTTGTTAGAAAATGTATGAACACTATAACACTGTCAACTGTTGTCGGACGAAACACAGAAAAAACGGTACGTGATAAATCTCGTATTTATAATAATAAATCACTGTAACCTTTATTTACTTAAGATTTTTATGTGCTTGAATTGAATACATGATTTGCATGAATTAATGAAATACTCTTTATTGCACACCATACAAAAATACAGTAACATAGAAAATCACATCACACTAATATTATAAATGTGAAAGTTTGGATGTTTGTTTGTTTGTTACTCAATCACATCGTAATGGCTGAACCGATTTCGATGAAATTTGGTATATACCTAAGTAAACTTGAGAGCAAAAAAATCGCACATTCATGATTTTTTGACATAACTAAAAAAAAACCATAAAATATTATGTTTCTGTAATGCAGATTCATAGTCTATTTTAATACCTATCCAGTGGTATCTGATTTGTCTTTCAATCATTACATAAAAATGCTTTTGTGGATCAATAACAAAAATGCATGTTTAGTAATAAATTCTTTATTCAAGTATTGGTGTCAAAGTTATGAAATTAAAAGATAAAATTAATTTAAAGTTTGTTATTAATACCGAGTGTTCCCTCCCCTAGCCTGAATCACTGACTCCATCCGTGTTTACATTGAGCCTCCCATTCCTCTGCGATCGCCTGTTGCAGCTCCTGTAGAGTCGATGGAGGAGCATCTCGGCCTCGAACTCTTCTTTTCAGCTCGTCCCATAGATGTTCGATGGGATTGAGGTCTGGGCTTCGAGCTGGCCACTCCATAACGGTCACATCCACCTCTTGAAGGTACTCGATCACTATGCCAGCAGTATGCGGTCTTGCATTATCTTGCATAAACAGAAAGTTTTCGCCGATAAACCCAGCAAAAGTTACGACGTGGCTCTCGAGTACTTCCTCAATGTATCGTATGGAAGTCAATCCTCTTGATTGGCGACCAGTATTCGGTCCAGTGATGAAGGCAAGCTCGGTTTTTGCTTCCATAGACATGCCTCCCCAAAACATGATTGATCCACCGCCATAGGCGACACGTTCTGTTATGCAGCATTGGGCAAATCGCTCTCCCGATCTTCTATACACCTTCCCCCGTCCGTCGTTGCCATGCAAGCACATCCTGCACTCATCAGAGAACAGGACTGCACTCCACTGCTCTTCGGTCCAATGTGCGGATGTGCGATTTTATTGCTCTCAAGTGTAGATTATAACCTGGATTACCACATGGGCTATTATTTATCCCATAAATCAGTTCCCATTGGATAAAAATGGGGTGTCAAGTCAAGTTGCAACAGCGAGTTTAGCTTTATTTTTAGGTTACCTACACATTTAGTAGTGTAACCCGTACGATGTCGCGGGCAACAGCTAGTAAACCATAAATAACGGTACAATGGGCGGTCTTATTGCTAGAAGCGATCTCTTCCAGACAACCTTTGTGATGAACAAGATAAAAGAAAATCAAAAGACGGCGGTGTAAGAGTACCTTTAACATACATAAACAGAACCCATAAAATAAAATATACCTATTGATTATACTAATAAACATAAACTTAAATACATACAAATCATCATCATCACCATCATTCTCAGCCCGTGCCGAGCCACTGCTGGGCATAGGCCTCTCTTTGTTTCTGCCACTCTTCCCGATTCTGTGCCAGTCTGAACCACGTACGACCCATGGTTTTATGGATGTCGTCGACCCATCTTGCCCCAATATATCGTGGACGTCCCCTATTTCGATGGCCAGTTCTCGGCCTCCACTCTGTTATTGCCTTAGTCCACCTGTCCTCACTACGTCTGGCCAAGCTATATTCGCTTGCTAACGTCTTGTACTTTAGTCTGCTTGCGAATTTCAGTATTGGGAACTCGATCTAAGAGTTTGATGCCGAGCATGGCGCGCTCCATGGCTCTCTGTGCTACACTTATTTTGTGCACAGCCTCCTTCGTGAGCCTCCATGAAGGAAGCCACCAGGCATGTTCAACTTGGATGGGCAGCTTTCGGCAAACTAGATGATATACTAAAATTCACGCATATTCCACACTATCTTAAAACACGTCTCTATAACCAATGTGTCCTGCCAACTATGGCTTATGTTGCCGAGACATACAAATAATATATAAATAATCTACACAACATTTGGAGGATAAATAAGATAAACACGAACCAGCAGTGCACTGGTAGTAATGATTTATTTATTTATTCCCACTAAATAACTAAGGTCTAATGAAAACATAGTAAAAATACAGAATTACTATTTACATATATTAATATGTAATTAGTAATTCTGTATTTTCACCGGCATTGTATAGCTACTTCTGTGACCGCTCCCATTGTGCTCACAGTCTAATGAGATTCGCTTAATGAGCTATTTCTGTAAGCGTTTTAAGGGACAGCGGTTTGTGGTACGAGTATCTGTGCCCTTTTGTTCTGATTTCAACAATCGTGTTATAACAAGGTGGTTACCTACTTTTGATCTTAAAACCTTGTTATACAAAGACCACACGTACGGTCGGCATACCACCTAGCGGTACTAAATTTAATTTATGAATAATGTATGTACACAAAACAGAATCCAATCAAATAGATACAAAATATAATTATCAACTTTTAGACCTAGATTGTATCCCAAAGCATGTGTACACAGCGTGACAATGTTAGAGCAGTTCTGTGTAGACTAACTGAAGGGAAATATGTACTTACATAAAAAAAACAAACTAATAACAAAAATAAAATGACATAAAATCATAAGATAAACAACAAATAATAATTATATATAATAATATTAGGTTGGGGAAAAGTTTCTTCGCATTTTTTAAGAAAATCAAAACATTTTTTAATACAGTTTATTTACATTTAACTAAAGTATGTAGATACCATTTTGTTCGATAACTTTTTGCCATCTTGTAGGTAGGGACATGATCCCATTGCTATAGAAATTTTGGGGCTTCTGATCAAAATACCGCGACAAGTGGTTTTGGCAGTCCTCTCGTGATGTTAACCTGACACTGCCTAAAGAATTCTGAAGAGACCGAAACATGTGGAAATCTGAAGGTGCAAGGTCAGGACTATACGGCGGATGCATTAACACCTCCCAGCCAAACTCTCTTAATTTTTGCTGAGTGGCTAAAGATGTGTGAGGTCTAGCGTTATCATGATGAAAAACCACACCCCTTCTGTTGATTAATTCCGGCCGCTTTCTCTCAACTTCTTGCTTTAATCTCGTCAGTTGTTCGCAGTAGAGTTCAGAATCGATGGTCCTGCCTGGTGGTAACAGCTCATAAGGAATAATGCCCTTCCAATCCCACCACACACACAGCATCACCTTGTTGCGAGTTAACCCGGGTTTAGCCACAGTCTGTGAAGCCTGACCGGCCTTTGACCATGACCTTTTTCGCACGTTCTTGTCGTACGTGATCCACTTTTCATCACCAGTTATCAGATTCTTCAAAAATGGTTCGGTTTCATTACGTCGTAATAAAGAATCACAAATGAGTACACGGTTCATTAAGTTTCTTTCAGTGAGCTCGTGGGGTACCCAAATATCGAGCTTTTTTGTGTACCCAGTTGTTTTCAAATGCGCCAAAACTGTTTTGTGGTCAAATTCCCAGTTCTTCAACTACGTCGTAACTACTGATATGCCGATCTTGCTCCACTTTTTCAAAAATGGCATCAATTTTATCCGTAATAGGGCGACCAGAGCGACGTGCATCTTTGACATCAAAATTTCCGGATTGAAATCGCTTAAACCAAATTTGTGCTACTCGCACAGACACTGCACTAGGTCCATAAACATCGCAAATTTTTTTCGCGGCTTGCGTTGCATTTTTACCTATTTTGTAGAAAATTTTTAAAATGTATCGAATTTCTTCATTAGATTCACTCATCTTTACAGTACTAAAAACAAATAAAAATCACACATTTTCCTAATTTAAATTTTGAATTATCTTCTTTAAAATGTAAACTTTGAATGATACCAAAACCAGCCAGATACAAATAGTATAGCCAAAGAGATTTTATTACAAGTTCATACATACTGTTACGCCGAGGCTGTTAAACAATGAGTAATAATCGAACCTTCTCGAACGCTTTTGTCTTGCTGTGTTATTGTTGCTATTGTTTGTGGTTTCGCAGAATGGGGAGTGGCCATTGTGTCGAGGGACCGACCCTTTCCTGGAAGGATCGACATCGTTCTCGAACAATCGAAATGTGTGCGATATAAATAGGCCGGAGAGATGGCCGGACAGTCAGTCTCGAGTCAGTCTCAGTCTCGAGTCAGTCTGAGTCAGTTAGTGAGTGAGTCTCAGCGAGGCCCTGGAGGACTGACGTGGGAAGGGTCTCGCGTGAACAGTAGTTGCTCCCGAGTCAGTCTTGATTAAGCTATACGTGCGTTCATTTCGGTGACTTTAAGTGGTGCAACAGTGATGTGAATTAGTGTGTTGTGATTACGTGTGACCAAGTTCGTGTATTCATCGTTCTAGTGCTGAATAAAAGTGTTATTTTGGTTGGATCGATTCCCATTATTTTATCCCGAACCCTCAGCTCGTAACAATTTGGTGTCAGAAGTGGGATAAAATAATGCCGGTTCTACCAATGGATAACGTGGACGGTGTCAGGACGAGAGGTCAACGACAACAGGAAATGGATGAAAGGCGGTTTGGAGATTCTCCGGTTCAAGAAGCTCGGCGGAGTCGTCAGCCGAAGGAGATGGAATCAGCCGCCACCGAATCATTTGGAGCATCATCATCATCATCATCTGTGGGGCAAGCTCCTGTGACAGGCGATCTTGCTGCTATTATGGCCATGCTTTGTCGTCAACAAGAAGAGCAGCGACGTTGGCAGGAAGAACAGCGACGTCAGGAAGAAGAGCAGGCTCGATTGCAGGAAGAACAGCGCCGTCAGGATAAGGAAGAGCAGCGTCGTCAGCAAGAAGAGCAGGCTCGGTTGCAGGCAGAACAGTGACGTCAGGATAAGGAAGAGCAGCGTCGTCAGCAAGAAGAGCAGGCTCGGTTGCAGAAGGAACAGCGACGTGAACAGGTGGAGCAGACTCGGTTGCAAGAGGAACAGCGACGTCAGGATAAAGAAGAGCAGCGTCGTCAACAGGAAGATCAGCGACGTTGGCCATAAGAGCGTGCTCGACTGATGAGGGAATCGTTCGGTTCATCTGGAAAGGAATTCCAGGAAGTGAAAGAACAGATAGAAATCATGAGAGCCGTGTTTTGGAGGCTGGAATTGGGATCGCTAATGAGAAAGGGACTCTGGGTGTCCTGAAGTACTGGAGACGGCAATGTCGCTCCTCTAGTTGCTACATCTTCAGCGCGAGGTGCGCCTAAAATTGTTCGTGTTGATCGGCTGCCGCGATATGGGTCTAAGAATGCTCGGGACGAGCATGTTTTAGGAGGGGGCAGTGTTACGCCGAGGCTGTTAAACAATGAGTAATAATCGAACCTTCTCGAACGCTTTTGTCTTGCTGTGTTATTGTTGCTATTGTTTGTGGTTTCGCAGAATGGGGAGTGGCCATTGTGTCGAGGGACCGACCCTTTCCTGGAAGGATCGACATCGTTCTCGAACAATCGAAATGTGTGCGATATAAATAGGCCGGAGAGATGGCCGGACAGTCAGTCTCGAGTCAGTCTCAGTCTCGAGTCAGTCTGAGTCAGTTAGTGAGTGAGTCTCAGCGAGGCCCTGGAGGACTGACGTGGGAAGGGTCTCGCGTGAACAGTAGTTGCTCCCGAGTCAGTCTTGATTAAGCTATACGTGCGTTCATTTCGGTGACTTTAAGTGGTGCAACAGTGATGTGAATTAGTGTGTTGTGATTACGTGTGACCAAGTTCGTGTATTCATCGTTCTAGTGCTGAATAAAAGTGTTATTTTGGTTGGATCGATTCCCATTATTTTATCCCGAACCCTCAGCTCGTAATAATACTATAATGCGAAAATACTTTTTCCCCAACCTATTATATAAATGTTTAGATAATTTTTATTACCTAGAAGCACCCTCTTTTAGAAGAGGCTTTGATATCTTTTTTATATGTAAATAATTTATTTTTGAAAATGTCAACGGTATTACTATTATTTACTAACAGATTATCGTAGAGATGACACATTCTGACTATCGGATTATAAAAGGACTTTGTAGTACGAAAATGATTCAGTTCAACTTTTATTGTTAGAACGAGTAAGGAGTGGAACTCTTCCGGCATCTGTTATTCCAGATTACTATAACCTCGGGAGTCTTAAAGTCTAGACTGAACAGTTTCTTTCTAGGTGATAAAAATATAATAGAATAAGTTTGTAGCAACTAAAAACCTTAGGTCTTCTACTAAAAACAGAATAAAGGTATATATCTATTAATACTGTAACTGGGCCAATTGACTATACTTTCTTAACCGATATATGAACATACATAGAGGCTAAAACATATTTATTTTATATTTTGTCGGCCTGTCTGACTGTCTTTCCCTTTATATGCGTATCACGCTGAAACTACTGGATGGATTTAAATGAAACTTGGTATAATGATACCCTATATAACATTTTTAAAAATGATTTACTGAAAAACAGATGTGTTTCTGGGGTAAATGGGAGTAAAAGTTTGCAGGAAAAAAATACGTGTATCTAATTAAAGAAATAAATGAAAAATATATCTAATATAAACAAATAATTAGATACGGATCACTGAGATTTATTTAATCCTAACATCCCCAGTGTTAGGGGGATAAGTTTGTAGTAATAGTAATAATAAGAAATAGGTAATCAGTGGAACTACTTTTAGAAAGCTACACTATTCCTGCGTGTTTCAAGCAATTTTCCGTGTAAAACCCGCTCTGACCATCTAGTGTACTCGTAACTGAATACAAGTAAATAAAGATTTTCATATTATCTTCACGACACTATTAATTACGAAAACATAGTAAAAGCTTTATTATTAGTGTCACTAGGGAAGTTCTCTGAACCGTAGTTTATTAGCTTACGACCCTCAGCCAGTAATGAGAGGAATTGGCAGCTGAATTAGTTGCGGCCATGGACTTAAGACCCAGCGAAGGAAATTATTGCCTTTAGCTCTTGACATTTTGAGAAATATATAAGAACCCGAGACTTACAAAGTTATTGAGGCTTTATTTTACCCAGAGAACCTTAAAGAGATAGTGTTCTTTCTTTGAGAATATCAGACGATGAGTTCGCGGCAAGTCTGTGTTATAGGCGATGGTTACCACTTAATATCAGGTGGGCCATAAGCTTGTTCCATCTCCATGCCATTATGTCGCCCGTAGTTTGGGGCAGGGGGGAGTTAGGCTTTAAAAGTTCACCACTAAGCTGTTAAAAACTGTAGAATATTTTTACTGGTATACTTCGGCCGTTCAGAGAATGCGTTCCTGACACCTATCAGTTAGTCACGACTAGTGATGGGCACAACATAACACTGAGTTCGTTACCGTTCCTCCAAAATGAACCGCCGCGTTATTTTTAAGATTATTTTCGTTTTAAATTAGCGGAATCATTTAAAATTTATATTTTAGTTATTTAAGTGGAAACCAAAAAAGGGTAATATTAATATAATAAAATTGTTTTATTTATTCTTTGTTACAAAGTTACAATCTGTATTTCTATGCAATAAAGTACATTGAATTGAATGTGCGTACAGAATATTAATCAGACTCCAATTCGCTTGAGGAGGTGGTGTCTTCATCATCATCAACCAATATCTTTTAAGATTTTGGTTAAAGCAGTTTTACCCCCGCTAAACAGTCCAGCTTCTCTTAACGATGCCAAAAGCTTCTTCCTGTTGAGATATTCATTTCTGGAATAGTAACCATACATATGATTTCTGATTGCATCGGCGTCAAAGGTGTCAATATCTGTCACGGGTTTAGTTCTACGTTTCTTCTTCGGAGTACGTAAAATATTATCTTCCATGCCAGTAGAGCCGAACTTTTCTGTGTTAATATTTGTTATCGTTCGTTTGCTAACTCCAAGCGCCTGAGAGACGCGTTCTTGTACTTGTTCGACAGGTACCAGGGAACCGCTATTTTGCCGCTCCCGCTCAAAGTAATCTTGCAGCTTGATGATTAACTCACGGGCTCCACTTTTCAATATCTGTCCACGTTTAGGCATTATTATGCACCAAAAGTCACAAAAACACAATCGAAGTCCGATTTAGCGCCGATCTCAGTTTGAAAAGCAGAAACAGTCCATTAAACGAAAGCCGGGTAATCAAATAAAAACAGATCGAAAACACTTGAAGAACGTGGTCTATGCGCACGAAACAACAACAGACGACTGTTTTAGCGTCACAAAATGGCGGCCCATAACGCCATTTGGGGTGACCATTTTCAACCTAAATATAAAAATGCTACTTTCTTTCGCGCGTTCGGTTTGGTCGTAGTTTTATTTTTATATTTAATACAAGTTATCTTATAGTCCATTATTTTCAAATTCTTAAAAAGAAAAACAAAACGTATTATTTTATAAAGTATAACTGTATAAGAACAGATTACGATACTATTATTGCCTGTTATTGTTAGCACAGCACTACAAATATAAAGCGCTGACATAACCTTGTAATAGCGCAGTTTAGATTTAGAAAAATATTGTTTACCAAGTTATTTGACACTCAGTTTGGCACAAAATTATAACATTAATTGATTATTGATATAATGATGTTGTTTTAATGCTCATCAATTGTTAAAACGGTAAACAACCAGCAATAATATTTTTATCGTAACTGCAACGCCATTACAAAGTTACGTCGTCAGTTCAATCGCGACGTGTCAGGAACGCATTCTCTGAACGGCCGTAGTATAATAACTGTTAGCTCCTCTGGGCTAAGAATGTGTTTGTCCAGATGAATGGTACTGTTACGAGCTGAGGGTTCGGGATAAAATAATGGGAATCAGTCCAACCAAAATAACACTTTTATTCAACACGATGACGATGAATACACGAACTTGGTCACACGTAATCACAACACACTAATTCACACCACTGTTGCACTACTTAAAGTCACCGAAATGATCGCACGTATAGCTTAATCCAGACTGACTCGGGAGCAACTACACGCGAGACCCTTCCCACGTCAGTCCTCCAGGGCCTCGCTGAGACTAACTGACTCAGACTGACTGTCCGGCCATCTCTCCGGCCTATTTTATATCGCACACATTTCGATTGTTCGAGAACGATGTCGATCCTTCCAGGAAAGGGTCGGTCCCTCGACACAATGGCCACTGCCCATTCTGCGAAACTACAAACAATAGCAACAATAACACAGCAAGACAAAAGCGTTCGAGAAGGAAAAGAAAAAAAAAAGAAAAGAAAGGAGAAGGAAGATTACTCATTGTTTAACAGCCTCGGCGTAACAGTACGTTTGCGCATTAGTGGACAACGCTCGCCTAACAGATGTAAGGGCGATTCTGCCGTCTCATTACAGAATCTGCAGGTTTGTGTATGTATAGCATAGCGCTAAATTGAACGTGGTTATTAAATTTCAAAGCCTATCTAAAATGTTTGAAGTCTAATTTCCTATTCAATAGAACCAGAGTTAACATTTAACTAATGCTCCATTATGGATCAAAACCAAATGACCCGTAATGGAAGCAATTTAGTGAATTAATTTGAATTATTAGAATACCGTTGCTGATTAAGTCATTGAATATATCCGCAGTGGGCGAATATTCGACTGAGAGTCTGATGCAGTCTAAGAGAGGAGGTTGCGGCTCGATCCCCGTCGTGGAACAAATGTTTGCATGATCTACAGATATTTGTTCCGAATCTGGTTGTTTCTTTATGTATTACAATGAAAGTTGATGTATGTATATTTAATAGTTATGCTGTACACATGTAAGTACGTTGGTAGTAAATTCAATTACGACAGCCATTGTGTTTATGCTATTCTTATCTGTGTATAAAATTAATGATTAAGTAATAAATTCATGTAGAACAAGATTGATGTTATAAAATAAAGAAAATAAAGAGAAATAAATACGATATCCCCCTAAAAAAGTTCTTGTTTCTTACACTAATATTATAAATGCGAAAGTTTGAATGTTTGTTTCTTTGTTTGTTACTCAATCACGCCGTAACGGCTGAACCGATTCCACATAGGCCTGGATCACCACATTACCATTTATCCTATAAATCAGTTCCCATGGGATCAAAATGTGGTATCAAGCTAAGTTGCAACAGCGAGTTTAGTTTTATTTCTAGGTTACCTACACATTTAGTAGTGTAACGCGTACTTAGTCGCGGGCAACAGCTAGTGTCTAAATAAATAAGTAAAGAGCATCATAGGTACGTAGTATTAAGGTGGTCCATAAGCTTATAAGTGTCTAAATTAACATAACAGGTCGTCATACATATCACTTAGGGCGGAACATCAAACAGACTCGTAAACAGAATAAATAAATAGAACTGCCAACTGTGACATAGCCTTGACCCAAAAATTATATGTGTAACAAGATTTCTTACAAGGATACAAGAGTAAAAGTAAGAAAATAAATTTATTTATTTATATATTTACACTAGCTGTCCCGCCCGCGGCTTCGCACGCTTGGAATTTCCTGTTTTCGTGGACCAAATAATTAGGTCTACGGTCATATAGAGCTATAAAAATCAAGCTTCTAAGTGAACCTCTAAGTGAGGGTATTATTAATAAAGCTTTTAAGGTGTATGGTTTTATTATGAGGTCTTCTGCAGATTTTAGACGATCTTCAACATTCCTTTACCTTTATAAAACATTGGTACATTAATAACTGGAATACGCGGTGCCGGTTTGGAACCCATATTACAACAAGTATATTGTGGCGATGGAGAGGGTTCAGCAAAAGTACCTGCGTTATATGACCTACAAATGTTTCCATCAATGTAACTTATACCCTAATTTACTCTCCAGGTATAAACTCCTCAGCCTTGAATCCAGGCGCAAATATATGTAATACCCTGAAGCTGATTGAATTGGTCTTGTCACAAGACTACGTCGTCCCGAGAACCTGCACCCCACGAGCAACTCGTGTCCCCATTGTTTGTATGGTTGAGTCGTATAACATATACTTTGTAGATATAGATATTTTTGCTTGTAATATTTATAAATTTAAAATCTAGTTAAGACGATATGAAAAAAAATTTGAGCCCCTAAGTAACTGTCGTATTCAATTACGAAAAATGGTGCTGATTTCAACATAAATGAAAGTCAGAAACGCAATTGGTGAAACTTCTCTCGATACAATTATTTGTCAAAATCGGCTCTTCTAAAACACTAATATCGTTCATTTTCCGACTCTAAAAAAGATTTAAAGTATTTTTTTACATAGTTATGTAGGTAATTATGGTACCTAAAATAATGGAATTTTTTTTTTCATTTGTTGTATCTCAGGCAATTCGAGATTTTATCTTTTGTCGCTTACGTCATTTACTTCTGCGACAATGCGGCGCAGCTATGATATATGTTTGTCTCGTTCACCTAAGCAAGTAAACAGCACTGTCACTTTTTTGCATTTCCGGATGCTCCGCCCAATCGTCACCGAAATTATATTTGTATATCGTCTTAATATTATCCTTTTTAGTGCTGATTCTGTCCTGTATTCATCTTAGTTACTTTAGTTGTTTAATTTCACATTGTATCCCTATTTTTTAGTACCTAAGTAGATCTTTATTTTATTTACTCGACTTCGACAATTGTCGTTGTACTCTTAGACTCTTTAACAGCTCCTTATTTGTAACATCTTTTTGTTTTAATATGTGAATAACATTGTGGGCTACATTACCAATAACTTACATTCCCAGAATGTACCTACTTGGATTGTATTCAAACAGTATAATGTAGTTGTTTATTGTTCCTAAATAAAATAAAATGAAAAAATAAAACACAAGCAAAAACTACGGTCATTTATGCCACATATTTTGACACTCGCTAATAAATCAAAATCTTGAGGGTAGGTACTTGCCGTTGCCCAAGAATTATATAAATCAGGCACTAAGCATGGTCTCATAGAACAAGTTTAGGAAAAAATCCTCACCCAAAACCCAATCCATGTACACTGTAAAACATTTTTTTTATACATTCTAACCATACTTGTTATTTAACTAAGAACTACGTCACTTGCTTCATTGGAACACTACGAATAACATCGCAAGACCATTCGCTTAGGACGTGTCTGTTTTTATTCAATTCAGTCTTCAACTTAGATGGGAATATGGAGGCAAGAGTACTCATTTTTTTAATGTTATTTGTGGGAAAACAGGCTTACGGCCCACCTGATGGTAAGCGGTCACCGTCGCCTATCACCGACAACACCCGGGGTATTGTCGACGCGTTCCCTCATTTCTTGAAGCGTACAATGTCGTAGCCTAATGGGAAAACCTCAGATGGCAGCTCATTCCACATCTTACAAGTATGGGGTAGAAAAAATCGCGTGAAGCGTGTGGCGCGCGATACCCAATTGTCAACGATGTGTGGATGAACTTTATTCCGCTGTCGAAACGTGCGGTGGTAAAATCTTGACGACGGGATGAGATCGAATACTTCCTAAGAACATTCCCCATTATTAATTTAGACTAACTCTAGTAGACCGAGTGTTAAATCAACAGCACAATATAATCATCATCATCATTTACAGCTTCACCCATCCACCACCGATAGTGTATCGCTCATCTAGCTTAGTATTTAGGGACTCATTAACATCGTTAGGGACCGCACATAGAATCGATCGCTCTTAAAAACTAATAGGCCTATGTTGTGACGGCAAAGATGGAGATTCAGTTTCAAATGATGACACTTGACCTCGCATACCCAACCGAAGAACTGATGACTTCCTCCGATGTCGCTGGGGTTATTAGGTCGTCTTTCTATCTAGTAGTGTCCATCAGTGCGTGGTCTCCACTCCACTCGAGAACCATTCTGCCCCAACGAACGTTAGCTTCTAACGTTCTATGAGCTATGTGCCCAGTCGTTTGTTTTGTTTTATTTTATTATTATTAACTTGAATTGTAGACATTTGTTAATTATTAGTGATGCAACGAATACGAATACGAATATTCGTATTCGCCGAATAGTAGACATTTACCGAATATTCGTATTCGGCGAATACTAATACGAATATTTAAAAACTAATATTTTACGTACAAACGCAACTCTAATTACTGGCAGACTTGAAAACGCGCGTATAAAAATACGCATGTGTGCAGAGGGCCTTAACAGCAATGACGACGCGTCGGGGGACTCCCCGGCCATAGTTTGTACAGTACCGCGGCTCCGGGAGTTTCCCTATCATTACAATTACGACGAGCCATTGATGATTCATTCATTTCTTTCACTTCATTTTGTTAGTCGGAAGCAGAAGTCCAGCAAGAGAGTATTGTTTTATTTATTTTCTGAGGTTGCTGCGAAATAAAATAAGTTAAAGTTTAATTGAAAATGTCTTCTCGTAAACGAGATCAAAGTGACATATGGAAACACTTCGATAAATTACCGAGTAAGTAGCTGTATGGTTCTGTATTTCTTTGGTATCAACAAAAGGTAGGATTGTAAGTAAGTAACTTAGACGAACGTTAGTAGGTAATGGCTGCGTCAATGTAGTACTAGACTTTGCCCGCGACTTCGTCCACGCAGACATTGGTTTTACTTTCACATGTAATATTATAGTGGGATAGGATTTTAAATTGTGTTTAACAAATGTTAAATTGTGTTGTTTTTATTTTAGACAATGAAAGCAAAGCTAGATGCAGATATTGTGCTTGTGAATTGTCTCGGGGAGGGAAAAATGCATATAATAAAGGATTTACTACGACCGCACTGTGGACTCATGTGAAGAGATTTCACGAAAAGGAGCTTGCTGCCAGTATAAGTACTGTAGACGAAACAAGCACTGAAGTTGAAGTAACTCCAGCGAAGAAACAAGCGTCCTTAAAGGAAATATGGGAAAAACGAACTACGTATGAAACGGGTGATCCTCGGGCTGTCAAAATCACATATTTGATTGCTGAACAAGTTTGTCTAGACATGGAGCCCCTGAATTTGGTAAATAAACAGGGATACCGTCGTTTGCTCAGTGAACTAGCTCCAAGGTTTGTTTGCTTTTATTAAAATGCTAAACATTTGTTCATTCATACATATCAGTGGGATTCTCTTTCAACTTTCACAAAACCCTTTTTAATTCCTGACTGTTATTTTTTTTTACAGATATAATATTATATCTAGAACCCACCTTACAGAAAAAATTCTGCCGGATATTAATGAACGTGTTAAAATAAAATAGAAGGAGCAGTTAACAAAGACCCCATATCTCTCTGTCACAACAGACATGTGGACCAGTGACGCTTCCTCATAAGTCAATGATTTTATAAGTCTTACTGGACATGGTGTCAATGAAGATTTCCAGCTCAAATCTTACTGTCTGGAAGTGTTTCCCTTTGAAGGTGACTCACATTCAGGAGAAAATATTGCCCACAATATGCACATGATGTTTCTGGAATGGGAGCTATTGGGTAAAGTTGCAGCAGTTGTAACGGACAACGCACGAAATATGGTTAAAGCAAATTATGAGCTTGATCTTAGTATTAAACATATTTCTTGTTTGGTACACAGCATCCAATTAGCGCTGAAAAAAAGTTTGTTTGGTCAAGAACGCATAAACGAAATGTTAACCACATGCAGGGGAGTTATTACTCATTTTAATCACTCAACCTCCGCACTCAAACAACTGAAAGATTCTCAACAAGCTAACAATATACCGAAACATGTTTTGTTTCAAGATGTTGAAACTAGATGGGACTCAACATATCAGATGCTGAAGAGATTACATGAACAACGCATAGCGATTCAAGATGTTTTACCATCTCTACCAAATTGTCGTCATGAAATCACAGCAAGGCAATGGGCTCTTATGAGCCAAATCATTGATATTCTGGCCAATTTCGAAGAAGCTACTAAAGAGCTAAGCAAAGAATCAACGACGTTATCTCAAGCAATCCCAATAATACGAAGTCTAAAATCTTGCCTCAATAAAATTTCAAATGATCCTTCTTCTCATCCTGATGTAAATAATCTGGCAAACTCCCTATTCAGTGGACTTTTAAATAGATTTGCGTTTATGGAAAGTGATGAAACTTATCTATTAGCAACGATCCTTGACCCACGGTTCAAAACAAGGATTTTCAGCTCAACAGTGGTCGCTGAAACCGCTCGATCAGTTCTTAACGCTGCTGTTGATGGCAGAGAGGCCGTAAGACCGACAAGCCCTCCAGAAGAACCTCAACCGTCGACAAGTAGAGGAATTTGGCAAGTGTGCCAAGAAATAATTGAAGAGGCCGAAATGGAAGAGCCAATTTCCATATTTTCTGGTGAGTATGAAAAAAGTTAAAAAAGTTATTAATAGGTAATAGGTACTCTTTGTCATCTACGTAGTATACTAAAAGTTAAATTTAATTTCAAAATGTCTTTTTTTACAGGGGTTTCGCAAATTAAAAACGAGATAGATGCTTATCTAAAGCTCCCAAATTTATCGCCGACTGCTGATCCACTGGCCTTTTGGCGAGAAGATGTCCATTTTCCAAGTCTGAAAAAACTTGCCCAAAAATATTTTTCACTGAAGCCATGTACAGTCGCCTCAGAAAGACTTTTTTCAACGGCTGGGAACATTCAGACTGAAAAAAGAAATCGCCTAAAACCAGAAAATCTACAAATTTTATGTTTTTTAAATAAAAATTTGCCAGTTGTAAATTTTAATTATTAAAGTATAGAAATTTATCAAATAAATTAGTCTTTTATCACCATGTCGAGATATTCGTATTCGTATTCGTATTCGCCGAATAGTAGGTTTGATATTCGTATTCGTATTCGTATTCGTAAAAGTACTATTCGTTGCATCACTATTAATTATGAATATTGATTAATGTAATTTGTAAATAATTATGTGATTTCAAATACGATAATTCATTGTTCTGAATAATAAATAAAAAAAATCATTTTTTACTTTCATTTCATAAATGAAAAAATGATATTTTTAATTTATCCACTTTAGTTTGGTAATCCATTGTTCTGTTTGTATGTGTATGTAGTTACTTTTCAGCTGTTATTTAGCCAGAAAAATTAAGAATTTGAATTGCAATTGCATTACGGCCGTCTTATGACGTTTCGTACATTTTAAGAAGCTTAAATGGTCAACTTAGAGGGTGAATAAAAATCAGTCAAAGTAATCTTATCTAGGCCTTAATTAAGACTGACATCTTGATTTATTTGTTTTAAGACCTTCGGTAGACCTTCGAAAGTAAAGATAGTGGTTTTATTTGGTGTTTTTATAAGTGTTTAATTAAAAATCCTTTTTATTTGTCTTGTTTTCATCATCATCATCCAGTCGCCAAATATTTTATTTAATATCTATATTGTTTTCCAGAGCGACCGATAACTGTGTATAATAATATGACAAAAGCCACAAATCTTTATAGCGATCAGTGTGACGAGGTGGCTAAGTAGTCGACTGAGACGGAAGAGATAACGGGTGGGATTCCCGCTGAGGGACGAATATTATCACCTATGTGCATAATCATAAGCATAGGTACATTTGTTTCTAGTACTCTTGTTAAAAACAAGTTTAAATGATAAAAATACCAGCGACATTTGTAAAGCTCCACACACCGAACGCGGTGCAGTGCGGTTTATGACCGTCCGCGACGCGGCGTGGGATGCATCTGCCTTGATAAAGGCAAACGAAGGGACGACGACACATCTAGCGGGAGACAATGAACAGAAAGAAAAATTCGAAACTAGACTGCAGCTCGGTGTAGATGGCGACACGTGGTGTGCATTTAGTAGACATTACTTATTACCATACCCAGTGACTATTATTATAATTAGTTTTATTGGTAATTTTAAATTATGGGATAATTTTAGGGTATTTATATTTTTTTTTGTACGTTTAATTTTATTTGAATGTTGATTTTTGGTGCGTAGTTATATAATTATTTTATTTTTTGTACATACTTTATCATTCATGTTTTATTTTCCTTACACAATTTTATTTTATTTTTGGATTAAATGAATATGAATATGCATGAAATCGCGCAACACCGCGCGATTTCATGCATCTTTTGTTGTGTTGTCTCTTATGCTATTATGCATACAGAACTCGGCAGCCGCGGCCACCGCGCCGCACCGCGCCGCACGGCGTCGCACCACCCCGCGACGCATTCGGTGTGATTTGACTTCACAATGTTCAAAGAAACTCGAAGCCACTCAAGCGGATTCTCAATTCTATTTAGACTCAACTTGATACCGTTTTTCAATTTTTACGTATCATTTAGATTGCCGTCACTCAACGTTCACTATACGTTCAAAAGGTACTCTACATATAGGATGCTTGTAATTAAAGCAATTTCTTGTAGACCGGTGAACCAAAGTAATCCTACCAACTAAGCTAACAGAAATGTTGGTGTATTCTGGGTGTTTAGTCCTCTTGTATCACATGCATGAATCTTTCTGGTGCTCGTCAGGTAAAAGTTTTATCTATACTTTAGCTATACTTAATTAGCAACATTGATCCTAAGAATACGGTCAAAATAAATTTTATTTATGAACATTTTACCTATCTATTTGTACTCGTGTTCCTGTGTTCAGGTTTGAAGGGTATGGATGGCGGTGAAATTACATATATCTCAGAATTACGAGCGCAATATTACCATGTAGGTGAAGTTTTAGTGGAACGAGCCCAGTCTCCATACTAAGTTTTTTTTTAATTGACTTAACATTGTGACGTACCTCCGTATGTAATTCAATTGTTATAAGCAGTTGTAACCGCGACAGTTGGACCATGAGATGTGCAGTCACCTCGTCCTGGAAAGAAAAAACATCAATATAATCATCATTATCATCATTTGTCCAGTGCTAAACCTCTCACATTGATATAATTTTAAAGAAACGTTTTACGAATTGTTGCCCCTAGATCCATAAAAATACTGTTATAAATTGACATTTCAAGAAGAAGAAAGTTAAAAAATAAATCAGCCAAAAAGTAGCAGAATTTCACAAAGGGTAGACGAGTAAAAAGTGTCCATTTTTACAAAGGAATTGTTGAAACGGTCGGTCTTAGGGGATTTACATCGGTACAATAAGGTGACTAATGCGAACTCTGTTCGACTGATGGGGCAAGTTAGAAGTTGAATGCAAGCTGCAAGGGAAGAATACTTTTGAAATGGGCTCACTCTCATAAACGAAGCCTCCAAAATGAGTGGTGTCCTGTAGATGCTCTGTTATTTATCCACTCTGTTATCTTTATTTATGAGTTTATGTAGCATTGTAACTATGTGTCAGTTAATCTATTTCATTTATGGGCATGTCATGCGGAGGGAAGAAAAGCATGTGACTAAAAGAGTGTTAGATACGGATGTGGATGGAGTTGAGGAAGGCCGAAGAAGAGATGGATGGACTTATCTGAAGAATGATATGGGTAAGAAAGAAGTGAGAACGGAGATGACGGCTGATAGAGAGGTATGGAAGAAAAATACATGTTGTGCCGACCCCCCGTAATGTGAGAAAAGGGCAGGAAGAAGAAGGAGTTAGTTTATTTATTAGTATTTCAACTATTGTTTATTGATGTTTTATATTAGAAAGTACATTTATTGAAAACATATTTGACTAGCTGTTACCCGAGACTTCGTACGCGTACACTACTAAATGTGTAGGTAACCTAGAAATAAAGCTAAACCCGCTGTTGCAACTAGACACCCCATTGTTATACCATAGGACCTGATTTAGGATAAAAAGTAGTTAGTAGTTAGTTTCTTCTTAATCTTTTGCTGCTACTTGTTGTGCACTATCTACAAAATATATTTTCCACATTACGCAAAGGTTAACTGGAAGAGAATGCTTGCTACCATTAAGTTCACATATGTACAGATATATATATTTGTGTGCGATAAAGAATTTCCAATCAATCAATTACTAATAAATACTAAGGCCTTAGGAGCTTGTGCACCTGTCTCCGTCCGTTGAAACCGTCGTCCAACCGTTTAAACGAGAGCGAAAACTAAATAAAATAGACTAAGTACTAAGTACAATAATGGTTTATCTCAAAACTGTGGAAAATCTAAACACAAACGCGTCGTAAATATCAATAACTAGTATGCAAAGCTTCACGATCTCATCATATCAGACTCTGTTAGTCATTTATATTTAAACTAGCTGACCCGCCCGCGGCTTCGCATGGGTAGTTTTACGCAGTTAACTAAAAAGTAGCCTATGCCCTTTCCTAGGACATAATCTCCTTGCAAAATTTAATAACGATCCGTTCAGCCGTTTAGTCGTGTAAAGGTAACACACAAACTAACAAACAAACAGAGTTATATATGTATTATACATATAAACGTTTCTCTTGAATCACTCTATCTATTGCTCAAAACTGCATTAAAATCCCTTTAGTAGTTTAAAAGATCTCAGCGAACACACACACGACTTCATTCTATACACGATTATATTACACGACAGCGAACTATCGTATGTAAAGATATCTCGCAGAAATTATTTAAACGAAAGCAAACACAATTATTCTATTGTTATGCTTTAAGAAGTTAAGATTCAAGATATTTATTTGCACGGAACACAGGTAAATTGTACAATGGTCTGTCCTGTGTGTGTGTCAAATAAATGTATTTTCTTTCTTTCTTTCTTTAATTGTACAAATGGTGGTATCAGAGAGGAATCACTATGGTTCACCTACTTGAGGTATACAAATAATTAAAATTGCTAAAAAGCTAAACAATTGAATAAAATTACAAAACTACAATGTATGTGATTGAGTATGTCGTAATTTTTTTATAAAAACCAAAATAAACCGCAATAAACGAAAGAGAAAACGACAGAAAATAGCAATTAGATTTCGATATAATTGAGTTTTACAGGTTATGTTACGTATTGAATGATTGTTAGCGACTCCCGGAAATCGGCCAAAAGCACGTCACAGCGTAAATTAGTGACCCGCGGAAACATGCATAATTGTGCGGTTTGCAAAACCCGTACAATATATCATTTTGGTCACACAAGAATACATCTAATGTTTCATACGCTTTTCGAATCAATACGTTATTAAGTTTTGTCTAAAAGGCATTTAAATTTGACAAGTTATGCTAATGTTGCAGTTATGTTGGTTTCTTCTAGGCTCCATCATCATAACATATCATAATATTGTTACGAACTGAGGGTTCGGGATAAAATAATGGGTATCGGTCTGACCAAAATAACACTTTTATTCAACACTAAAACGATGAATACACGAACTTGGTCACACGTATCACAACACACTAATTCACACCACTTAAGTCACCGAAATGTTCGCACGTATAGCAAAATCCAGACTGACTCGCGAGCAACTACTGTTCACGCGAGACCCTTTTCCACGTCAGTCCTCCAGGGCCTCGCTGAGACTGACTGACTCACTATCTCTCCGGCCTATTTATATCGCGCACATTTCGATTGTTCCAGAACGATCTCGATTGTTCCAGAACGATCTCGATTGTTCCAGAAAAGGGGTCGGTGTTTCGACAGAACGACCAATCCCCATTGTGCGCAACCGCAGACAATAACAACAATAACACAGCAAGACAAAAGCGTTCGAGAAGTTTCGATATTACTCATTGTTTAACAGCCTCGGCGTAACAATATTGTAAAGTATCTCGCAAAAATAAACTACGCAGTATAATACTCTGTGGTAAAATATTTTCTTAGATTTAATTTACTTCTTGGAAAAAGTAAATCTCGGAAAATGTTTTCAATATTGTGTATGGCATGTAATGGCTGTTTTTCTGGGTTCCGCGTTCTTAGACGTTAGCCAAAAACGAAAAACTCCTAGACAACCATTCGAATAAGATAATTTAACGAGGCATCGAGTCTTGTAACTTAGATCCAAGTAAGGCAAGTGTCGACTTTAAAAGATGAGAGCATCTATTTGACATCCTCGCTAGTCTATTGGGAATCCACTGGTGAGAGCTTCCACCTAAGAAACAAAAAGTGTCTACTTGTTTTCAGTTCTGTTGGCTCTTCGAAGTTTTACAAGATTGTCTGTGAAGTTTCTGAATACTGAAGCGAAGTTGTGGCTTGCTGACTGTTTATGGTTCCGTAGTCTAATTTATAGTTTCCCTTAAGGAACCCTTACATTTTCGCCATGGCTGTCTGTCTGTCCTACCGACCAGTTACAACCATTTTATTCGTAGACTATAAGTGCTGTAAAGCTAAATTTGTCATGATGATATTACGTTTTAGTGACGCTTTGTAAATTACTAAAAACCTCCCTTTTATAAAAGTTGTGGGGGGGATTGTTTTCTCAACCTATCTTGTGGGGTGTCATTGCATAGGTCTTTAAAAAACATAACAAGGTTCCCTTAACACTTTTTTGATCCAACAGTCTGTTTGCAAAATATAAAGCTTCAAAGTGGCCATTTTCGCAGACACCGCCCTGTATAAGCCAAACCGCTATTACCTAAAAAGTATCCCCACTATTAGCACTTATACTGTTCTTGTAAGAAGAATTATCAAAGCTGAGTAGACTTTACTAGCGAGCAGTAGACAACCAACTTATGTCTGTTTAGTTGGGTTTGCAAACAGTTCATATAATGTTCATATAAAATCAACTACAAAATTAACTTTGTATTTTAGAAGACTGAGATACATCCGTACCTACTGACTACGGAACACTTCACTGTGTGTGGTCCAACACGCGCTTGACTAATTATTTATTTAGGGATCCACACTTTAAGCTCACTATAATTTCCATCTATTACAGAGGTTTTTCTTGAAAACCATGTAACGTGAAACAGTAATGTTAATTTTTTTGCACAATTCAATTATGCTGATGTGCAACTAATGTCTCTAAGGGATCAACCGAGTTCAGAATACTAGAAGCTTTGAAAATAGCATCCTATAAAAAAAACCTCGTGTTTTAAATGTCATATTTTTCTATAATGTACTAGCTGTTGGCAGTGACTTTGTACGCGTTACACTACTAAATGTGTAGGTAACCTAGAAATAAAGCTAATCTCGCTGTTGCAACTTGACTTGACACCCCATTTTTATCCAATGGGATAAAATAGGATCCAATGATTTATGTGATAAAAGGTAGCCTATGTGGTAATCCAGGTTATAATCTACGTATATACTAAATTTCATCGATATTGGTTCAGCCGTAACGACGTGATTGAGTAACAAACAAACAAATAAATAAACAAACATCAAACTTTCACATTTGTAATATTAGTGTGATTGTGTGTTGACTTGCCTTGTATAGTTCACTGTTATATAAACTACTCAAAACAAAATAGGGCCCACTTGAAATATTTCGATATTTTGCCCGACACATTTTTTTTTGCGAGTTGTTGGCATACTGATGTATGGAAATGTTAAGTAGGCATATTTATTGATCATAAATTAACACTTAAACGCCAAGTTTAGGGTAGTTCTTGAGTGGGTAGACCAGAAACAAAATCTTACGATATACCGCAGAATCTGTGAGTGCCATTACATTGTTGCTCAGTGGAGTTTGTAGTGTCTAACGAAGAAGTTATCGTAATCTTACCTTTAATTATCGATTACATTACTGTTTGCATAAACAATGCCTGGTTCTCGACATCACATGGACACGGAATCCGGGACTAGAGCTTGTTTTGGTTCAGCAGGGAAATTCGCAAAGATCGGTAGCTTCAAGCTTAGGTGTATCAAGACGAGCTATTCGAAATGTGTGGGAACGCTTTCAAGAGACAGGTAGTGTGAGTAGGAGGCGCGGTTCAGGTAGAACCTGAGCGAGAACCTCCCAAGAAGACCGATACATCCGACTCTCTGCACGTCGCGAGCGAACTGTAACTGCACGCATATTGAGAAACCGCTTACGTGACGCCACTGGAACGCGAGTGAGTGACCAAACTGTTCGCAACAGACTTCATGAAGACCAACAACGCTCCAGAATGCCAGTTGTTCGGCTCAAATTGACCAGAGCCCACCGTGCAGCGCGATTAAGATTTGCATGTGATCACCTCGAATGGACCATGAATAATTGGAGGACAGTGCTTTTCACAGATGAATCTAAAGTAAAGTTTTTTAATGATGACAGATGCGTACGAGTTTGGCCACGACCTGGAGAACGTTTTACAGAACCATGTATTCGTGAAACTGACCGCTTTGGTGGACCCAGTATTATGGTATGGGGTGGGATTAGCATATGGGCAAAACCGAGCTAGTGATTTTGGATGAGGGCAATGTAACGGCCGCCAGCTATGTTCAGCATGTCATCCGACCTCATGTGATCCCATATTCACAGCGAGTAGGCCCTAACTTTATTCTGATGCAAGACAACGCTCGCCCTCATACTGCCAGAGTGACCCAAAGTGCAATCTCCGAAGCTGGTATCGCAGTTCTACCCTGGCCAGCCATGAGTCCGGACCTGAATCTGATCGAGCATATCTGGCACCAGTTGAAAAGAAGCCTTAAAGACAACCACACTGAAATTCATAGCCGACAGGAGTTGATAACTGCTTTAAAAGTGTTGGGAGCAAATTCCAGATGAAAACGTCATCCACCTTATAGAGAGTGTTCCAAACTGACTCAGAGAGTGTGTGCGCAATAGGGGAGGACCTACGCGTTACTAAACATAAGGCATTGAAGCAACCCTAAGAACATGTTTAAAAAAAACGTGCTCGTGTCTTCAACGTGTTGTTTTGGAAAATCGTGTAATTTTAAGTTAATGTGTAAAACGCGCATTTCTTGACGATTTTTTGGCAAAAATAAGGCATTGTTATGTTTTTTTAATGATTCTGAATGTGTTAACCTATTTCTAAAATTAAACTTGAAATAAATTGTACGTATTTTTTTTTATTTTAATTTAAATCATATTTTATGGGGTGGGCCCTATTTTGTTTTGAGTAGTTTAGTTAGTAAAAATATTGTAAAAATAAATTTAAATTTAATTATTTTCAGGTTTCTGAGACTTTCGTTGAGAGATCTCACTATCAGTAGACAAATCGATGGCATGAAAAAAGTTTGTGAATATTGCTAAATGTATGGCTACGTTAGCCATACATTTTTTCAAAGGTTGTCTGGAAGAAATCGCTTTCAGCGATAAGGCCGCCCATTGTACAATATTTAGCATTGGCTAGTTTTAAGTATTCCTGGTGTACAATAAAGCATTATTCTATTCTTTCCAACCTGTATGTATACATTTCAGAGTAAGTAGTGGGACGCACGCCTGGGTTGCGGTCGCCGCCGGTTCGCCGACGCCGCCGCCGGTTGAGGTCGCCGATATCAGACTGATTCCGCAACATTACTTAGCCGCAACATTTTCGCACAATGCATTAACTGCAGCTTTTACTTAATTGAAGTCTGAACGCATACAGAGCATTATGCCAAAAGTTCTAATTATAACTTTAATGGACGCAATTAAAAAATAATTAAGTAAATACCCGCTTGTTCCGACTGAAATTTGCTGGGATTTTTCACACAGTTAACTAAATTTATCTGATCCAACTCTATTGTACTCGTAAAGATTGAAATCTGGTGAAGTGAAATTAGAAATTGCACGTTATGCCAGCTATTTGAGTACATCGGTTTTTTATCACCTTGTCAATCTACCGAGTAGGGACTCTGTTAATCCGAGGTTACTCCGGACTCAGGTTGGACGTAGTAGGAAAAACCTCTGTAGATGGGGAATGCGAGAGCCTTTGTTGGCTGTGATTGTGGCTATTCCATCCATACTATGCCCCACCTGCATAGGGTTGCCATACGTCCGGAATTTTCCTGACATGTCCGGTAATATAGGTCTTTGTCCGGAATGTGGGGGGAATCCTAAACCGTCCGGAATTTCTACAATTGAAGTAGGTAACGAGTAAAATAAAACATAACGTAAACCAAATATTTTTATAACAAATAAATTAACATTAATGTTATATTTACAAGAAAGTCAGGAATTTACTCCGGAATTTCGATTTTTTTATCTGGGAACCCTACCCTGCACAACTTTCCTTTGTGCCCTACGACCTGCACAAGGGACGATGTCAATAAGGCTACCATAAAGGCAATAGACTTGGTCAGGTTCCACAACCCCAATATAAAAAAATTGCGAATTAAATACGTTGTAAGCTATTGACACGAAAGAAGAAGAATCGAATGGAGGGTGGGGGGGGGGGGGGGGGTTCATTGCCGCCAACTACATTAGAGAACCTTTGCCGTGGTACACAATACACACGGCTACATATCAAGCTATGCATTTCCAGTGTAAGTTGACCTCGAATTGTGTAGGCTTTCCGTACAATAAGAGGTCAGGTTATACTGGAAACTTATAGCTTGATGTGTACCAATGTGTACCATTTAACAATTCCATTGATCGTACTGTGAAACCTAAAAAACTAGGGTTGCCTTATCTTACTTAGACGGAAGGGACTTTAGAGTTTTCTTTAGGAAACCTGATTTATTTGGCAAAAATTTAGTGATAAGATACATGAACGAAACTTGTATGACAGAGAGTAATTTTTTGTACCTTACGGAAATAGCTGCACTAATTGTACACAAACTCCGGATAATTAAATCCGATAATAGATCTCTCCATGATAAATAATAAACAGACACATTAACATTGTTTATTCAACGTAGTAGAAAAGTTATTATGTACATCATCTTTTCTACGTTGGATAAATAATGTTATTAAAAATATTGAAAACACGAACTTATAAAAAGCATGGACGGAATAATAATGGACTAAATAGAAAAATGTCACACTCCGAGTACGCCAATTCGTTCGCACACATTTACTACACTCGCGCCGATTGGTGCCATTGTGCCGTGACAGCGCTGCACACATCGAGCTTCAGTGAATACTAACATAAGAAGCTCCATATAACGTACGCCTTTAAGGGCGATGGCGTGGGGGGGGGGGGGGGCGTGGGACAGCGAGGTTGCCGTGCTGCCATGTTTTGTACGATTTTTTATGTGAGACAACACCCCGAATGCAGCTCAGGGTAGTGCTCTTTCAAGCCGCATCGTGCAACTTTTTATATTCCGCCCGTGCCTTGCTCACTGCGCGCAGTGCCGGATTAAGGTAACTTGATGCCCTAAGCAAACAAAAAATTAATTTAAAAAAATGTTAATACGCACGTTAATACGTACCTACTCTAAATCAATTTAGGAAAATCGGTGTTGTATGTATGTATGTATAGGATAAGAGGTTCGAACATTTTTGTATGGAGCCTGGCATACCTACCGTCCGCCATTTTGAAAAATGCTTGTTTTGGCGGCCAGTGTTAAAATACTTGAGAGCAATAAAATCGCACATCCGCACATTTTTACTTAAAAGTTAAATTTTTTTTTATTTGGAGCTTACAGCAAATTAAAATCAAATTAAATTAAAGTGCATAATCTAGGCATTCGCAGAACTGATAAAGGGTTGACATTTACCTTTAAAAACAACTCATTAGCAACAAAACAATAGACCCCCTTATGTCGCTCGATCCAGGTAAGGCCGGCGGCGGGATTTATCGCAGGTATAAAAGAGTGCATATTGAGGGAATGGTCATCATTTAAATCCTCCGTCGTCCGAGACACGTTCTCGGAGACCCGGATGACGAAATCACCTCTGCTAATGCGGAAGGTGAGTCATCTATATCAGACAGAGCAAACACTTCACAGAAACACCGACCTCGCCGGCGAGGTCGACGAGTCCCTTCAGTCGCCGCTTATACGAGGTACAGACATGTACCCGGGCGTTTCTCTCCTATCCCCATCCCGGCAACAGCCCAAGCCGAGGTTCGTACCTAAGTGGTGCCCTTGCGCTAGTTGCCTAAAAAACTTACTGGGCTGAGCGCCATCTGCGCTCGCCAAAAGTTCGGTTAAGCTGTCACGGCCTCAGAGGCCAACAGCGAGATTAGTCCATCGAAAAAAAAAAAAAAAAAAAAATGGTCATCATTTGCATACCAACGTACAGTGTGAAAGGTTCTCTATTGATATTGGCTTCAAACGGAACACGAAAATGGATACTACACCAGAAGTAGCCGCTCAAGTGGTTGCCCTTGTTGAATCGGGGCTTAAGCAAAGTCAAGTGGCTCGACAATTGAGTTTGAGCCGATTTACCGTTCGGCGTGTATACCAGAGGTATCAAGAGACTGGTGGCTACCAACGGCGACAAGGATCGGGCCGTCCCCGTGCTACAACAGAGCGTGATAACCGCTTTCTTATAACGACATCTTTAAGAAATCGTCGTTTGAACGCAGTTCAACTGGGCCAACGACTTCAAGAAGTTCGTGAAGTAGAAGTTAGCCGGTGGACAGTCAGAAGACGATTGAGAGAAGGTGGCCTGACTGCACACAGGCCAGCAAACGGGCCGAAATTGACCCCAGCCCACCGAGAAGCCCGCCTTCAGTTCGCTCGAGACCATTTGAATTGGACCGAAGAGCAGTGGAGTGCAGTCCTGTTCTCTGATGAGTGCAGGATGTGCTTGCATGGCAACGACGGACGGGGGAAGGTGTATAGAAGATCGGGAGAGCGATTTGCCCAATGCTGCATAACAGAACGTGTCGCCTATGGCGGTGGATCAATCATGTTTTGGGGAGGCATGTCTATAGAAGCAAAAACCAAGCTTGCCTTCATCACCGGACCGAATACTGGTCGCCAATCAAGAGGATTGACTTCCATACGATACATTGAGGAAGTACTCGAGAGCCACGTCGTACCTTTTGCTGGGTTTATCGGCGAAAACTTTCTGTTTATGTAAGATAATGCAAGACCGCATACTGCTGGCATAGTGATCGAGTACCTTCAAGAGGTGGATGTGACCGTTATGGAGTGGCCAGCTCGAAGCCCAGACCTCAATCCCATCGAACATCTATGGGACGAGCTGAAAAGAAGAGTTCGAGGCCGATATGCTCCTCCATCGACTCTACAGGAGCTGCAACAGGCGATCGCAGAGGAATGGGAGGCTATTCCTCAAGACTTTATCAAAAGTCTAGTAACATCAATGAAAACACGGATGGAGTCAGTGATTCAGGCTAGGGGAGGGAACACTCGGTATTAATAACAAACTTTAAATTAATTTTATCTTTTAATTTCATAACTTTGACACCAATACTTGAATAAAGAATTTTTTACTAAACATGCATTTTTGTTATTGATCCACAAAAGCATTTTTATGTAATGATTGAAAGACAAATCAGATACCACTGGATAGGTATTAAAATAGACTATGAATCTGCATTACAGAAACATAATATTTTTTGTTTTTTTTTTAGTTATGTCAAAAAATCATGAATGTGCGATTTTTTTGCTCTCAAGTTTATGTGTCAATCGACATAGTAAACGATTACAAGCATAAAGCACTCTTTCTGTCTGACTTAAAGTAAAAGTTAAAATCTTGATCGTGTCTTGATTAGTACCTATGTAACCTACAGATATTATTTGTCTTTTTTCTTAAGCATGCATTAGCACTTCTTATTCCCTTATAAATTGTCTATCCAATCTGTGGACACCGGGGCTAATTATACATAAATAACCTTATTTAGTATCTCTTATGTGGTTCTGCGTTTCCCTTACCCTAAATTCAGATTTTGATCAATAGTTTATATTCTAAGCTCTAATTCAGTGGAATAAAGTTCATATTCAAACAATGAAGTTCTTAAAAATAAAATAGTACTACATAGTTCAATCGACAGAGATACTATATTTCTTATAAATTTTCAGACCGATTCCCTTACCCCAAAAACAGAGAAAGAGGAACAAAAACACTAGCCCAACGATTTAGCATTTTTGGATATAACTACGAGTATTATAGCAAGCTTAAAAGGACGTTCGACCATGGAAAGCTAACAGACATTGATATATTTTGTGTTTACCAAAACTATTATGTACACGACATTCCATTAAGCAGCTATAACTCAAAATACGAGTAGTATGTATAAAAAAAATGAAGTATGCTCCCCTTACCCCACATGACCTCATGTATAATCATCTGCATCATCATCATGGCCTTATCACATCTATGAAAGACGATTTAAGTGACGTCAGTAAGGTTGTCTATTAGACGCTTTCGTAAGTGACTGCAAAGGTCTACACGGGAGCGGCAGCCAATTCCGCCAAACGATAAAGCCTGGTTCGACTTACAAAAGCGGACGCTTAGAAATAAACGCGCTGCTATCCATCTCAAACATTAACGTCCACAGGGGCCCATGTTTTCCAAAACATATGTAGTAATAATTATAATATGCAGAAACAAACCTAAATAATACAAGACGGTACAATGGGCAAATATAGTTTATTCTGTAGAGACAAAAGTGCCGTGTGATGAGCGCGGACATCGTGCGACGTCGTGAGACGTCTCTCAATTGTTATCACTGAAAGAATTGCTTTACAAGATTAAGTAGTTAAAGAGTAGTAGAGTTCCTTGTGAAAGGGCTCGCCGGGGAAGTATTACCAACATACCAATTTCTACCGCCAAGCAGCATTGCTGTGTTTCGGTTTGAAGGGTATGGTGAAATTACAGGCACATTCTTTACACCTTATGCCTCAAGTTGATTACCTTAGACCCCATACACGCAGCAGAGAAGCGTTAAAACTGTATAACGTTGAAGCCCCATGGGAACGGATAACCCTAAATATTGCAGGATCATTTCCTGTGAGTAAAAATGGAAATAAGTACTTCATGGTCGTTATAGACTACTTCACAAAATAGCCAGAAGTTTTCGCCATTCCTAATCAAGAAGCTTCGACGATAGCAGATAAACTAGTCCACGAGGTTTTCTGTCGTTTTGGAGTTCCCCTGGAAATTCACAGTGATCAAGGAAGGAATTTTGAATCACAAGTATTTCAGGAGACATGCAGAATAATGGGTACTCATAAAACAAGAACCACTTCGTATCATCCTCAATCTAATGGAATGGTGGAAAGTGTGATGTTCAATGAAAGGCGGACTATCGCAAACTGATTTATTGTAGGTAGTCACATAGACAATGTGTGAGTGTACCAAATAATGTTACCCTCAAAAACTAAGACATTACATTTTCTCCCTCTTAAATACGAAGACCTGTCATGTTAAAAGAATTACTTAAATATAATCTTAAACTCACTTATAACCATAATAGTTAGAAACCTACAAAAACAGGTGTCTCTGAAAGAACTTATACTACTACTACCTACTTATTTACGTACACGTGGCCTCAACTTCATAGTGTGTGGAAAGTACGTCTGGTGCTGACGCTTATCAGCATTTCCCCGATTAACCAGCTCGTTTAGATTAACCGCGACGGACTGGACCTCGTTCACCCTAGCTTCCTCATCACTGCTTATAACCTGAACCGTATTCGAACTTGGAGATTGTTCCAAAGGCGTTGACCAACCTTCGTTAACCGCCGTATCAGAATCTTTAAATTCTGACACAACTTCGTTGGAAGTTTCAGGACAACCGACTGAGTACCGCGATTTCCTAACTGAGGACTTCGTGAGAAGTTGATCAACATGACGTTTACTTATCCGATTATCGTTAGTTCTTACTTAGATACATCTTTATTTTTTCTATTTGAGTAGAATCCGATTATAAGTGAGTTAGGATAGTTTCGCGGGTGTGTGCGAGGGCGAGCGGGGGAAGAGCGCTCACTGCGAGGTGAGGAGCGTCAGCTTGAAAAGAGACTGGCCCAGTTTTATTAATAACGACTCCCTCCTTCCACTTACTATCCTTGTTGGCATAATCCCGCACGAGCACGGCGTCCCCGGGTGCTAGAGGGCGCGGCACGCCGTCACGACGCTCCTCTGCCGCGCTCTGCGCCGCGCGCACCGCGTCAGCTGTGCTGAGCCGCAACAGATCCAGGCGACCACGCAAACGTCTGCCAAACATAGCTACCGCGAGCTCTTTTTGGGTCGTACAGTGTTCGGTGTTCCTATACGTAAATAAAAACCTACTTAACGCAACATAGTAATCTTCTCTCTCGACTGTAGCTTTCTTAAGTACTTGTTGGACCGAACGCACAGCGTTTTCGGCCACTCCGTTGCTAGCCGGGTGGTATGGTGTAACGAGAACTCGCTTTATTCCGTTGCTCTCTAAGTAAGAAAGATACTCTTTGGATGAAAAAGGGGGTCCGTTATCGCTGACAATAGACTTCGGTAATCCAAATCGCGCAAACGTCTTACGCAGGCAGGAGATTGCCGCCGGCGCAGACGTACTAGAAACGCACGCAACTTCTAACCACTTAGTGTGAGCATCGATCAGAACGAAATAGTATTTATTTCGATATGGACCTAAAAAGTCAAAGTTGAGCCGCGACCACGGCTCCCGCGGCCACGGCCACGAGTGCAGCGACGCGGGCGGGGGTTGGTCGCGCTGAGACGTCCATGCACTACATTCACGATACATTCGTTCAATGTCTGCATCCAAACCCTCCCACCAAAGATTCCTTCCCGCCTAGCCGCTTGTTTCATTTTAACAATGCCAATGTGGCCACTGTGCAATTCTCTAAGAACTGTCTCTCGAAGACTAGTAGGAACGACTATGCGGTAACCCCAAACTAAACAACCGTGTTCAATAAATAAGTTATCTGTTTTAAGATAATACGGCTTGTCTTTTTCGCATTCTAAGCATTCCGGCCAACCGAATTTTACAAATCCCATGATTTTGTTCAATTGAGGATCTTTCTTAATTTCCGTTTTGACTTCATAACAAGTCACTGGCAAAACATCTTGAACGAAGTTCAAATAACTGCCTTCCAAAATATTCTCATCGTAATTATCCTTAACTGTGCGCTCTAATGGTAAACGAGATAAAGCGTCGGCAAAACAATTTCTTGATGACGGAATAAAATCTATATCGTAATTGTAAGCAGCTAAACGAACCGCGTATCTATGTAAGCGGCTAGCGGCAGTTTGCGGGATACCTTTATTTTTACCAAAAATATAGCTAAGCGCTCGATGATCGCTCCGCAACAAAAAATATCTCCCGTACAATATTGGTGATATTTGGTCACTCCGAATATGATCGCCAACGCCTCTTTGTCAAGTTGAGAATAGTTTTGTTTGTGTAAGTTGAGAGTCCCAGCACCGGACCACTGCTCAACACACTTTTAATTTTATTAAAGCCATTTTCGCATTGTTCGCTCCAGAACCACCTAACATCTTTCTTAAGGAGATCATACATTGGTTTAACTATATCACTAATGTTGTTACAAAACTATGCGTAAAAATTAACCAACCCCAAAAAACTTTTTAACTGTGAAACATCTTTTGGTGTGGGAGCCGAAACAATAGCCTCAACTTTTTTTTTATCTGCATGAAGACCGTGCTTATCAATTCGATATCCCAAGTACGTGACACTTTCTGTGTCAAAGTTGACCAGGATTACGCACCTAAAATTGTTCATGTTGATCGACTGGCACGATATTATGGGGCCAACAATGCTCGGGACGAGCATGTTTTAGGAGGGGGCAGTGTTACGCCGAGGCTGTTACAGAATAAGTACTCGTAGTAGTCGGTAAGTATTAGGTTGGGGATAAAGTTTCTTCGCATTTTTTAAGAAAATTCAAAAATATTTTTAATGTAGTTTATTTATATTTAACTAAAGTATGTAGGTACCATTTTGTTCGATAACTTTTTGCCATCTTGTAGGTAGGGACATGATCCCATTGCTATAGAAATTTTGGGGCTTCTGATCAAAATACCGCGACAAGTGGTTTTGGCAGTCCTCTCGTGATGTTAACCTGACACTGCCTAAAGAATTCTGAAGAGACCGAAACAGGTGGAAATCTGAAGGTGCAAGGTCAGGACTATACGGCGGATGCATTAACACCTCCTAGCCAAACTCTCTTAATTTTTGCTAAGTGGCTAAAGATGTGTGAGGTCTAGCGTTATCATGATGAAAAACCACACCCCTTCTGTTGATTAATTCCGGCCGCTTGCTCTCAACTTCTTGCTTTAATCTCATCAGTTGTTCGCAGTAGAGTTCAGAATCGATGGTCCTGCCTGGTGGTAACAGCTCATAATGAATAATGCCGTTCCAATCCCACCACACACACAGCATCACCTTGTTGCGAGTTAACCCGGGTTTTGCCACAGTCTGTGAAGCCTGACCGGCCTTTGACCACGACCTTTTTCGCACGTTCTTGTCGTACGTGATCCACTTTTCATCACCAGTTATCAGCTTCTTCAAAAATGGTTCGGTTTCATTACGTCGTAATAAAGAATCACAAATGAGTACACGGTTCATTAGGTTTCTTTAAGTGAGCTCGTGGGGTACCCAAATATCGAGCTTTTTTGTATACCCAGTTTTTTTCAAATGCGCCAAAACTATTTTGTGGGCAATTTGCAGTTCTTCAGCTACGTCGTAACTACTGATATGCCGATCTTGCTCCACTTTTTCAAAAGTGGCATCAATTTTATCCGTAATAGGACGACCAGAGCGACGTGCATCTTTGACATCAAAATTTCCGGATTGAAAATGCTTCGACATCGAAAAAGCGTATGGCCCACCTGATGTTAAGTGGTTACCATCACCTATAACAAAGTATTGCCTCGTAGGTCATGTACCTTAGAAATGTGTCCTATGATGCACTGCCTTGCGTCTATCAACTTGAGGCATACCGGTGTGCCTGTAATTTCACCGGCAACCATACCCTTCAAACCGAAACACAGCAATGCAAGCAGCATTGCTAGCTAGAAACGGCGGTAGAAATAGGTATGGTAGTAGCACTTCCCCGGGCGAGCCTTTTCATAAGGTTTATTGTTCGAAGGTGGCCTTTATGCCTGTTGCTGTTCAAGGTTTAGGATTTTGTGACATTGTTTCTAACATGTAAGGCCGATACGTAGATGTAAAGTGAAGGTAGACATAAATATGTTAACACAAAACCCGCGTAAGTAAGCGCGTAGCATCCCCAAATACAGAATACTTGATGTATTTATTTTGCAGGAAGAGGCTGAAACGGGAAATACATAGAGTAAGAAAACTTTGAAGCTTCGTCGCATCAATGAAAACTATAAAGGAAATCTAATAAGTAGGTCCGATTTGACGTCATTTTGCATGCCGTGATAACCTTGTACGAACGTCTACACAAGAAATCGAAAAATCAACCAGATGATGCCCAATAATTATTATGATACATATAACAATAATACTCACTATAACAATGAGTTTAATTCGCACCATGTTTCACTATAGGTATCATTGAAAAATTTCACTCAGAATCACTAGTTTATCCTGGATCGATATTTCGACAGGACGATATTCCAATGTTGTATCATTTGGTTCTGTTGTTCGTTGGTAGTATTTTGTCATCTATCAAATCCGAACTATTTCATTTCCACGAGAACCAGGAGCCAGTTTTCTTAGTGCGACTTGCGCAACAATGTCTAATCGTATTTAGTGCCTAAATATGATCAGGAGAGTTGTCAAATCATGCAAATACGTCAAATTTAAAATGAACTATCTTAGTGAAATAGAAAAAAAATGCCATGTACATTAACTAAATGTTTTAGATTAAATATATGTGTGTTTTAGATTTTAATGACTACAGAGTTACATGGCATGGCATTTTGCCATCTTGAGACACAGGGTGAACAGTCTCATATACCATCGCCGGAACCCTTCAAATTACTATTCTGCGGCAGAAATAGGTAAATAGGTACGATGGTAGAACTTCCCCGGAGAAATACTTTCATATTGAGTTCTTATATTACTAAAGACTTCTCTACTACTCTGCAGACAAAGTTATCTCCGTCTCTACCGTGAAATGTGACGCCGGAAGCCAATTTTCCAAAACATGTTAGTTAGAGATGTCAGCCGCAATGTTTACTTGCTATGTTACGACTCAAACGCGGAGTAAAACGGCCGCACGAAACTCAGCTTAGAAACCCATAATTAGTAATATCATCATCATAAGAGTAAATTAAAGTAACTTCATGAACTTATTGATGCAAAATGGAACAAATCAAATTAAATATTTATGGAGCACTTGCTCTACAATTCTACATCGTACTATAAACTGTTTAAAGAAAACGAAAAGTACTGGGTATGATGCCATTAGCGCAAAGGTTGTAAAATATGTCTCTACCACAATATACCCTGTCCTATGTTGTATTTATAACTTGTGCAATGACGAAAGTAAATTCTCTGACAAATTAAAATTAACAATAGTTAATACACTTTTCAAAAAAAAAAACGAAAGAACTTATATGGGTAACTACAGACCTGTTTGTCTTGATACCCATTTTCTCAAAAGTGTTTGAAAAATGTATAAACTCTAGCTTGAATACTTATTTAGAAAAATACAGCGTTCTTTGCGATGAACAAGTTGGGTTTCGGAAAAATAAATCAATAAAAATGGCAATCTACAATTTACTTAAAATCGTCATCACCAATCGTGATAAGAAAACACATTTGTGTGCTATGTTTATGGACTTAACGAAATAATTTGATTATGTTGATCATAATATTTTGATAAAGAAATTAAGTAAATATGGAGTCAGAGGAAACGCTCTCAGTCTAATCTCATCATACTTAGAAGATAGAGCGCAAATCACACAAACAAATAAAATTTGTCCAAAATCTAGAACCGAAGAAACATACGCATCGGATATTGCTCCAGTTAAGTCCGGCGTTCCACAGGGAAGCATACTAGGGCCACTTTTGTTTATAACATACATATATGATCTGCCCCAATCTTCCTATGGTCCTATTTGCTGATGACATAACGGTAATATTTTCCTCAAATAATTTAGAATGTGCCATTAATAATACTCTAGAGGATATTGTAATTTGGCCAAAATCTAATAATCTATCAATAAATCGAAGTAAAACTGAAATAATGACATTTAATAATAAATCTTTAACATTAAATATTAATTACTTATGTAAGAAAATCGACGAAATCACAACTACGAGATTTCTAGGACACCATATTGACTGTAATTTGACATGGTCAGCTCAGGTTGAAAACGTATGCGTTAAATTGAATCGGTTCACGTACGCTCTTTACATGCTTGCCAAAATAGTAAACCAGAAAACAACAGTCTTAACAGCTTACAATGCTTATGTCACATCCACCCTCCGATACGGAGTAATTGATTGATTGAAAATACTTTATTGCACTTATAAAACTAGTACAAAAGCGAACTTAATGCTAAAGCGCATTCTCTTCCAGATAACCTTTGTGTATTGTAGATAAAGATGTGTAGGTAGTGCACAGAAAAGGGAAAAAAGGGGGAAAAGGGAAAAGTAATCTTTTGGTTTAACGCTACAGAGAGAGAACGAATTTTCAAAGCACAGAAGAAATGCTTACGGGCCGTCTTTAAATAACGACAGATTGATACATGTCATGTAAGCCTCATTTCCAGCAACTCAACATATTAACTTTTCACTGTTTATACATACATATTTGAAACAGTTGTATTTGTCAGACAAAACAAAAGTCAATTCGTAACATTGGGCAACAGACGTAAATTTAATAAAATACGAATGCCTCCACATAAAACCGCTCTTTTTGACAAAAGCGTAATGGGTATGGCACCTAGGTTTTTAATAAGTTACCAAAATCAATTTTAGAAACGGATAATGTATATTGTATGTTTAAAAATAAATTTCAAATTTTTTAATTGAGAAAGCCTACTATAGCATTCAGGAATACTTACTAGATAAATGAATATTAATATTGACGTACTGTATAATTAATATTAACTGACATTTGAATTTGATCAATTATTTTTATTTGACATTTATTTTGTTTTGGTTTGTTTGGGTTTTTGACTTATTTTTATTATTGTTCTTATTTTGTAATTTGTAATCATTTATTTTATTTTATTTTAATAATTTGCATGCCTCTGTGGTATAAATAAGTTTGACCCATCTATAATAATTTTAAGAACTTTGTTAAAACCTTATTTGATGCAAATAAATGATTTGATTTTATTTAAATTTGTAAAGTAAAAGATTTATTTGACACACGATAACAGCACACATAACATGAAACATAATTCACAAAGCGAAAGTAAATACACATAAGTACACAAGAATTACAAAACATATAAAATATGGGGAGGTAGGTAAGTAGGTATACAATACATTGAAAACAGATAAAGAGCAACGGTAAGAAGTAAGGCACATTGAGACAGATTAAAAATAAAAATAATAAGTACCTACCTTTCTACCCATCCATCCATTTAACCTTTTGCATGCGTTAGCACACTAGTAGTCTGTGCCTCCTACCTACTGGCATCTAGCGGAGTGGGCGCCGAAAGCTCTGTGCTGTACACCCTCCGTCGACCGAGACATGTTCTCGGAGATCCGGATGACGTAATCTCCTCCACTAAAGCGGAGAAGATTTCTGAGTCATCTATACTAGACAGAGCAAACACTTCACAGATACCCTCCCCCCTTACACACACACACACACAAACACACAAACCACTCTCAACCTAGTAAAATAGCACTCTAAGTAATAATTTTCTATTAAATATATTTTCTTATTTGTTATTGTATGTTCATAAATGATTGATATTCTTTGCATGCTTACCAGATTCTGTTTAAAGTTAAACTCTGATTGTAAACCGGCCTCCCGCGATACATGCAAGTCCTAGTGTGAGGGCCACCAGTAAATTTTAATATAAAATGTAATTTTTCGGTAATTAAAATATTTTGTATACATCGACCTCGCCGGTGAGGTTGACGAGTCCCTTAGGTTGGCACCTACACAAGGCACAAACATGTACCTGGGCGTTTCTCTTCCATCCTAGCAACGGCCCAAGCCGAGGTTCGTACCCAAGTGGTGCCCTTGCGCTAGTTGCCTTATCAAAACTTACAGGGCTGAGCGCCATCTGCGCTCGCCAAAGGTTCGGTTAAGCTGAAACGGCCTCAGAGGCCATCAGCAAGTTAGTCAGACAGAAAAAAAGCTCTGTGCTGTAGTGGGCCAAAAAGGACTCAGTCTCAACTTTGTGTTGGTCCGCCGGCGCCGCCGGGGCGCAGACAACGCTGGTTTTCAGACTGTCCTAGCATAGTGAGTTAGTGATTTCACGACTAGAGAAAGATAGCGGAAAAGGAAAATTGGTTCAATAAATACATATACATACCAACGTTATATATAAATAAAAATACCAAAGACAAATAAACATAAGATAATATGTGATGGCCAGCCCCTGTAGGGCAAACATGCGTAACGTGACAACATTACTCGACTTATTTTCCAATGAAAAGACTTACTCATAGTAGAGGAGCCGGTGAAGATCGACCTTCACCGATCTGATAACCAGATGAGATGTATTTTTTATTAAATCTAATTTATAAACAAATATGCCTATAATTACTTGCCTACTCGTATCTAAAAGTGCTTATGGCTATTTTTAATTAAATTAACTTTAATCGATTTTTTTTTCATCACTTTCATTCTTTTGATAACCGAATGAATTTTATTTCACTGTTAGTTTTTAACACACAGAATATGCCTCAGTAGGCTTGCCTACTCATTTCTGTGTATAGCTACCTGGCAAGCCGATGTGAACAGGTAAGTCAATATAGGTGACTCCATCGTTCTGCTAACTTATCGAAAGTTATATCAAATTTTAGATTATTTTATTACAAAATCAGTCATATTTCAAAATCATTGTCTGCAAAAAATCATACTTATAGTACTGTTGCCTAGCAAAAAACTTTTAGAGAGCACTTTTAGATAGGCAAGTAATTATAGGCATATTTGTTTATAAATTATATTTGATAAAAAATATGTCTCATCTGGTTATCAGATTGGTGAAGGTCGATCTTCACCGGCTCTTAGACCATCATTCCTCAATTTAAAATAGAGTTAAAATCAGGGCTTCTACAAAAATGTTACTATACACTAAATTAATGGCCGACGTTGACTTTATAAGAAAATTCTCATGTCTCCTAAAAGCTAAATACTCGTAAATATAACAAATATTTTTGTATAATCTAAGATCTTGTAACTTACTGTATTTCTGTGAATAAATAAATTGCAAAATAGAGATTATTTTAGATTATTAAACTTTGTTAAAGGCGATTGTTACCAACTACATCAGGTGGGCCATTATGCTGGCAGAAAAAAAAATTTGGCCATCACGGAACGCGCGGCGGATGTGAAACATCTGAACTGATGATTATTGAAATAATTTATAAGTAAAGAAAACCGTTTATAAAATCATCTTATTTTATCTTATCATACGCAATATTATACGCGTGAAGGGAAACAATTTTTTTATTCGTACATTTGATATTTGACTTTTGTCTTTTGACAATTATTGATACACATCTTACTCCCAAGTAGGGTTCCCAGATTAAAAAATCAAAATTCCGGAGTAAATTCCTGACTTTCTTGTAAATATAACATTAATGTCGTTAGCATCGTGCATGTGAATGAACGAAGCAAATTCTCGAAGTGTTGCAGAATATTTCTGGGAGCAATAAATATCAGTAATGATCAAAATGATAAATAACATGAGTAATGGTGATTGTTAATTTATTTGTAATAAACATATTTGGTTTATTTTATGTTTTATTTTACTTATATTGTAGAAATACCGGACGATTTAGGATTCCCCCCGCATTCCGGACAAATACCTTTATTACCCGACATGTCCGGAAAATTCCGGACGTATGGCAACCCTACCCCCAGGGCGCCAATAGATATGCCGTCACGCGCCTATTGAACGCATGCCGTCACGGCGTGATGGCATACGAATCGGTCTTACCCCCAAAGCGCACCAATGGGTCCCAAACGGATTGGCGATTCGCATGCGGTTTTTTTAATAGAAAGCTAGTTTGACCGGAATTATTCTTAGCGATGCCAGTTTTTAACCCCCGCCGCAAATAGAAGGGGTTGGGGGTTTTTATTTATAGGTATTTGTTATTGATTAGTGTTATAATGCTAACCGTTCTTTACTAAAGTTCTGTTATTTCTCCCATCTTCATATTATATGCAAATATCTTTAACTAAATCTAAACCAGGTTTAATATTTGGAGCTAGTTCTGCTAACATTATCATAGACTTCCACAAAAATGCCACTAATGCAGTCAAATATTTACAATTCCGTTGCTATGTGGTTTTACAAAAGCATTTCAGAACTCACAGTTAGCAGCCGTTAGCCTGGCACATTAAAGTACCCCAACTTTTGTATTTTTAGCCTTAGGCAACACCCCTTTTACGACGAGATGAATAGCTAAGAGTAATAAGTAAACGGGAAGCTCATAATTCGTTTGTAACGTATATGACTTTACATCACGTTACACTCTTAAAATTAGCAAACATTTCACATTGCATACAAGCCTAACACCACATAACATGACATCTAGCGATATGGCGGCGCACTGACAAGACAACAAGATCTCATTTCCAATACACCTTAATCCAAGCGTGTTTCTTGTCGTAGTTCGCCATGAGTACGGCAGATGGCGTTGTACCACACTTTACATACTTTGTTTATCAATATGAGTTTTTATTATCTGTATCTCAACATCTTACGAATTTAATTTAATAAATCTCTTTGCTTATTAAATTAAAGATATCATTGTTTATTCTTGTAAAATAAATACAATAGAAATCATAAATAATATATTTACTACTAGTAAAGGCCTAAACAATAAGGTTTTTATTATCTGTATCTCCACATCTTACGAATTTAATTTAATAAATGCTTTGCTTATTAAATTAAAGATATCATTGTTTATTCTTGTAAAATAAATACAATAGAAATCATAAATAATATATTTACTACTAGTAAAGGCCTAAACAATATTTGGTTTTGACTCACGCATGTGTTTCGTTTCTTTCATAGGGCATCCCCAAATTATTTGTCGTGTCATCGAATCAAAGGACGATATTGTTTAAATCAACGGTTGCACTAATTATTGACGGTTGGCTTGGCTGCCTATATAAGCTTGCGCCGATTTTTCTTGTCCTTTTTAGGTTATATAAACATATTTGGGTAAGCGTGAATGTAGAAACACAGTATTTCAGTGAAGTTCCCAAAATATTGGCAAAAATGTTTCGAATGTCAGAGCAGAAACTTTCTCTAAGTTCTAAGTTTAGACTTAGCGGGGGCTGACAAATTGGTGGCGGGGAAGAGGGAGAGGGGGGAGGGGTGAAAGTGTCGCTTCTAGTATACTTTGGTCACAGGCTTTATTAATAACTGAAATTTTTACGAAAGTAGCAGATTTGACTTTTCGTTTACTAATAACTTAAATATATATATATAACTATAAATTTATGGTTCTAACTGGACCGTATTAAGTGAGTATAATAAAAAACTTATATCATGTGCCAGACTAAAAGCTGGAAGGTGTACGTTGTTGTGTTGTGTTCAAGAATCCTGAATGATGTAGTGGGGAGGATCGGATGTTCACAAATCCATTGTTTTAATATTAATGCTTCACATCGGCATTCAAGACTTGTTTTCGCTTTATCATACTTTGTAGACGGGATCGATGGATGAAATTGATGTTTTAGTATACTTTTGGAATGGTTGTTGATAAGTAGGTAGTAGCCCGTATTCTAAAACTGTACATATTTCTGGAAGACTGTACGTACATAATATTGTAAAAAAAATTAATATAAAATAAACCGATCATGCGCAGCCTGCACCCAGCGGCTCCCAGCAACCTTTATTATTTTTTCCATTTAGTGGGGCCGTCCGACGCTGCGCATTTTGCCCCAAAGGCCATCAGTTATTCTTTGTTATTTGTATTTGCTTATAGTCATCTAGTCTCTACTGAGCAGCGAGTAGGTATTTGTAAAAGGACATATTCATCTATATCCTCGCTAGCGAGCTCGTATCAATATAAATAATCGCGCGTGTCATCATAGCCTCTAATTAATTGGTTTGGTATTGACAAGACATTTTGTTAAGTGGACGTCTTTATCGTCATTGTTTACCCGGGTCTACGGGTCTACGAAAATGTACTTACTAAAACTGTCTGATCTCGCGAGTCTCCCATAAAAACAAAAAAATATTATTTGTAATATTTGACTATCAATAAAGTGCCACGAAATAGATAACCAACTTACTTGACCTACAGTTTCATTTAAATTACAGGTAACTGCGGTACATGTTAATTGTTTATCCTTTTTGGGGTACAACTTGCAGTTATTCTGGATTTCAGACTTTTGCCTATATTTATGTTACATAAGCTACACGCAGTATGCGTTTGGCACTGTACAAATAACAGCACTGGGGTCTCTGGTGTATCCTGTGAATTTTTCAAAGTTTCGTTTTTATTATGGCTAATAACTCAAAAACTGTAAAGACTTTACTAAAAATATAAACGGACCTAATAGTCTCATTTTAATTTTTTTTTATCTCTCTTGAACCCCAATATCTCAACAACCTCAACATTTTTAGCTCATTTAGTCACAGCAAAATTGTGCCATCACTACCTACCTCTAAATCAAATTTCACGATGATCGGATCATCGCTTCTAAAGTTATCCTCTGACAAACATACATAAATACAACGCCGATTTGCACAAGTTGATTTAGAGATCTCACTTCGCTCGATCAATTATGTACTTACCTAAGTTCCTGATAACTACAACCTAGATTCTTCAAATCGCGAGTGAGTAGGTTTCTTCTAGACACGCGTGTACCATATTAGGGTAAGACTGGGTAATACGCCCCACTATTAAAAAAAATATTATTAAAAACTATTCCAGATGAAATCAAAGTTTTTATTGAGGAACATAATTCTGCTATTTCTTAACATTATGGCACTCAGTCACTTGAGCAATCTCTAAAGATATCCAACTTATCATAGTTATTTTAAAATGTTGGGGCGTTTTATATTACGACCGTTGGGTAATATGCCCAACCTGTATTATAAAATGCCCCAGTATCATAATCACATTTCTGAGTCACTTAGTCACACTAATTTAAAATTATATTACACTAAATTTAACTAAATTTAGTAAACTTATATTTAATAAACTTATAGCGTAATGAGGTAAACGCTCAGTCTTTTTGGTAAAATTTAAAATCTTGTAGTGTTCCGCTGCTTGATTGAATCCCATTGTTCCATCTCGTACACACCGCATAGTCTTGTCTAAGTCTTCCGCGGGCCATGCTGCTCGTAGCTTCTTCCGGTGTATTTATGGCACATAGTCTGCAAAAAATAGTCATTATAAAAAATTATACAGCAGAATTAGAGCGTTGGTTGGCAGTGTATAGAAATGAACGCCTGAAATCACCCATGACCTCTACTGACTATTAGTTATCATGTCCAAATTAAAAAAATTCCAAGCAAGTTTTGACCCTATTCACTTTTTTATTTGAGATAATTCTAATTTTTGGAAAGTAGGTAATGAAGTGACACCCTATAGCTAACACAATACCTAGTAAAAACAATATTATTTTCGATTGTATACCCGGGGCATTTTATACAACAGCATGCAGGGCATATTACCAATTTTGATTTATAAAAAGCCCCACCGTATTACTGCAGACAGGTTCAAAGTTAAAACTCTCGAAATAGTCAAAAACAAAAGGTGATTACGTTTTACTACACTGCGGATTATTTCGGTGTGAAAAACAGTAGTACAAATATACAAATTAGTTTGAAACTTACCGCAAATTGAAAAACCCCCAATAAACCAATTTTCACTATTTTTTATTATCAAACAACACAAATCATTTGCGAGCGTCGGCCACGTTGCGGGGTGACTGAGGATTACACGTGCGGGTGTAAATTAGCCATGTAGATTTGTTTGTGTGAGTGCTAGACCAGTGGGGCGTTTTGTCAAGTGATGCGTATTAGCCAGTTTTACCCTAGACTGCATCATCTCGCGCCATTAGGCGAGATCGTGGTCATACGCTAGCCTATAATTTACAAAAAAAAAAGTTAAGCGATGACCTACGTGTTTAGTAGTATTTAGTAAGTATATTTTTTTTTTCATTTAGCTATCATATCATTACAAGATATGTTATTGTATTTATGCTAAGAAGTAATTTTGAAATCCGACTGGATTTCAAAATTACTTACTTTAAGTATTAAGTACTTTAAGTAATTATTACTTATTTTAAGATCCAGTGCAATTCCGTGACTAATATCTATTTGACACACATCCGACTACGAGACCGCTCTACGCGAGTGACGAGCACGAATAATGACTTCTGTAGAGCCTCATTTCTTCGAATTGTGTGTTTTGCGAAATAACGAATCTAATATTTTTCATCAAAAAAGTACTAATTCAAGTTCCTCTTTCTTATGAGTACTCGAAATCCTTGGAAACCGGATGCGCTAGAAATAAAGGTATTGAACGGTACCTGTTCAAAGACCCTTCAGCCACCCTTATCTCTGAGGATGTCTTGTAATTCTATATGTTCGAGGCTCAGATATATCAAGGTTGCGTTAAAATACCCCTTTGGTATATAGAATCTTACAAGTATTTCATAAGTACTGCTTAATCTGGATTAACGTGCGCGAGTGATAGCTGGTAGTCCAATATTGATAGTGTATTTTATCTTAATTTAAGTCTGTGTATTACTCATTGGCAATCCTTAAAAAATAAAGTAAATACGCATTCGTGGTTAATTTTAATCATTACTAAAAATAAGAGATTTATCACGTACCGTTTTATCGATGTAAATCGATTTTCTACTATCTAGTATCAAAGTATAATTTATAATTAAAAACAAAATATTGTTCAATATTCATTTATTCGTCATTTTATTACATTGCGTAATATTGGTACCAAAACGTAAAGAGAGATAAACTGATGTATTTACTATGTTCTCGCTAATAAACATTATCTTATCCTAACTTATTTATTTCTAACTGACATTTATTATATATTTATTTTATTTATTTTTGTATTCAATAATACGCAATATAGTGAAATGGTGAATAAATGAATATTGAATACTATTTTTTTTAAATTATAAATACACTTTGAGGTAATTGATAGTATAAAATCGATTTACATCAAAAATATATTACAAATGTCAGTTAGAAAGAAATAAGTTATGATAAGATAATGTTTATTTGCGAGAACATAGTAAATACATCAGTAGGTCTTAATAAACTAACAACTAAGCAGAACATTGGAAAAAATACAAAATAGGACATCGCACACAGCGCCATCTAGCCCCAAACTAAGCAATGTACTATAGGAACCAAATATCTGATAATAATATTTCATGTAAGTGCGGGAATTCTAATAATTCCTTTAGTAAGGCCTGTTCCCCACTAAATACGTGTTCGGATGTGTGGCGCATGCGTGCACGCAACAGCAGTATTGCATGAAATTCTAAGGAAGATGCCAGACCACACCGCCGCCGCCGCCGCCGCCGCCGCGACGCCCGCTTGGCGTTACCGGTAGCTTGAATATTTATCCAGTAATCGATACATTTGCAATAAACAATTTTTAACGTAAAACGACGACGCCTTTGCGACGATGCCGCTCAATCAGTTTAACAGGTACCTACTAACGTGATAATGAATATGATTTGTGTACCTATTTTATACAGAATGCGTCATTCATATTTTAGGACTTGTTTTACTATTTTACACAATACTAGCCATTAGCCCCAATCGTGTTCTTATTTAATGTCGTACAACAAAACACGTAGCAACGAAAAGTCACAAAAGAAACAGTTAAGACATCTAAACACCGTTGTAAACGATCTATAGATGCTTTATACCTTCAATTTAATAATACAAAGTGTGAAGAGCTTGCAAAACGAGAAGATGCTGCGATCAAAGAAAGTGCTCTAGCGGAGGTAAATAATTACTCAGGACCTGCCCTGCAAATAGGAGTGCCATTATCTCGCTTCGGGATTTAATGACAGGTAGTACTTGCAGTAAACTAGTACTTTTTATTCCGAAGATATTTTCTAAGAAACATATATTATTTTATTATAGCAAAAATAAACCAACATCTATTGGCGTCGCGCGTGACGTCATAATTAGTATATCCAGAATGAAAACAAATCATCAATCACACTAATATGTATTATAAATGTGAAAGTTTGGATGTTTGTTTGTTACTCAATCACGTCGTAACGGCTCAACCGATTTCGATGAAATTTAGTACATATGTAGATTATAACCTGGAGTACCACATAGGCTACCCATAAATCAGGTCCAATGGGATAAAAATGGCGTGTCAATTAATTTTTTCTAAGTTATACCTACTTTATTCTAAGTTACCTACACATTTAGTAGTGTAACGCGTACGAAGTCGCGGGCAACGGCTAGTGTACAATACATACAATGTACTATTACTTTACTCTTATTTTACTTTCAACGTTTCCACACTTCACAACTTTCCTAAATCTACCTAGGATAAACACAAACAATTTATGTTAATCCCATTGTTGTGGAACAAACAATGTCAATTGAGTGCTTTTCCGAGAGTTATTATAGGCGGAAGTTTTTCGCTTCATAATATATATATGTATAAATAGTAAATAATGGTATTTTTTCCGGCTATTCGGTCATGCATGCACCACGACCATTCAAAATTTGTGGGGGTGACCCTTAACGGGTGTAATGAATTAAACACTTGCTAAAGAAAATTGCAGGTCTATATGCTACACGGTACGGTAAAAACCTCTTCGAAATGTGGCATCGATAAGTAGCTACCAGCTACCTCAGCGCTTCAGCAGCACAGAATGTTTTGCATACTTAAACACAAACATATTTTCATACGAAACATTGTCTGTTTATTTATGTTTAACACTTGTACGAGTATGTAACAAGTCGAAACCATCTGTCGAATAACACAGATGATATAAAAAACAACCTCGCAATCAAAACCTTATCACAAGGAGAATAAGATTCAAATTTAATGCTCAGTACTGATATTGGAAATGCAATGGTGTGAAAGAGATTCGATATTTTCATTTTGTAAACTCGAAGCATTCTTCCAATGAACGGTAATGGACGCAATTCAATATACACTTTTCGATATCATATTAAATTTCCCGATCGTGATGTTTTAGGGTTCCGTAGCCTGTAGTTGGATTTGTAATCAGTTCATATAATGTTCATACAAAATGACCAAAGCCAACTACAAAATTAACTTTGTATTTTAATATGCCTAATATGTTCGACCCCACTTGACCAATTTATTAATACGAGTGGATATTCTCGTAACAGTCGTTTGTAAACTCCGATGTCACAGACAGACAGAGACACCTACACGCAGACACACATACACGCAGACAGACATATATCTCTCATATATGTCTGTCTTTTTGTGTCGGGGTTAAATAATATAACGGACAAAAAAATACATTACGCTAACGAGAAACGTATACAAGTTGTTAATCAAATATCGAAAGTAGATTCACATGAGGGCTTCCGTAATGTCAATCCCATTTAGGATCGATAACAATGATTGTTTAACCTTCTTTTAGGGTTCCGTAGACATTTAATCCACATCTGCCGGATCCCATGATTTCTCTGGTTTCTTACTGGCTCATACTTTGTATCATTATGGCAAGTATCATAATCAGCCCTAGGACATCGAATACTGGACATAGGTATCCCCAATAGATTACCTGAGCCACCAATCTTCTGCACCCAACGACTCCCAGCAACCTCAAACCAACAAAAAAGGTAAAGATTTATTTATTTAAATAAATAAATAACTAAATATCGCTGGACATTTCTCACAGCGCTATCTAGCCCCAAACTAAGCAGAGCTTGTACTATGGGAACCAGATAACTGATAGAATACTTATATACTTTTTTTTTGTAAATACATACTTATAATATATAGCAAAACACCCAGACACGGAACAAATATCTGTAGATCATGCAAACATTTGTTCCGCGGCGGGAATCGAACCAGCTACCTCCTGCGTTTCAGCCGGTTATACGCCCACTGCGCCACGGAGGCAGTCATTTGCGAACATGGGTTACATTAGTTGGTAATAAAATAATCTAGGTACAGCCATGATGAGCATACAATCCTGCAAAATTTATTACAAAAATTGTACAATAATTGTTATAAATAAATAAAAATCATGTTTAATCGCTAAATACGTTTAGGGATCGTTGTGCAAGCCAGGCTAAATCATCTATGCTTCGTTCCAAGTAAGGGTCTTGTGGTCAGAACCACAGAATGTAAATAAAACAGTAGAGCTAATATTGGCTACGTTATTACCGGTCAGTCGATATTGCCAAGTGCTTCACCCTTTTACCGCAGTATTAATATACCAGCTTGTAAATACAGTAAGTAAGCTTGGGAGAAATTATTTTATTTATTTTATTTTTTGAATTTTTGGAAAACTTACTACTAGGTTACAGAAAAGGTATTTGAGTAAGAAATAAACAAGAGTAAATGCTACTTATTACAAGAAGGCCAATTAAAAGTTTCCGCAAGTAAGGTAGAAGATGAATAGGCAATATATAAACAGATAAAATAGACGACACTTAAATTGAGAGGAAAAAAAAATTAGATATAGGAAATATAGATACACACACACACACACACACACACATACACGACATCGGATAAGTGCTTAATCTATATATTAAAGTAAATGTCACTAAGTAAGCGTTTAAGCTTACTAGTTTTTGTGTTAAACAGATCAATATCTTTATTTGCCTTAGCCAATGAATTACAGGAGTTCACAAAAACTAACAATTGACAACCCGTTGTCCGACCGGGCTGCCAATGTGAATTGTCAATCGGCCATCATTAGCTGCATCTATGTATGAGAAAATAAATTTCATAATATTTTTTTTGCGTGAGTTTTTCCGATATTTGAATAGCTATTCGGGCCAGAGACACATCCAACAAATCAAAGATCATCATAATTGGTCCAGCCGTTCTTGAGTTATACACGGTGTAACTAACCCGACTTTGTTTTGGAAAGATTTGTATTTTTGTATGTTTGTAACGAATAAACTCAAAAACGACTGGTCCGATGAATCATATCCTTGAGTAATATGATACTTTTTACCCAAATGCGCAAAAGGAGGGTAATATTTTACTTAAAAAACTACGCGTGCGAAGCTGCGGATTGGACAGCTAGTTAACTATAAAAAAATAAAAACAGTTTTTTTTTCTCTGCAAACCAGGAAAATTGCGCAATCTGTCAAGTAACTGTCTCCTCTTATGTTTGTGGACAATTCAAATAGGTAGCGAGTAGAAATCTCCGCTAGTGAAACTTTCTTGATTTTCGCCCGTCTAGTCAATGACTTCTGTGCCAGACAGGTTCTAAAAAAATGGGGAGTCATGGGGGAGTGAGAGCCAACGGAAGGGAGGAGAGCCAACCGGGGAGAGGGAACCACGCGGGAGTAGGGGGCCGATGGGGAAGAGGGATGTCAGCGGGGGAAAGGGAGCCAACTAGGGAGAAGGGAGCCATCGGGCGAGAGGAGGCGAGGGAGCCAACTTGAGAAAAGGAAGCCAGCGGGGGAGGGGAGCCAACGTTTTAAAAATTAAAGTAAGCTCAGATTGACGTAATAAGTAGACCCGTTCTTTAAGTCGTCAGTTTACAAATTCAACCTAAGTGCGACCTCTAAGCTTCTTTACTGTTTGTGTATATCTGATGCGATCAATATGATGAGCCTGAACTATCGTGATATAGCTAGCTTTAGCCTGTTTATAAAATTAAAAGTAGCTCATTGATACAGTCAGCGACTTAAATTGATTAACAAATTGTGATTTTAAAGTCCAATTTTCTAAGAATAAAACGTACCAGGAAAACTCTTATTTTACTTAAAATCTTATCTTGTTTTAAAATTACTTTTTCAAAACAAGCTTTTTATAAAATTCATACTCAGAACCGCAAAAAGGTTTAAGGACGCATGCCACGAACGGCAACGATTTCATGCGCACCTATTTGAAACGCACCAAAGCCATTTCACGAACAGCACCGAACTACTACTTTGGCTCTCAAACTTCAAACAACCGTATCTTGTGAACTAGCTGTCATCAGAAATGCAGATCTACCATTTGCCCCAAGCTACCGCTAGCCTAGAACGTTCACAAGGTACGACTCTTTGAAGTTTGGCAGCTGTCATCCTAAAGGTAGATCTCATAACTACCCCATTTATCCTCATATTATTTACCAAGTACCTGCTGTGATAAGGTATATTAAAATTAAATGCGTGCACAAAATTTCGTGCCTGTGACCGTTGAGGAGTTCCTTCTTGGAAGCCAACCCTGAGTGCAGCAGCCATATCATGGTGGAACTTAGAACAGGCTTATCATAATTAAATGCGTACAGAATATTTCGTGCTTGTGCTGTTGACCGTTGAGGAGTTTCTTCTTGAAAGCCAACCCTGAGTGCAGCAGCCATGTCATAGTGAAAATTAGAACGGACTATCATAATTAAATGCGTATACAACATTTCGTGTCTGTGCTGTTGACCGTTGAGGAGTTCCTTCGTCTGAAGCCAATCCAGGGTGTAGAAACAGGTAATGCTTACAATCAAAATGCATTGTCATCAAAACTGAACCAATATGTCAAATTTGAACTCCCAGAATATGAGGAAGTGGTTCCAATTCAGCACACTAGATGTTATTTTTTATTTTTTTTATGTTATTTGTGGGGAAACAGGCTTACGGCCCACCTGATGGTAAGCGGTTACCGTCGCCTATTGATACCGGTAACACCCGGGGTATTTTCGATGCGTTCCCTACCCTGTAGAAGCCTCTACATTTCTTTTGAAGCGTGCCATGTCGTAGCCTAACGGGAAAATCTCAGATGGTAGCTCATTCCACATCTTGCAAGTATGGGATAGAAAAGATCGCGTGAAGCGTGTGGTGCGCGATACCAAATTGTCGATGATATGTGGATGAGCTTTATTACGTTGTCGAGAAGTACGGTGGTAAAATCTCGACAACGTGATGAGATTGAATAGCTCCTCAGAACATTCCCCGTTATACAGGCGGTAGAATACACTGAGCATTCCGATGTCATGGCGTTGACTTAGCGGTGTATAGATAGCAGTTCGATATAATAACTACCCTCATATGCCAATGCTTAAAAATATAAATTTAATCCACTGGCAACATTCCAATTTGGTAGATTACAACACAGCCAACACCCAATATCCAGCCCAACAGAAACACAATGACTCCATTTCAACTAGGGTTACCATTTAACAGGAATTTACCGCGTTTGATAGGTATTTGCCGTATTTGACTGGCATTTGCTGCATTTGACTAGTATTTGCTGCATTTGACGGGCATTTGCTGCATTTGACGGGCATTTACTGCATTTGACGGGCATTTGCTGCATTTGACGGGCATTTTGCTGCATTTGACTGGCATTTGCTGCATTTGAGTATCATTTGCTGCATTTGACGGGCATTTGCTGAATTTGACGGGCATTTGCTGCATTTGACGGGCATTTGCTGCATTTAACGGGAATTTGCTGCGTTTGAATGGCATTTGCTGCATTTGATTGGCATTTGCTGCATTTCAAGGGCATTTGCTGCATTTGACGGGCATTTGCTGCATTTGACGGGCATTTTGCTGCATTTGACTGGCATTTGCTGCATTTGAGTATCATTTGCTGCATTTAACGGGCATTTGCTGAATTTGCCGGGCATTTGCTGCATTTGGCGGGCAGTTGCTGCATTTAACGGGAATTTGCTGCGTTTGAATGGCATTTGCTGCATTTGATTGGCATTTGCTGCATTTGACGGGCATTTGCTGCATTTGACAGGTATTTGCCGTATTTGACAGGTATTTTAAGGTTGAGATAGGCGTGCGGCAGCATTTACCTCAAACAGGCACTCTTAATTAGTTTTTTCTTTTTTTTTTAACTTTATAGATCTTCGTTTGATCACAATCTCACCTGATGGTAAGCGATGATGTGGTCTAAAATTACCTTGTAAATCGTACCATCCATAATTCTGACGCATTACGTACAACAATCGTATACGTTTCTAGTCACTAATGGTTTTATTAAAATAAAATGGAAAATAGAGAAAATTCCTGCAAGTTCCCGGGGAAGTACAACCATCATTCCTATTTCTGCTGCCAAGCAGCATTGCTGTGTTTCGGTTGGAAGGGAAATTACAAGCACATGAGACTTTACACCAGTATGCCTCAAATTGATGGACGCAGAGCAATGTGACGCACTCGTAGGGCACATCAATAAGGTAAGGCAATACTTTTTTACACCCGATGGTTACCACTTAACATCAGGTGGGTCTTATGCTAATTCCATGTACAGGACGTCCCCATAAAAATTAAATTTATTGGATGGTAGTAAGTGTTTTGCACGAATTTGAAAGCAACTCTGAAATATGTAGAATATATTATAATTAAACAAATAAATAAAAATATACTTAGGTATATAACGTTTAATAATAATCAAATATTTTTTTTTTTATTTAACTATTAGACAGGCATTGTTTTTAAAAATCTGGCATATTCAATTTTTTATTTTTTTATTTATGATAGTCAATCGCTTGAGCACTACCTCACCTAATGGTAAGTTATGGTGTGATCGAAGATGGAGCATGCTTGCCTAGAAATAACCTATTCACTCTGGACTTAAAGACTCCGAGATTATACTGGTTCGGAAAAACATACGCCGAAAGTGAGTACCCCCTTATTTTACATAAGACAGGCATTGCTCTGAAAATACACAGGCATTTAGGGCACCTGAGACAGGCAACTCCATTAATGGTAACCCTACCCAACTCCAATGGATTAAAAGTTAATTAAACTCTTCAAATTAACTTGTCTACTCACTGAGGCAATTTAAACCTTAAATAGTTGGAATAGGCTCTTAACTCATTCGTAAGTTGCCTAAGTAGTTTCAGGTAGAATTTGAGGGTATTGTTGAGAAGCAAATATTTATTTGTAGGTCGAATTGGTAATTTAAAGAGGGTTTTGGTATAATTTGGTTTATTTAGAAAGTAAGAGGTTACTGTGTGAAATTTAGCGGAGGAATCCTTTGATTTGGGCACTATTTAACTTTAATTTGAATATAGTGCAAAAACAGGAGTATTATTTTAATGATGCTGGATATTTCACTGAGCGCTATCTAGCCCTAAACTAAGCAAAGCTAGTAGGCAATAATTTTTATTAATAGGTACATTGTATAAGTGTGTGCAGTACTTATAGATAGGTTTTTAGGCCACTTTTTTAAGTTCGCTTCCTTAGGATTTCACGTGGTCACACAGAAAAGAAAATATACTTGTCGCATCCGGGCATGAATAGCGACACATTTTAAAGTTTCAGTACAATTGTAATGTTTCGATTAGACGTTGATTCTGTAAATTGCCTGTATATCATTTGACCTGCCATTACCCGCCCACAAGGAAATACCCTATCATGGCTGATGGAGACGCTCCTGGTGTTCCTTCCTGCCTCTGCCTCCGTCTTACACGTGATTGTCACAACATCCCCCTCCCCCATCGTGATCAATCTTAATGTTATTCTAACCCCCTCGCCCCCAACACCCAGGCCAGAAACAAATATCTGTAGATCATGCAAACATTTGTTCCGCTTATCAAAAGGCAAACATTACACAATTACAAATGTATGAGAATAACTTTAATAATGATTTTACAGTTGATTTCCTATGAAACATAACAATAAATATAATACATACTTACCTGATGAGAGAAAAAAAGATACGCTTCTGTAACCATAAAATAATTTTGTATTTCTTTCCAAACGCTTCCAATTGTATTAACTTCCCTATAAATCAATTGGGAAAGAGGACAAGACAGTCAAATCCAATTAAATTACGAGACATTACAGAACAGAGTGGGGTGCCGAGTGATCGCCAAATTCTTACAGTGCCATCTTTACCACTACCATTTACACCACTTTTGTGTTGTTTATTTTCTCGCATTCTTTATTTATGGACGAATTCTCCGATTATTCTTTGCAGGAAAATAAATCATGAAACAAAAATTAACCAACGGAGCTCAGAGAAGATTGGCGAACGTCAAAGAATAGGACGCCAAGGTGGCGAGAAAAGAGGTGTATAATTTCATACGCTTCATACGTTTGGGAATAATAGTTTCATGTTTATGTAGTGAAGTTCATCTATTAAATAGTAGTATAAAAATAGGCTCATTTTCTTACTAGCTTTTGGCCGTTAGTTTTTTTTTGAGAAATGACGCGTGTGAAACGCGTGATTTCTCAAAAAAATTAACATATGTCTCAATTTAATTCATAATCTATCTATAAACCAAATTTCGTTAAAATCGGTTTAGTCGTTACCATGTGAAAGCGTAATAAAAAAACAAACAAACTTTCGCAATATTAGTTTGATGAAGTTTTTATATTACGTGTCCAGTCTCACCAATCTTCATTTAAATTTCAAAACTTAGCTCTAAAGTTGTAGATTCATAATTTAAAAAAAATCTGCTTTGTAGTAAAACTTGTGTTTTGTGAACTTGCAAAAATGTGATGCAACATGCATCTTCAGATTTCCAGACAGTATTAGACCCGTTTCCTGACCTTTCAGTAGTTACTTTGACCTTTGATGTCTGCTAACGCCTACGCGAAATACTAATTCCCATTTTTATATAACGCACGTTTTCTAGTTTTAGTACCTATAGGGAGGTAACGACCTCCGGCGAGTTGGCGGGTAAGTAGCTGACTCACAAGAGGACTCGCGTTCGATCCTTGCTGGGTGTTGTTTTACCATATTAACTTTTAGTAGAATTAACAGAGCCTTATTTCTTGCCCTTCTTCCCTGGCTTGGTTGCGAAGGAACAGGCAGTAAAATTGACGTTTCAAAGTAAGCCTTGTGATTTTAATGAATAAAAAGATTTAGATTTTGCTTGTGTTCGAATTATATAAAACTACTAGCTGACCTCGCAAACGTTGTTCTGCGTATAAATTATCAAAGAAATGAAATGCAGTATGTAATGTCAAAGTGATGCGATACTTACGAGTTAAATTATATGGATATTGTTCGTACAAAAATACTTAAATCGCGATTTAAAAATGGGGGGTGGGGGTAGGAGGGTGAAAAATACTTTACGATCTATTCTCATACCTACCGAATATACACCAAAAATTTCATAAGAATCGATCAAGCCGTTTCGGAGGAGTTTTGTTACAAACACGAGAATTTTATATATTAGAAGATTTATAAAAAAATATAACAGATTTTAATCAAATTAAATCACAAAATATGTCAAACTGTACGTCTCTAAGCATGCATTATCATCTGCCTCAGTCTTTTCGTGAAGAATTAAAAGATTGAGAGAATATTTCTCCTGTCTTCTTACGAGCTACAAAATACAATGTATCTATTACATACTCGTAACTATTTCCAATCGATCGTTACGTGTACGCGCGGCACGTACACGTAACGATAGCCCGAAGTTTCCTGCGAGCACTTGCTGTGAATAATTGCTAAAGCTCTTCTAGAAGGCGCTTGTGTTTTCAAAAATTGTGTTTATTTGAAGAAGATAGATAATGTTTTTTTAAGTACACGAATATAATAAACCAAAACACAAACTAGTAGTTTAAATGAACTCGATAAAATACGGCCGGCTAATCGACTCGTGATAAAGGGCAACTAATATTCTCTTTAACTAATAATTGTTCTACAGGCGTCCTTATTTATTTGTTCACATAGATCCTGTTCATCAAAAGGTTGCCTGGAAGAGATAGCTTTTGTATTTGTATGATTTAAAAGTGTATTTTAGTTGTTTATTTTTAATGGTGTGCAATAAAGATATTATCTATCTCTTTTTAGGGTTCAGGACCAAAATGGTAAAAACGGAACCCGTATTACCCTTAGCAATGGTGGCGATACGGTTCCTTACTAAAACCAGAGACCAGTAATATAAACTAAAAGTAAACTTTCGTAACATGCGTGTTTAGGGGTAGGATAGTCAACAACGATTTTACTTGCTGACAACTACCCCGCAATTACGCCATTTACGCAATTGAGGACCTCCGTAGTGAAGTGGGCGAATAGCCGGCTGAGACGCAGGAGGTTGCTGGTACGATTCCCACCGCGGGACAAAGTTTTGCGTTATCTACAGACTTGTATTCCGGGTCTGGTTGTTTCTCTAAATATTACAAGTATGCATTTACAAAAAATATATATATCTATGTATTCTGTAAGATAGCTGGCTTTGCTTAGTTTGTGGCTAGATACCGCTTTGTGAAATATCCAGCATTATTTATTTATATATTTAACTAAATTAACCAAATTTTTGAAATGTCACTCTAAAAGTTGTGCTTTCTTTAGTCTGTTCTAAATAAAACCGTTCATTTTATAAAAATTTTAGTCAGTGAAATTTTAGTTAGTGTAAATCATATGATATGGGAATTGTTGGAACATGCCCAAAGGTTATTACAATATTGTTAAAAAACTTGTTCATCATTAATGTAACTGTTCCGGCCTGATGCCACTTTGAAAGGGACTGAGTGTCAGTTCGAAGCCGTTACACATCATCACCCACAGGATGTCCGCTTCTGAACATTGGCCCATCGACTTCCAGAGTGACCGATCTTGTACGGCCTGCATCCAACGGCTCCCAACCGTTATCAGGTCGTCTTTCCATCTAAGGGGCACTACGCTTTCCAATGCGTGGTTTCCACTCAAGAGCCTTTCTGGCTTTCGGCCTTCAGTTCTTCGAGTTAACGATGTGCTCCGCCCACTGCCACTTCAGCTTGCTAATCCTTTATGCTATGGCAGTGTCCATAGCTACTATACAGATCTCCTCTTTCCTGGTTCGATCTCGTAAAGACACACGAAACATAGCCCTCTCCATAGCACGCTTGACTTTGAGCCTTTTTATTTTATTTCTGTGCCATATGTCATCCATCACTAATCCACACTGATCAAAGACACTGAGGTATTTTGGATAAGAAGACATCAAGTACGTAAGCAATACATCATTTTCCATTAAAAACTCTTTTTATTGGAGACAGGTCACCCATCCATATCCATGTAACGGGTAGTAACAATAGCCTACTAAGTTTACTATAAATCAAATAGGTAATTATCCTTGACCTAAAATCAAACAAATTACGATTACAATCGAGATCGTAAAAATAAATTCTCCCAGCCTTTATTCCAAGATAATTTATTTCACTAACTCAAAGCTCAGCAGGACCGGATGTGGACCGGCTCCACCGGAAGTCGAAACTATTGTCTGGTTCTTTTATAGCACTTGCAATGATAAGATTATTGAGGTAGATATCTCCTGCTCTATTTACATTGCCGCGGAACTGAATGGAAGCGAATTAATTGTACATATCATTACAAGCTTTATGCCAATTGTGTAATTAAACTTTTACTGCGGTCCTTCAATAAACGCGTGCCGAAATAGATCTCGTAGTTCTTGGAAAGCTTCCCTGGACGAACTTTGCACAAGGAGCTGTATTGCGTTGCAAATAAAAATCTTGATTTGATTTGATTATTTCCGGAATCCCCACTGCTATGTCTCCACTGGTGGACAATGACATGGTACTTTTATGGAAATCTTAGACCCGAATTCTCCCCTGGCTATTTTACGACGTAGCAGTGAATCGGGAAATAATATGGACGTTTGTTCGCTATATTGTTTACTCACGTCGATCTATGTGTGCGTAATTTAAGAAACGGTGCCGATAATGAAGTGTCAAATCGTGGGCAATATTAGAGTCACGCGAGCCTAGCGCTACATATACAAGACGCCGTCTTATGACGCTGGATGTGGCCACTGACCAGAATTTGTATAACTTTGCAAGGCCTTACCGTCAGATAATATATCTATAAGCCATCATATTTAATTTATAAAGACCTTATTTTGTAATATATTATGAACAAAGTACATATGACTTATGACTTAGTAGCGGAAATGCGCGACATTCACTTTTTTTTTTACTTTTTTCTTTCACTTTCTGTCGGTGGCTGCCACACAACCACACGAAGCGTGAAGTGGGGCTATGGTGTCTAAAGACTATTGGCGTCAACCATGTGCGGCGAGTTCATATAAGATGTACGAAAAATGGAGTCCGCAGTTCGGAGGCGGCGTTTTGTGTGTAGCTGTTGCGCGTGGCTCCTGTGCGGGGAGGCTTAAAGTAGCAATAATTGAGCCATATTGCACTGCGTTATACAATGGATGCAAAGGTTTAGCAAGCTGAAGTGGCAGTGGGTAAGGCACATAGCTCAAAGAACTGACGGCCGTTGGGGCAGAAAGGTTCTCGAGTGGAACACACTGGAAAGCGCAGCGTGGAACTGTCCAACTAAATAAACTACACTACGTATGGACGATAAATAACATAAACACTAACTAGAAGTTACGAGACGAAGAAAGGAAATGGTTGTATACCTTGACTTTGAAAATAGGAAGAGATTTGGACGACCTTACGGACGATGACAAGACGTGCCACAGTCGCACAGCTTGTACTGAGTCACCATAAAATTGTGAACTATGGACGGGAGTTCGAAGCCGTAGCTTCGGAAGAACGAAGGGGTCGTGAGTGTGCCTGGTACAGAAACTCAAAACACTCATTAAGATAAGAAGGTGAAGTGGGATTAAAGAAAATATTAGAAAGAAGTGATAGAATATGTACGTGCATTCCTGCGAAGACGAATAGGGAGCCACTTATTGATGTTAGGTGGTAACCATCACCTATAACAGAGAATTGCCTTGTAGGTCATGCACGTTAGAAATGTGCCCTACGATGCACTGACCTGCGTTCATCAACTAGAGGCATACAGGTGTAAAGCCTCACCAGCAACCATACCCTTCAAGCCGAAACACAGCAATGCTGCTTGGCGGCAGAAATAGGTATGGTGGTAGTCCTTTCCCAGGCGAGCCCTTTCAAAAGCAACTCTACTACTCTTAAATGCGGTGTATACATGTGATGCCGAACAGAAGGTAATATTGGGCACTGTCGTGTAATGATTTGGTGCTCGTTTAGAAGACTCAACATATCCCGCCTACTTTCTTTTCCGTAAAAATGACAGAAAACGTGACCTTTTGTCATTTCTACGAGAGATATTATGAGGGAGAGTAATTATGACGCTCTGCCCAGCCGTCCGTAAAATACTTTTTGTTGGCGGCCTCATTCCTTCCCTCCCTAAGTCCGAAGTCTATAATTGGACTTCTTATTGTATAGAAGTCATCTTTTTTAGTTGTGAAAAGATATCGCAAATGTAGCGTAGGTATACCTAACTAGTGGTTCGCCCCGAACTAAGATCTCGCGTAATCTTTGACTATATAGTGCCACAAAATGAACTGTGCTTGACCAACAATTTCATTCAAATTACAGGTAACGGGAGTTCATGTAAATTGGTTATTCTTTTTTGGGGTAAAAATTGCAGTTATTCTGGATTTCAGACTTTTGCCTATATTGCCCATACTAAAGCTACACGAATACCAAATTTCAGCACTGTGGAGTCACTGGTGCACCCTGTGAATTTCGTCAAAGTTCAGTTTTTATTATGGCTAATAACTCAAAATCTGCAAAGACTAAACTAAAAATAAAAACGCAGTCGAAATGTACTAATAAAGTCCTTTTATTTGATGTTCCATTTGACCTAATAGTCTAATTTTCAGCTAAAACTGATGGGGGCTCCCCATCATTTTTAGCTCATTTAGTCACTGCAAAATTGTGCCAACACTACCTATCTATGTATCAAATTCCACGATGATTGGATCAACGCTTCGAAAGTTATCCTCGGCAAACAAACATACAAACATACATACAGCACCGATTTTCCCAAGTTGATTTGGAGATCTCGCTTCGCTCGATCAAATATGTTTTATTGATTTATCTGAAGTCGGGGATGTGGGCAAAAGGATCAATAAATTTATTTTTAATTTATATTTTATGGCACACAAAACACAGTACAATCAAACAGATACAAAATATAATTATCAACTTTTAGACCTAGATTGTGTCCCAAAGCATGTGTACACAGCGTGACAATGCTAGAGCAGTTCTGTGTAGACTAACTGAAGGGAAATATGTACTTACATAAACAAAATAAAGTAATAACATAATGATATTAATTGTCTCTTCTGGGGTACCCTTCTGTTAACAATAAAAACTAGTGGTTTGTGCACAGTGGTTGAAAGTTGACCGTCATATTTTTTTAAACTTATTTTAGCATTCGCCCCTTCTTCTCCACATAAACTTTAACTATCCTAAATCTCACACTCCTCCGTGCGCGGAATAAGCTTGCAAAGAAGTACAAAGTACCTACTCTTCACGTAATTATTTATTATAGATAACTACTAAGAAGATTGTACAGGAAAAAAAATAAAAAGCACGTGTGCAATTCCCACGTGGTAGAAGTGAAACCTTCAAAAATGTTGGTTTCAAGATAATGAGACGAATGTAAAATTTCGGGAAGCTGATAATTATAGGTTTTAGTAATGATCATAGAGATGCAAAGTTAGATAATTATTAACACGAGTGGAGGGAGTACGAAGCAAATCACAAAGAGAACCACGAACATAAGAAACACTGTATAATGTTTCCTATCTCATTTTCTCCCACGTTAAATCTTATGAATTGATGTGGCTGTCTCTTTTTACGGTCGCTTTTTCGTTTCATCGACTTTTTAATCACAACGATGCTAAAGAAGTTTTCACTTCAATAAAAATTAAATGGAATAAAATAATAAGATAGATAAAAATAATAATGCAATAATAAATAAAATTGACGTGGAGATGGGCTGGATACTACGCAATAAAGATTGAAGATGGAGGGCAGCAAGCCAGCAACCAAGTGGTGGAAGGGCACAGAACAGTTAGCAGATGGTGGGACATCGCGCGAGTGGTGAAAAGGTAATGTATGCGTTTGCCACAGGACTGGAGAAAGTGGCGTGGTAACGAGGAGACATATTTTCTTATGTGCCAATGTTTGTGGATTTGATCCCATAATTTAGTTTTATTGTATTAAAAGTGTAGGTACTAAATTGTGTTGTTTTGAATAATATATTTTCTTTCTTTCTTTTTTTCAATGCCCAACAGTGGGCGGATGTGGATATGGGCTAAGTAGATATTTATTTGAAACTAGCTGACCCGCACCGCCTTCGCACGGATTGTTATCAAAATAAATCAAATCAAATGTATTGATTGCTTGAAATATATGTCATGTTAAAGTCATAACACTAAATAATAATACCACCAGAACAAAATTAATTATAATAATTATATAAGATAAAATAAAACTAATAAAAAGAAATAAAAATGTTTAAGAATTGTTACAATTTTAGCTAATATTTTTCATTTATACATTAATTTATGGTATAGTAACATTTATTTAATAGTGCAGTAAAATATAGTCAATAGCACTCACACTCTCACTCGGAATAGTGTAGCTTTCTATCAGTGAAATAATTTTCAAAATATCTTTAGTAGTTCCGGAGTTTACCCAATAAATACAAACTTACCCCCTTTACACTCGTATCTATTTATTTGTATAGTAGATCATTTGCTATTTGATAAACACATTTTTGTTTTCATACAAACTTAGACCCCCTTTTAACCCAGGATCCCTTCCATTTTTGGTATAATAAATATTCTATAAGTTAATCCAATCTAAATCCTCTCCATCCAAAGGTTGTCTGGAAGAAATCGCCTCAAAGCGATAAAACTGCCCATTGTACTAGTTGCTTTGTGTTTTCTATTTTGTCTGTAATTTTTATTTTTTATTGTGTACAATAGTGTGTTTCCATTCATTCATTCATTCCAATATGATACGCGTACAAAGGAACAGAGTCAGACAGAAGAAAAGGAATTAAATGACCCGTTTTTTCTTCTACCTCGTTTCAGAAATAAAGGTCAATTAACATTTTTCCAAAATATTTAAAGCAAAAACAGTTACGGGGCCAGTTACAGTTCTAAACACAGTTTGTACAGGTTGTCCCGAAAAAAAGTGTCAAGCGAAAATCCAGAGATAGATCACCCCTTGGGGTACCCGAATCACCCCCATGTATGTTCCGCGATTTTTTATGGTTTTCGAGTTATAATTTTTTTTTCGAATTTTTGAAAATTTTCGACTTTAACAACTTAAAAAATTCTTTAAAACAAAGTAGAAAACTTTCATGAGATTTTTTTTGCTACTGAATTGTTCTTTTATGCATAACATAATCAGCTACGTGACTTTGATGAAAACTATGAAAATGTTGGTGTAAAGTCAAAAAATTACATTCAGTGAATTATGACTTAAATTTTCCACTTTAAATTAAAAATCATAACAAGTGATTTCATGGTTTTTAAATAAATTTTAAGAATTTTCCAGATTTTCAACATTCATAATCAATAAAAAAAGTAGTACTCAATGGGCTGCTTTGGCGAAAATCGGCCTTCAAAGACTGCGAGGTAGAAAATTCTTAAAATTAGCTATCTGATTAGAAAATAGATTTTGGCCATCTTATCATTCCTAAGCTTAATTCGTTTGTTAACTAACCAAAAATGACTGCAGGGAAGCTTTTTAGAGCTTTTTTTTTTCAATGTTTAGCTTAAGTTTTATTAATTTTGCGCGATGTGTTCTCACCCATGATCCGGATTGTAAACGTGGGCGCAAATCTTTTACCGGTAATAACAATAGGCCGATAAGACACCGAATTATCGCTATTTCTGTAATTCTCCTAGGTGACCACAGAGTAGCGCGCAACCGACGCTTTATTATGTTTTAGTATTTAAGCGCATTCTCGGATGAGTCGCAGTTGGGCCATGAGCATGAAAAAGTGATGTGAAGGGGGTTGCGGCGCGAGGGTTGATCTATTGTGTTATGTTGGGCCAGTCGTTTGCCTGCCTCGTAATCGGGTTTTCGAAAGCCTCTCTGTAAAATAAATATTTGAAAAGTGAATTGTAGACTTATAACTAGTGGTTCGCTCCGAACTGAGATCTTGCATACTAAAATTACAGCACTATGGAGTCACTAGTAGTGTACCCTATGAATTCCGTCAAAATTTTTACTATGGCTAACTTAAAAACTACTAGGTTTAAACTAAAAATATAAACAAGGTCGAAATGTAGTGATGAAGACCTTTCATTAAACGTGTCATTTGACCGGATAGTCCCATTTTATTTATTTTTTTACCCCTCTTGAACCGCAATATCTCAAGGACCCCCCGACACGTTTAGCTCATTTTGGCACACCAGGATTGTGCCATCACTACCTACCCTTATACCAAACTTCACGATGATTGGATAAGTGCTTTGAAAGTTATCCTCGAGACTTTCGAGACTCGAGACAAACAAACAGACATACATACGTACAACACCGATATAGCCAAGTTCATTTGGAGATCTCGCTTCGTCCGATAAATTAGTAATGTTACGCCGAGACTGTTAAACAATGAATGGTAATCGAGGTTTCTCGAGCGCTTTTGTCTTTATTATTGTTTGCGGTTTCGCAGAATGGAGAGTGGCCATTGTGTCGAGGGACCGACCCCTTCCTGGAGCGATCGAGATCGTTCTCGAACAATCGAAATTTGCGCGATATAAATAGGCCGGAGAGATGGCCGGACAGTCAGTCTGGATTAAGCTATACGTGCGATCATTTCGGTGACTTTAAGTGGTGCACCAGTGGTGAGAATTAGTGTGTTGTGATACGTGTGACCAAGTTCGTGTATTCATCGTTTAGTGCTGAATAAAAGTGTTATTTAGGTTGGACTGATTCCCATTATTTTATCCCGAACCCTCAGCTCGTAACAATTTGGTGTCAGAAGTGGGATAAAATAATGCCGGTTCTGCCAAAAGATAACGTGGACGGTGTCAGGACGAGAGGTCAACGACAACAGGAAATGGATGAAAGGCGGTTTGGAGATTCTCCGGTTCAAGAAGCTCGGCAGAGTTGTCAGCCGATGGAGATGGAATCAGCCGCCGCCGAATCATTTGGAACACCATCATCATCATCCGCGGGCCAAGCTCTTGTGACAGGTGATCTTGCTGCTATTATGGCCATGCTTTGTCGTCAACAAGAAGAGCAGCAACGTTGGCAGGAAGAACGGCGACGTCAGGATAAGGAAGAGCAGCGTCGTCAGCAAGAAGAGCAGGCTCGGTTGCAGGAAGATCAGCGTCGCCAAGAGGAAGAGCAGGCTCGGTTGCAGGAGGAACAACGCCGTCAGCATTAAGAAGAGAAGCGCCGTCAGCAGGAAGAGCAGGCTCGGTTGCAGAGGGAACAGCGACATGAACAGGTGGAGCAGACTCGGTTGCAAGAGGAACAGCGACGTCAGGATAAAGAAGAGCAGCGTCGTCAACAGGAAGATCAGCGACGTTGGCCATAAGAGCGTGCTCGACTGATGAGGGAATCGTTCGGTTCATCTGGAAAGGAATTCCAGGAAGTGAAAGAACAGATAGAAATCATGAGAGCCGTGTTTTGGAGGCTGGAATTAGGATCGCTGATGAGAAAGGGACTCTGGGTGTCCTGAAGTACTGGAGACGGCAATGTGGCTCCTCTAGTTGCTACATCTTCAGCGCGAGGTGCGCCTGAAATTGTTCATGTTGATCGGCTGGCGCGATATTACGGGGCTAACAATACTCGGGACGAGCATGTTTTAGGAGGGGGCAGTGTTACGCCGAGACTGTTAAACAATGAATGGTAATCGAGGTTTCTCGAGCGCTTTTGTCTTTATTATTGTTTGCGGTTTCGCAGAATGGAGAGTGGCCATTGTGTCGAGGGACCGACCCTTTCCTGGAGCGATCGAGATCGTTCTCGAACAATCGAAATATGCGCGATATAAATAGGCCGGAGAGATGGCCGGACAGTCAGTATTTTTATTGACGCGCCGGTCCCCGCACCGGCTACACGTCTGCTCCGCTCCGCTCGCGCGCTCTCCCGGCCCCCGCGCCGCCCCGCGCCCCGCACATCGCGACTCGCGCTCTGTTGCCGAGCGCCGAGCGCCTCGCGCCCGGTGCCGAGCACCCCGCGCCTCGCGCCCCGCGTTGCTCTTGGCAACCGCCATTTGCTCTGTTGTGTACGCTCGCTTGCGAGTACACCTCAGAAAAGTTCTTTACCGAACTTTGTCCTTTTCAGGGCAAACTCTTGTTTCTACTCATTAAGCGTCCAAATCCACGTTTAGTGGTCGGTCTGGTGGATACCTAGCGGTAAATCAGACTGGGCGTGGACCCGGAACGCCAGCTTTCCTCTCCTGAGGAACGCTACATCCGGCTGGGTTTGGTACCACCGGCCTTGGGGGCTTCCCTCGCCGACACCAAACATCGGTTAGGACACAACCCTCATACCCCGTAAGAGCGGTAAAGGGACTCACGTTAGGTAGGACATTTAGGCCTCACCCCTCCTGTCTATCCCGACGGGAGGATCACTCACCCCCTCACCTCTCCGGGTGTTCCCCCCCGGAGAGCTATGATGGACATCGCCGGGGACGACCTCGTTGAGGTACCGGGGCATCTGTTCCAATACCTCTGCGAGAACGTTCCCGAAAATGTTCTTCAATTTCTGAGGGAGCAACAATCGGTTGCCTCCCTCCCGCGGTTATTGGATATTGCAACGTCCGCTCCGGCCCCTCTGGCCAAAAATGTGGCCCAGAAGCCCGTGCCGGCCCCTCTGGCCTTCCCAGCGGCTCGCAAGCCATCCCCGGCCCCTCAGGCCACTAACGAGGCCCGGAAGCCTCAGAAAGCCCCTCTGGCACCCCCGGCGGCCCGCAAGCCTGCCCAGGCCCCTCAGGCCACTAACGAGGTTCGGAAGCCTCAACAAGCCCCTCAGGCACCCCCGGCGGCTCGCATGCCTGCCCCCTCCCCTCAACCTCCTGCCTCTGCGCCTCCCTCTACCTCAAAAAAGCCCGACTCTCGCGAGGCCTCACCTCGTAGAGTCTTTGTAGATTCACCGGAGTCTCCGGACTCACCCTCCCCCGAGGTCGACATGGAAGTCGACCTCCTCCTACGCCCCGCGCCTCCCGCGGAGGCATCCGACTCGTCTTCCTCTGACTCGGGGGAAGAATTTACTCTAGTCGCGGGTGGTAAGAGGAAGAAGCCCTCTTCAACGAAATCATCTTCGTCGAAGGGGGTTTCCTCCTCCGTTTCCCCCCCAGCCAAAAAGGCAACCCCTTCCGCGGCCTCACAGCCTGCCCGCCCCGCCTCTCCCCCCTCGGCTTCCACTGCCGCGAGGAAGGAAAGGCCTCCCCCGCCTCTTTTCATCCGCGAAAAAGGCAAGTGGGACAGAGTATCTTATCTTTGTAATGAGCATAAGATCTCATTCACGAATGCCCGCAATACTAAGGACGCTATTAAAGTCCTATTCCCCACTTCTGACGACCATCGTCGCCTCACGTCCCTTCTTCGTCAAGAGCACATAGGCTACCACACCTATGCCCTCGAAGACGAAAGACTTCTTTGGGTAGTGATCCGCGGCCTCCCTGCGGAGCACTCCACGGATTCAATCAAGTCAGATTTACTGGCTCAGTCCTTCCCCGTCAAGGAGGTACACCATATGCACAACGGTAAGACCACCTATAATCTAGTACTTGTAGTACTAGAGCTCTCACCGGCAGGCAAGGCCATCTTCAACCTGAAGATGGTCAACAACCTCTCCGGCCTCCGGGTTGAACCCCCCCACCGAAATGGCACTCCTAGTCAGTGCCATAGATGTCAGCTGTATGGCCACTCGGCCAAAAACTGCCACGCCCGCCCCCGATGCGTCAAGTGCCTGGGTGACCATGGCACCTCGGATTGCAACCGCACTCGAGACACCATCGAGCCGCCAAGCTGCGTGCTCTGTGGTGCCGTGGGACACACTGCGAACTATCGTGGTTGTCCTTCGGCGCCTAGGGTCAGCAGGGTGGTGACTCGTAGGAGTCAACCCAAATCCCTTCCTCAATACACCAAGTCAACCCCAAAGTTGACCACGGTACCCTCGCAGGAGCCACAACCTCCCAAATCCTCAGCGTGGGCCAAGCCCCTGCCTTACTCCAGCCTAGCCCCCAGGGCAACGGCGTCCACTATGCGCTCTCCTGAGCCAGCCCCCCCTTCCAAAATGGGCAAGTCGGACTTTGCTGCCGACTTAGCTCTCATCATGGAGTTCTCCTCCATTGATCGTGCCGAGGTTCGCGTGCTTGCACAAAAACTTAGGCAAGCTAACACCACTATTGAAAAGCTGATCGCCCTTGAGGCGCACTCAGCTCTTCTCGCAGCCGTTAAGGCAGCTTCGTCCTAACCCTTTTAGGTTTTAGATCCGCCCGACAACAAAATCCACCGTCGTCCGAGACACGTTCTCGGTACCCGGATGACGAAATCATCTACGCTAATGCGGAAGATGAGTCATCTAAACCAGACAGAGCAAACACTTCACAGAAACACCGATCTCGCCGGCGAGGTCGACGAATCCCTTCAGTCGCCGCTTATACGAGGTACATTCAAGTACCCGTGCGCTTCTCTTCTATCCCCACCCCGGCAACAGCCCAAGCCGAGGTTCGTACCTAAGTGGTGCCCTTGCGCTAGTTGCCTAAAAAACTTACTCGCCATCTGCGCCATCTGCGCTCGCCAAAAGTTCGGTTAAGCTGTCACGGCCTCAGAGGCCAACAGCGAGATTAGTCCATTCGAAAAAAAAAAAAAAAAACCGGACAGTCAGTCTGGATTAAGCTATACGTGCGATCATTTCGGTGACTTTAAGTGGTGCACCAGTGGTGAGAATTAGTGTGTTGTGATACGTGTGACCAAGTTCGTGTATTCATCGTTTAGTGCTGAATAAAAGTGTTATTTTGGTTGGACTGATTCCCATTATTTTATCCCGAACCCTCAGCTCGTAACAGTAAGGAAGAGAAAACTTTGTACCCCTTTCTATGCTTATTTCACGCTTGGAGAAGTGTGAGATTTGGTATAGTAAAAGTTTATATGACAGTCGAATCTGTCGACTGTGAACTGGCAACTAGAATAATTCAATATGTTAGTGAAGATTAATAACTCGCATGAACTATCACAGAAGTGAGTTTACGCGTTTCCATAGTTATATCCAACCCATAGTGCGTGTCATTCAATTTGCTATTTTCAAAGCATTTTATTGGATAGAACTGGGCGGCGAGTGTTTAATAACTAAAATTAAATACAATAAAATAAGCCTTTATGTGATCGGCAAATGGTTTACTATGCTAAGGATTTCCACTTCATCCTGTCTTTGGCTGTTCTCATTCATTCTAGATCAGCTGTTTTTTTTCAGGTAATCTTCCCAACGTCTTGTTTGTCTTCCTCTATGTCTTTTACCGCCCTCGGGTACCATTCTGTTATTAACTTGGTCCATTTCACTTTTCTCTCTCTAAGAATATGTCCTGTCGATTGTCATTATAGCTTTTTACATACAACCCTGCTAACTATTGGATATGACATGATGTTGGCTCCATGCTACTCTATTGTCACAATAATGACCCAATTGTTACCCTACGGCGAATATTCGTGCTGTGTCTGTATTTCATGTGACGATATATGATACAGATAGATAGAGATATATCTTTGTATTCATGGCATGGAAATGATTGCTACTGTTATTTAATTTTAATTTCGTGTTTTTTTTTTGCTCTACCATTTCACTATGAATTTTAATTTTGATGCCATAATGCCACACTTGCTACTTAGCACTTGCTACGCGACCGATGATTAACAGGTTCGAACGATCGATGATTAACGATGATAGCCGAATAATATGCGATTTAGCAGAACTTTCGCATGAAACTGACTGAAGTGCTACGAAGAGCAATGTCATCGGAATGATTTTTAGCAAGAACAAGAAGAAAGAAAAGTACAAGGTGACAAGAAGAAAATTAGCAGGTGCGAAGTATTTTCATATGTCTCTTCACATGCTACTCGTAAAATGTTCTATCCTACAGTTTATCTCTATCATTCTTCACCTATAAGACAAAGACACAAAGCACTGAAATTCGCTGAAATCTGAGGATGTTGCTATATGGTAAGTGGATTGAGGCCCGTATACCAGAACTCAATGCCGAATCGAGACTCAAGCATTGATTTGTCTGTCTGTGTGTGGAAGAATGAAAAGTGCGGTAATTTGATACAATAACAAGCATAAAATAACATGGGGTTTAAAAAACTAACATAGCTAAAAACAAGAGTAGTAGAATTCCTTGTGTTCGGGTTCGCCCGGGGAAGTACTACCCCCATACCTATTTCTGCCGCCAAGCAGCATTGCTGTGTTTCGGTTTAAAGTGTGTGGTTGCCGGTGAAATTAAAATAACAGGCACATGAGCCTTTACACCTGTATACCTCAAGTTGATGGACGCAGAGCATCGTAGGGCATATTTCTAACATGCGTGACCTACGAGGCAATTTTCTGTTATAGGCGATGGTTACCACTTAACATCAGGTGGGCCATAAGCTTGTTCCATCTACAGTATATAAAGAAAAAAAAACATACCCAGTTAATCAAGCTTTCTATAAAAAAAACCGCGTATAAACCGCAGAAACTACAATGGCACAGACAGACAGACACAGATATAGGCTTTAAACTTATCACAACTCTCTTTTTGTGTCAGGGGTTTTATTTCTTTTTCATTTATTTATTCAGAAACAATCAGATATTCGTGTTTGAAATAACATCATATTTACAAATTGCAATATTTAAAATTATTACATACATGTCAAAAATAATAAAATAAAACAAAACAAACGTATACCTAAATATAAAAATGTAAAAAAAAGTCCACGTGTTCTGCTATTACTATTCCAACTCGGTGCAGCCGTTAAATCAACGCTGATCAAACATTTAGTCTGCTGGCGACTTGAGAATGCTGAGCAGTTGAGGTGCTTCGACTGAACTTACTTAGAAAGCTTTGCAGTTCTGCAATGATAAATCGAACGCTCTTTTTGTACAGCTCTGCATTGAACTTTGCTGTTGAGAATAAAACATCTGATTTTGCAGTTGAGCATATTTGATATATATTTTATCGTATATATTACGTATATATTTGATCGAGCAACTTGTGTTACTCTTGACACACACTTTTATATATTATTATTAATTTACTTATTATTTTAAACTAGTGGTTCGCCCCGAAGTAAGATCTCGCGAGTCTTACATAAAAACAAAAAAAAATTGTACTAAAAAATGTTGACTCTTAAAACATGAAATGCACAACCAAATAACTTGACCTACAGTTTCATTCAAATTACAGGTAACAGAGTTTATGTTATAGACTCTTCCCTATATTTGTGTCATTAAAGCTACACGCATACCAAATTTTAACACTGTGGGGTCACTGGTGTACACTGGTGTATGTCACTGTGTGTGAATTTCGTCAAAGTTCAGTTTTTATTCTGGTTAATAACCTAAAAATAAAAATGAGGTCGAAATGTACTGATGAAGACCTTTCATTAAACGTGCTACTTGACCGGATATTCCCATTTTAGTTTTTTTTTACCCATCTTGAACCACAATATCTCAAGAACCCCCCCCCCCCCAACCATTTTTAGCTCATTTATTCACTACAGGATTGTTCCATCACTTCTGCCTATGTACCAAATTTCACGATGATCGGATTAACGCTTCGTAAGTTATCCGCGGACAAACAAATATACATACAACGCCGATTTGCCCAAGTTGATTTGGAGATCTCGCTTCGCTAGATCAAAAAATATTTTGATTATAATTTTTGGTACATTGTAGATCTATGTATCAGCAAAGAATAAATGACTTCCGACTGGCCGGTTTCTATATTCGATGACTCGTTTCTCCATTTCATTTTGAAAGAGAAATTAGACACTATAGTAATAGGCCATAAGAGTTACATTACATTAATTACAGTTAGTTATATTAATCGTAAAATACATAATATCTCATATGATTTTCAGCCCTCATTCATCTATACGAGTATATTTAAAAATGAATCCCTATATCCCTTGACCACGCCATAACTTGAGAACGACTTTACCGATTTCATTCATCCGTTTTTTTTAAGTTTTGTAATACTTTGTAGAAGGTTTTTACGGAAATAAAAGTATAGAAAATTGCGAAGAAAATTTGATAATTTCAGAAAACATAACTACTATTTTAACTTCACGAGTTTGATGAATGTGAATTTGGAAGACAGTATAGCGCACCCCACTAGTGCGGTCCCTCTCGCCCCTCCTGCCCCTTCGCCTCCCGGCCCTGTGCCGACGCGCCGGTCGTCCCGTCTCCAGATGCGGCGCCCGGCCGCCCGTCAGTTAGTAACAGATTCCCGAGGCGAGAGTATGCGCGTGCGCCGACCCAATTATTAGTGGCCTTAACTGCTCAATCTTAGTGATAAGATTCGTAATTGTGTAGAGGATATTGTATTATGTGTTTACTGAATAAGTGTTGAATAAATATCTCTATAACTGGCAGCCTAACGTGGAGCAGAATCGTAAACTGTTGTGGTGTACGTGAAACCTCAGGTAGTACAAGCGTCACCAGCCTCGTGTCGCGAGCGCCACGCCGTTCTGAGAAAAACTCGGGTTTTTTTTGGCTGTTACTACTCGACTACGGACATTGAACATTTTTGTTTGGATATAGTTTTTTCGTCATGTTGTTACTTTGTTGTCATGTTGTCGTATGGTGCGTTGTTGTGACTAGGTTTTGATGCAGGTATTACGTAAATATCTGAACCTAGGGTGCTAGTACGGACACAAATACGGACAAATAACTTTCCAAATAGTGTTAAAATGTTTATTCGTTGATGCTCGTAGTGAATCTGTGCATAAACAATACCTGCCTACGGTACGGACACGGTATTTGATAAGTTCGTAGAACAAACACTACGTACGGATTACAGACAGTGTTGGTGTGTTGATAAAGTTCATAGTATTTACTTATTAAATACCGGTAGTTATGACGTGAAGACGTCTGTTTGGTGTGAACTTTGTCTGTGAACAGTTAGTTGACGTGAAAACGTTGATTTGGTGTGAACTTTGGCGTAATTGACGGTTATAAATACTACGTGAGAAATATTAAATAAGATGGTGCTAACGAGATCGCGCACGACGAGCCCGGCATCCACCGGGGTGCATAGCGAAGGGATGGCGCCGCCCATAGCGCCCGCACTGGAGTCAGCTACGCGTGACGCCGGCGCTGATGCCGCTCAGGTGGCGCGAGCAGACCTGCAGCCAGCTGTTGGTGCTGCAGCGGCTCCAGTCGTAATGACGACGGACCAACTCCTGCTGCTCATAAACAGGCTAAGTCGCAGCGATCCTGTAAGTACACCTGTGCATACTTATTCTGGAAATTTTGCCAAGTGTACGACGCGTTTTGATGGAGCAAAATCCAGCAACGTCGAAGCTTTTATTGATGCTGTTGAGACGTACAAACAATGTATCGGCGTCGATGAAAATAACGCGCTTCGTGGATTATCTATGTTGTTGACGGGGTTAGCCGCCACATGGTGGCAAGGGGTGAAGGACACGACCCTTACATGGCAAGCTGCTTTAGAGTCGTTGAAGCAGACTTTTGGTCCAAGATTACCCCTGCACAAAATATATAGGAAGATTTTTGAACGAGAGCAACGAATGGATGAGTCAACGGATTTATTTATTTGTCGCATAAGAGCGCTTTTTGCCCAGCTCCCGCCATTATCCCTGACGGAGACGGTGCAAGTAGATATGACGTATGGGCTGATGCAACGACGTCTTCGCGAGAAGGTTCCGCGCTCCAGTTTTAGCACTTTTGCGGAGTTGCTAACAAAAGCGCGCCGCGTCGAAGATATACTGCTTGAGGAAAACCACCCACGTCACATCGATGATAATAAATAATAATAAATAATATAAATAAATAATAAAATCTTTATTCATTTTTCATATTGCTGAGATTAACATTACGGATTAGTATCTACTTATAGGTAACACTTTATACATTGCCTGAACTAGGAGGACCTGTATCTCAGGCAAAAAAAACTGGACTGGTGTAACTAATGAATACTCAAATTAACAAAACTTAAAATCTATTTACATAATGAAAAAGAAACCTACAAAAACTAAGTGCACACGTGTTATACAATATTTAAAATCCTACTTTATTACGTTTAGTAACTCCTCAGTTTCCTCGTATGATAGATTGGATAGAGCAGACTGTAAGGCTCTTTTACAGTTTGAGAAATTCATTGAGTGGATGTTTAATTTACGATTTATCCTTTTGTACAGGTATGGTCCTAGGAACATTAAAAATCTGGATGCAAAAGCATGTTTTATTGGGGTGTTGTTACTGCGGACTATATCTTTTCGTCTTTTGCTAGTACTTTTAGTGCTATAGGGAAGTGCTCTGTGCTGCCTTAAAACTACGTTTAGTATACATAGTTGCCTAACTGTTAGAACTTTACATGACTTATATAATAGGTTGGTTGGATAGAGAAAGGGACGAAAAGTGGATACCTTAAGGATTGCTCTTTGTGCCCTTTCTGCGGCTAATAAAAAGGTTTTACACGCTCCTCCCCAAGATGTTATACAGTAGGTTATGATTGACTGACATAAAGCAAGGTATACTTGCATAACTAGTCTTGAATCTGCAATACAGCGTAACTTCTTAAAAACAAATATTAGTTTTCGAATTCTATTACTTAAAGTTTCAACATGTTTTTTGAATGAGAGAGTTTCATCTATTATAACGCCAAGGTACTTGATATTATTAGTAAATGAGATGACAGGGCAGTTACACAAGTTATCGTTTATCGGATAAATGCATTGATGCGCAGTAATATGTTTATCTGGGTTAGACATTGATGCAGACTGTGATTTCCGCATAGTAAATTTTATGCATTTTGTTTTATCAGCATTAATGGTTAGTAGGTGTGCTTGGAGCCATTTGTTTACAGTTTCAAAGCCACGTTGTGCGAGTTCATGCACTTCCGATTCCGTACTAGCTGAGAAAAGTAAAGCAGTGTCATCGGCATAGCATAAAATTTTTCCGTGATCTAATTGGAGGTTGCATAGGTCATTAATGTATATTAAAAATAAGGTACTTGATAAAATACTTCCTTGGGGCAAGCCGAAAAAAGTATTTCCCAGATCTGAGCTGATGACATTGTCTATTTTGAGATATTAATAAAGATATTAATAAACCTTTGTTGCATTCATCCGCTACGGTTCCGCGGTCGCCGGCTGTGCCTTCCACTTCTACAAATAAATTCAAGCCGCAATGCCATTATTGCAAACAGTACGGCCATCTGAAAGAGAACTGTCCGCGACTTGATCATCCGAAGAAGACTACTAAGGACAGTCCAGTTGAGGGGGAACCTCGAGCACCGACCATCACGTGTTTTGGGTGCGGAGCGCCTGGCGTCTCGTTCGAACTGTCCTATCTGTAAAGAAAAGAAACCGGTCGTTTCTTCTGTTACTGCGTTTCAATCTGTGTCCGCGAATTCCGATAATATCGATTCGCGAGTGCGTCCAGTGTTAAATGTAGGTATCTATGGTGAAGTGGGAAACATTTTAATAGACACGGGTGCTAAGCACTGTATAGGAAGTGTTAGTCTAAGATCTCACTTAGTTAAAAATGGTCACCAGTTTAAAAATGTATTTATCGAACTTAAGTATGCTGATGGGCATATTTGTGCACAAAATGTCGACGTAGCGCACGTTAACGTAACGGTGCGAGGGGTAGCACTAGTCGTAAATTTTATTATGCTACCGGATGCTACTGAAAGTTTGTTGGGAATGAATTTCATTCAGGACGTTGGCATGGTATTAGATTTCGCTAGGGGGGTATGGTTTGTGAGACATGATATGACGCCTCAGTCTATTGTTTTTGAAAAGAGGTCGTTACAGCCTCTTACCTGTTCGTCTGTGGGTCTTCGCAAGGATGAGGGATCCCATCTCGGTCCGGAGGAACGGGAACAACTGGCTGAACTCCTGAATGGCCATGAGGATATTTTTACTCCAGGGGGAGAACCTACCCAGTTCGCTGTACACCGCATAGATACTGGTGATGCCGTGCCAATTGCAAGTCCGCCATATCGAGTTTCACCCGCTAAGAAAGAAATAATTAGAAAAGAGATAGATAGAATGCTAGAAGACAATATCATTGAAGAAGCCGAGTCGGAATGGGCCTCACCTGTGGTGTTGATACCAAAGAAGAATGGGGAGATTCGGTTCTGCGTTGATTACCGGAAACTTAATAGCGTCACTCGGACTGATAAATACCCGCTTCCGGTGATAGACGAGCTGTTGCAGAGCACGAAGCCTGATTGCGTTATGTCTACGATAGATTTGAAGGCTGGATATTGGCAGACTATTGTAGCACCAGAGGATCGCCATAAAACAGCTTTTACGACTCCGTACGGGAACTTTCAATGGAGGCGCATGCCTTTTGGGCTTAAAAACGCCCCAGCCACGTTCCAGCGCATGATCGATAGGATGAGATCTGGCCTAAAAGACGTCTGCGTACTTGCCTATCTTGATGACCTTCTGGTAATCTCACCAAATCTTGATCAGCATGTGAAAGATCTTGAACAAGTGTTCGAGCGCCTTCGTCTGTTTAACCTAAAAGCAAACCGTGGTAAGTGTGTGTTCGCTAGGGATAAAGTGACTTACCTGGGGCACGTTGTTTCTTCACGAGGTATTGAGCCAGATCCTGCAAAGGTCGAAGCAGTGATGAATATGAAGACTCCAACGAATTTGAAAGAACTTAAGACGTTTCTGCAGACCTGCGCTTGGTTTCGCAAGTTTATTCCACAGTTCTCAGAAGTGGCGCGCTCGTTGACGGATCTCACGAAGAAAGACCGACGTTGGCAATGGGGGGAGAAAGAACAAAGAGCCTTTGAAGAACTTAAGTTGCGGCTATCCACTAGTCCCATTCTTCAGCAGCCAAACTTCGATGAGCCGTTTGTACTGCGAACCGATGCCAGCGCGTATGCTCTTGGAGCAGTTTTAATGCAAGGAGTGACTCCTGACGAAAGACCTATTGAGTACGCCAGTAGATTATTGACACCTGCCGAACGGAACTATCATACCACCGAGCGGGAAGCCTTGGCAGTGGTTTGGGCTTTAGATAAATTCCGAGGGTACGCTGAGGGAGCACGAGTGTCTATTTTTACGGACCATCAACCCTTAAAATGGCTTTTGTCATTAAAGACGCCAAGTGGTCGATTAGCCCGTTGGGCGTTGAAAATACAATCGTTCGATCTGGAAATTGGGTCAAAGTCAAAGTCAAATATTTTATTCATTAAAATCACAAGGATCACTTTGAAACGTCAATTTTACTGCCTGTTCCTTCGCGACCAAGCCAGGAAAGAAAGGCAAGAAAACCAGGCTGGTTGTTTTTTTTTAATGATCCTTTTACAATAGGTACATAATACAGAAAAGAAATTACGTCTAAATTGTAACATTTTGAACGAGTTGGGGCAGTTTCAATCCCAAGCTTCTCTATCATCTAAATAATCCGATATTTTATAGTAGGCTCTTTTATAAAGATTTTGTTTAATTACGTTTTTAAATTTGTTAATTGTCAATTTTTGTACATCCCTTGGGAGTTTGTTATAAAAGCGCACACCTTGCCCTTTAAACGATTTACTAACTTTATGGAGTCTACATGTGGCAACAGCGAGTTTATCTTTATTTCTAGTATTAAAATTATGATTATCGCTATTTTTCTTAAACAAATTAATATTTTTGTGGTATACCCCGGGAAGAGTGAATGTGGTCGCGGATACGCTCAGTCGCCCAGTAGACCAAGGGTCTGAGGTTTTGCTTACCACCAGTCCGTGTAACATTTGCCCTGTGGTTATCGACTTACCCCAATGGAAATCAGAAGACCTTCGGGACGCTCAACTAAAGGATACTGAAGTCAACAAGATTATCCTGGATTTCGAAAATGTAAACAACCCGGAAGCAGCCATACGTTGGACGGATAGAGGGTATTATCTTTCACAAGGCGTATTGTACCGCTGCGATCCGGATGGGGAATCCGAAGAACCTCAACTAGTAGTACCAGAGTCATTGCGGGCAGAGCTTTTAAAGGAGCTTCACGACGCGCCCACTGCTGGACACTTGGGTCTGGAGCGGACCTTAAGAAAGATCAAAGAACGATATTACTTTAAGAACATGAGGACTTACGTAGCTCAATATCTCAAGTCCTGTGACGCATGTCAAAAATATAAAGCTACTAACTTGAAGCCTGCTGGACTTCTACAGACCCCTGTGCCTCAGCAGCGGTTTGAAGTCCTCGCGATGGACCTGTTTGGTCCCCTTCCTGAAGGACAAAAGGGAGAAAGGTGGATTCTGCTTATAGAAGATACGGCGAGTCGTTGGGTAGAGCTGTTCGCGCTTCGTGATGCGACTGCAGAGTCCTGCGCTAAAGCTCTTATAGAAGAAGTCTTCTTACGATATGGTTTGCCTCGTCGTATCATCTCGGACAATGGAAGTCAGTTTGTGTCGGCCGTGATGCAAAAGGCTATGTTTGTGCTAGGAGTGCGGCAATCATTGATCCCCGTTTACCATCCGGAAGCTAATCCTGCGGAACGCAAGAATCGTGAGTTCAAACAGCTTCTTGCCATCCTGGTTGGGGCCGAACATCGGAAATGGCCGAACTTGCTCCCGACGGTGCGATTTGCGCTCAACAGTGCGTACAATCAGGGGACAGGTAAATCAGCTGCTTACCTTACTTTCGCTCGAGAGCTGCGGTCGCCTATGGCTGTGCATACTGACCTGCGTGCAATAGTAGGCCAGCAGAACTTTGTACCGCAGATCACCCCGTACTTAGAAGAGTTCTCGCGGGTTCTATGCGAAGTAAGTCTGCGAATTGAGGAGCAGCAAGATATTCGGAAATCTTCGGGCGACCAGCATCGAAGAGTCATTGCAACTTATAAAGAGGGAGACCTGGTTCTTGTGGAAACTCACCTGGCGAGTAACGCGTCTAAAGGTTTCACCAGCAAGTTTGCTCCCAGACGGGAAGGCCCGTACCGTGTCTCCCAAATTGTCAGTCCAACGTCGTTTTTGGTCATTGATAGTACTGGGGTCATTAAAGGGAAGTACCATGCCAGCGCTCTGACCCCTTATGTAGGTTCATCCCCAGCAATTGTCCATCAACGGCGCCGCGGAAGACCAGCCAAGTCCCAGACGGGTCGTTCTTGTGACTTGGAGGGGGAGGTTATAGCGCACCCCACTAGTGCGGCCCCTCTCGCCCCTCCTGCCCCTTCGCCTCCCGGCCCTGTGCCGACGCGCCGGTCGTCCCGTCTCCAGATGCGGCGCCCGGCCGCCCGTCAGTTAGTAACAGATTCCCGAGGCGAGAGTATGCGCGTGCGCCGACCCAATTATTAGTGGCCTTAACTGCTCAATCTTAGTGATAAGATTCGTAATTGTGTAGAGGATATTGTATTATGTGTTTACTGAATAAGTGTTGAATAAATATCTCTATAACAGCTGTTTTTTCCCGTTGACACATTGTCTGGATACATTACATTCCCTGCCAATTTTTGACATATGTATCTAAGAAAAGACAACGTCTGACGGATCAGCTAGTCCTATAAAATATGTGTTACGCTGGAACGTACCTACTAGTCTAGAAATAGAGTAAATAGCTCCAAGATAAAGTGGAATTGGATGCAGGATCTAGTCGCTCCAAGAAATTGCAATGCATTTTTCTAGAGAACGATAAATGTAGAACACAACCCATTTTACTTTAAAATAAACTATGCATTTTGCTTGGCAAGCGTTCTTGTAAAGTAAAAAAAAGTAGAGTCAGAATGCAATTCGAAATGGTTCCTTGAACACTAATTTACCTACCAATATGTATATATTATTTTTCAAACGGACTAAGAAACAAAGCCAAGTTGATTTGGAGATCTCGCTTCGCTAGATCTAAAAATATTTTGATTATAATTTTTGTAGATCTACACCTGGTTGTTCGAACGAAGATCATCTCGGAAATCAGTTGACCATTGGTCAAATCTCTTGTCAAGTGCAGGTCGGTACGGAACCGATTTTTGGCGGTTTTAACCACGGAATGCCAGCTATGGTAGAACGAATCTGCCATAACACGTGCTGCCCATTTTTGTTACTAAGTATTTTTTCTACGCCTAGTAAAAGTAAAAAAAATATATCTTTAAATTCATCCTATTTTGCAGTATTGGAAGCACCCTGTAAAGAGTCCCAGTTTCCAAATTGTTACGATTATGACCGCTAAATTGCCCCCAGAGGATCATAATCATTAATCTTTACACCTAAAACTAGGTTGTGGGGGTAGCTCACTGGGGGAGTTCACTAATGACCCGGACGACTGTGAAATATGAATCCGGTTTCTTTGGCGGAGACAAAGATTTTCAGGGATATTTAAGCAATATAATGTTGCTTTACTAATTGTTATGGGAAATCGCATTATCATTGCTGTGTTTCGTCATTTTGCCGCTATTTTGCAGCCTGTTGTACAGGTATGTTTCTAGAAACATTAAAAATCTGGATGTAAAGCATGCTTTTGCATCCAGATTGTTAATGTTCCTAGGACCATACCTGTACTACAGGCTAAACCGTTAATTGAGTATCCACTCAATGAGTTTCTCAAATTGTAAAAGAGCCCTACAGTCTACTCTATCCAATTTATCTTACGAGGAACCTGAGGAGTTACCAACCGTAATAAAATGAGATTTTAAATGTTGTATAATACGTGAACCACACCACACTTAGTTTATTTAGTTATTTTTTTCAATATGTAAATAAATTTTGAGTTTTGTTAATTTGAGTCCTTCCAGTACAGCCTTTTTCGCCTGAGACGGACATTCCTAGTTCAGGTAATGTTTAAAATATTGCCTATAAGTAATTAATCTATAATATTAATCTTAACAATTAGAAAAATTAATAACGATTTATTTTATTTTTTGTGAATGCTTTTTCCAATCATTATGTTTTTTTTTTTTTTGAACTTTCATTATTTATGAATATTTGAATAATTATTTATTTGACACAATATACAAGTACAAAAATACAATACACAATTATTAGGTAGGTACATGTAACAAAAATTAAGATGATTATTATGTGACAATAATTATGTATGCGCCTCAGTTGCCTAAACTAGACTGAAAAGCCTGTATGATAGGCAGCTGTGCTCCCCCTGCTTAATATCAAGTGGAATAAAAAATAACAATACATTAATTTTATATAAATAAGACCAATCATTATTGTGTATATGTATATATGCAATTAGAAGTACATTAAAATACAATTGTGCTGTATAATATTTGATTTTTGCAATAATAGGAACATTTTAAATAACCTGTATTTATCGCATATTTACTTTTTTATTTATTATTCCGACGTTGCAACTGTGTTGCAACAGCCGTAGTTGCGGGTGAGTCTGCCTGCGGATATTTTCAGGGATCTCAAAATGCCACAATTCCTGAAAACCAAGCTTTACTACCAATATGTCTTATCTACAATGATATACGGCGCCAAAGCATGAACCCTCAGCAAGGAAGCTGTGTACCCAATGGGGGTCGCACAAGGGCCATGAAGTGTGCTTCCCTCGGTATATCTTGACACTTGGCCAGGTTTGGCGATAGCAGGTGGCGTAATGTCCTGGCCGAATGGTGGCCAAGAGAGAACACAGGAAGCCGTGGCCATCAGCGTGGACGGTAGAGCCTGCAGAGTGATAAGACCTGGATGCGAATAGTACAGGAAAAGCATTTGGGCTATCACTTAAGCTGGCAATGATGATGATGACAAAGGAAGCCGTAACCCAAAGCTAGTTAGTAATCAGGTCCAGTTGGCGCCTACTATAAACCTATACCTATCCCACAAGTGGTCACGAGTAACGACCAGCAATCCTTGTAGTAGTCCTCTAATGACGTATAATGACGGAATCGTGACGTCATGCCCTGAATACTAAAGATGTGTATAAACTGTTTAACTGATGGTGATTCAATGCTCATAATATGGTAGGTGTTGAATGCATCTGAGATGTATTTACTTAACTTTTAAGCTAAGGGGCTTGTATTATTGTATGGCACTGTCAGGTACGCTCTGTATATTTTTAACTGACATCAAAAACAGGGGGAATTAAATTATTGGGAAAGCAGGTGATTAAATCCGTATGGCTGAGCCGGGAGAAATGTTGTACTGAATTTCATTATCCCCTCGCGGGCATAATGTGATTAGAATATGGAACTTCATCCGTATTAAAATTTGAACCAAAGAGACAATAAGAACTTATTCGTAAGCCGAACTAACCTATGCACAGAATGGACCAATCTACATTTGATTTTTACTGTCTCGCAGAAAGTGTGGAAAGTAGAGTATTCTCCTCGTGGATAAAAATCTTGGGTATGCTTGATTCTAGTAACTCCTTCGCTCCGCTCGTGAGTTAACTCTAGAATCCTTCGTTACGTTCGGGGTTCAATATAGCGCCCGTGACGCAAGACACTGCTTTATCCCCTCATTTAATAATCTACTATTAGCCTATGAACGTTTCTAGCACCAAAGCTTAAAACGTCTAAGCTATAAAGGCAAGTCACAAAGGCTGAGTTGATATAGGTGAAAAGTACCTTATGCCTTTAATTTCATCTGCCTGTTTACTTACCAAAAAAAATAAAGCCAAATAAAAAAAATTAGGGTACCTGGAGATGGAACAAGCATATGTGTGAAGTGGTAACCATCGCCTATAACAAATATTGCATCTTAGGTCACGAACCTTTGAAACGTGCCCTACGATGCACTGCCCTGCATCCATCAACTTAAGGCATACAGGTGTAAAGCCTGTCATGTGTCTGTAATTTTACCAGCAACCATACCCTTCAATCCGGAACTCAGCAATACTGTTTGGTCTATTTATCCACGCCAATGTAATCGGTATGGAGCAAGTCTGGTCCATTCCTTTCGAACTTCCGCTACGAGATCGTTAGACCATCGGGCCAGTATATAGCTATCTGCCTAAACATAAGTACCTATATTTATCCATTTTATACATACATATATGTGCATTATGTATCTAAACTCCCCTCGTAAGAGCAAAGGGCTAACAGTCGTAAAGTGTTTACGTGCCAGATACACAGAAAGGTTTTCATTGTTATTTTTACCGATAGGTTTGCGGGACCCACATTTATAGGTTTTTTATGTAAAGATTTTAGATTTGTAATGTGATTTTTGTGTATATTTTTTGGAAGATTTCGATACAAGCCACTGCATGTAACAGTTACAGAACCTCGCACAGGTCACATCTAAGAATTGGCCGTCTTCTTCTAATTCTGTTGTGAAAATAGTTTAACATGTTAATAGATTTTAATTTAATATCATCCAAAAATTACGAACCTGCAAATATTTCTCGCGATACAAGGATGCGACACCAATAACTTTCAGATAACACTCTAAAATGTCATCATCATCGTATCAGCCACAAGACGTCCACTGCTGCGATTGCCAGTGCGTGGTCTCCACTCGAGAACCTTCGAGCTATGTGCCCTGTTCACTGTCAATTCAGCTTGCTAATCCTTTATACATCTACAAACCTCCTCATCTTTAAAATTTAATTAAATGAAGCGTTAAAAGTTTATATTTACGAGTATACCAATGTTGAGTAAAACCTGACTTTATTCAGATCGTTCTTTTTGTAGGGCTTTGCATTATTTACCCTGAATTTATTTTTTATTCGACTTGCTGTTGGAACAATATGATCCACCATGTAAGTGGTAACAATCGCCTGTAACAAAGTATTGCCTCGTAGGCCACGCACCTTAGATACGTGCCCTACGATGCACTGCTCCTCGTCCATCAGTTACATCTAACTAGTGGTTCGCCCCGAACTGAGATCTCGCGAGTCTCCCATAAAAACGAAAAAATATTATTTGTACCTAATCTTAATTACCAAAATAGTGCCACGAAATGCATAACCAACCTACTTGACCTACAGTTTCATTCAAATTACTGGTAACGAGAGTTCATGTTAATTAGTTACTCTTTTTTGGGGTAGAAATTGCAGTTATTCTGGATTTCAGAATTTTGCCTATATTTGTGTCATTAAAGCTACACGCATACCAAATTTCAGCACTGTAGGGCTACTGGTGTGCCCTGTGAATTTTGTCAAAGTTATTATGCCTAATAACATAAACTACAAGGTTCAAACTAAAAATAAAAACGGGGTCAAAATGTACTCACAAAGACATTTTATTAGACGTACCATTTGACCGGATAGTCTTATTTTGGTTTTTTTTACCCCTTTTGAACCTCAATATCTCAACCCCCCTCACCCCCCCCCCCCCCTCCATTTTTAGCTCATTTAGTCATACCAAAATTGTGCTATCACTATCTACCTATAAACCAAATTTCACAATGATCGGATAAATGCTTCGAAAGTTATCATCAGACAAACAAACATACGAGTACATACAACGCCGATTTGCCCAAGTTGATTTAGAGATTTCGCTTCGCTCGATCAACTATAACTATCAAGATACAGGGGAAAAGCCTCAGTTTACTGTTCTTTAAATTTTTTCCTAGTTAGTATTGCAGATGATGCGAATACTTTTCCTGAATGGCTCGCAAACTACGGACGACGACGCCCGCGTGGAAGGCCCAGGCGAAGGTGGCGGGATGAGCTAAACTCCTACCTCAAGGATTGGCTCCTACTTGCAATCAACAGAGACGAGTGGAAAGGGGGAAGGGAGGCCTTTGCCCTGCAGTGGGACACAACCGGCTTATAATAATAATACTATTTATTATTAATAATAATAATAAATAGTATTGGCCATGGGCAAGGCTTGCAATACGAAGACAGCTAGTAACGAGTTACAGCCCCATTGTTGAAACTGGGCCACTATAGGTAAATACAAAGGACGTGGCCTACTCCCGACATCACAGTTGTACGACTAGCTTCTAAGCTACATTATTGTCCTCAGGCTCTACTGTGTGGTTTATATTTGACCTGGCACGTTATACTCGACTGAGATGCACGTGGTTCTAATTGCCGCTATGGGAAAAATATTTGCATCATCTGCAATATTACTAACCAAAGCCAAATTAAAACTAAAAATAACGCCTTATATCTATCTATATATAATATATGTATAAAACAAAGTCGGGTTAGTTACACCATTTATAACTCAAGAACTAATGATGGATGCAGCTAGTGATGGCCGATTGACAATTCTACCGTACATTGGCAGCCCGCGTCATATGCATATCAAGGCGGTACGAAGTTCGGCGGGATAGCTAGTAATACATAAGAATATCTAACAAATTGTTAAGTGTGCATGCCTACCTATTTATATAGGAAAACATGGTCTGTCTTTCTGTTGCTAAACCCTGCTAGGATGTATGTGTAAAACTATCTACCTACTACCTGTAACAACTACTTCACCATAAGAAAGCAATCAATGTATTTAGTATTCGTGCCGGGTCTGTTTTTTATGAATTTTGAAATTTATTTATTGAACAACAATGTTTACATGTTCAGATATCTCCGCGCACTGGAAAGCGCAGCGTAGGATGGCCTCCACTAGAGACTAAACAAAATTTAAACTGCTGGGAGTATCAGTAGCGCTTAGCTTGATCAATAATAAGTAACTGCTACCTACTGGCATTGACAACTAAGTGAATCCATTATTTTATTTGAATCTTTAGAATATTCTTCTGAATTCAGTCACGTGTCAACTGTTTAGACCATTTCCTATAATGATCTCCCACAAATCCCTATCATTTCCGTCCCCACTAGTCCTTTTCACCCATTATCTATGACGTCATTATGGCTCTATCATAAAACGTCAGCACGTAAACAAACTTGTCCTTAATGGATCCGTCTGCAATGCCAGTCACGTCACTCTGTCACGTTTTGAGGCGTGATTTAGTGACGTGGAGCGTGGACAACCTACGATATTTTGTAACTGGATAACTCTGAAATTTCTTTACTGATCAAATTGTTGTACATATAACTATTTACTAAAATTGGTTAGGTATGTATAAAGATGAGCGCTGGAGTTACCGAATCCTGCACCGAAAGAGGCAGACCGAGGAGAAGATGATGCGACGGTGTCTTGGAGGCATTGGAAAGGACGAGGACTTGCACAAGACCGATCACAGTGGAACCATATGGATGAGGTCTGCACCCGACTTTGGGTGCCAAAATAAACAAAATAAAACATGTAAATTTAAATACCATGTTAATTAAGACATGTTGAAAATAAAGGCTTTATTATTTATTTTACTTTATAATATGTTTATAATCAGTTCCTACTATAATCATAATTTGTAAATTGACCGGGTTTTCTAACTAATTGGAAATTACACGATCCCATCTTGTATAGGTATTATGCCATAAATTAGAAGGATTTTAATTATAAGTACGGAAATTATCACATATTGTTTTATCGCTGTTTCGATCGGATAAAACGCAGATCGGACTCAACCTGATGAAGGATCACGAATTGAACCGAAACATTGTTGGTCATAAATCTCGTATTTATAGTTATGATTGAAATAAATTACGAAAGTTTGCTAAGTAACATTAGAAGGATTTACTTCCTACCACTTTTTTTTTGCGATACATAAACGTCAGTTTCACAGTAGGTCCCAAACATCTTTATCAAGTGGTGGAGCTGTCATCAAATCGTGAGCAAACATCTTTGGAACTGCCTTTTCAAGGAGCTTTGATTTATAGTCTTTGGACGGGTTTTATTGAGAATGCCCGAGGATGCCAATTTTCGAGAGAACCACTGAGAGTAGGTAAATAAGTACCAAATTTTCACTGTGTTAAAGGTTGAGTTAAGATACTTCTTTTTATACGTCCTAGACATAGGACACCTTATGGTCCACATAATGTTTAGTTTTAACCATAGTCTACCTATAACAAGTTGTTGCCTTTTGACTAGGATACAGCTTAATGGTCATGTATAATTAACATGTTTCGATAGATATTACAAGTACCTAGATAATTCATAATAGATAGATAGATATACTCTTTATTGCACACCAAATAAAATTAAATAGATAAAGAAATACACAAAAATAAAGTTAACAATAAAGGCACAGATCTCTTCCATACAACCTTTGGATGGACAGGACCAAACAAAAACAAAATGAAAGCAAGAAATAAAATACATATAATTGCTCCCACAGAAAGTGTTCAATAATATAAAAACGCAGACAATGATGGTGTTGCGTGGGGACAAAATGGTCTCTGTCTCAGCATGGGCTGCTTCGAACCTTGTTGGGTACGATGCAGCGCTGGTTTTCTGACAGGGTCTAAGTGAGGACACGAACACTGGTGAATGAGTATATAATAATAAATAAATATTGCTAAACACTATTATATAAATTAAATTAAATTATATATGATGGTGCCTCATAAGTAATTATATGTTCGGGTTTAAAAATAATATAACTACATAAACATACACAGCATACTACTACATACCATAATAATACATACGAAAAAATATATATGATACTTGAACTAATTAATAACTACGAGTATACTGACTAAACATATCATAGTTGAATTCAAATAACTTCCTTGCGGACTAACAAAAACAGCCAGTACCGATACCAAAGCTACCTCATACTTTATGCATACAAAAGGTGCGTACGCATCCGATTAATCTCAGATTTCCCGCGGCTGTGCGGTCCATCAATCATCGTACACCTGGCGGCTCGGTTCAACGCTCGCAATCCGGTTCACAACAAAAGAACTTAAAATAGGATAGGTAATCGATAAATGTACTTACATCAAGGATAGATAGCTGGATCGCTGACCGCAAATCCAGGCGCCAACAGCCAATACACCTGTTAAAGAATGCCTGCTAAGATTATAAATAAATAATTGACCCGCCCCAGCTTCGCACGAACGGTTATCAAAATGAAATATAGCAATAAAATCAGCTTTCTACCAGTGAAAGAATTTTCAGAATCGGTTCAGTAGTTTCTGAGATTAACCCTTCAAACCACTGACAAGCTAACGCTATCGATACTTCCATACTGTTACGAGCTGAGGGTTCGGGATAAAATAATGGGAATCGATTTAACCAAAATAGCACTTTTATTCAGCACTAAACGATGAATACACGAACTTGGTCACACGTAATCACAACACACTAATTCACACCACTGCACAGTGTGCTGCCTAGTACAAGCTAGCGGGACAAAATTATTTTATCCGTTATATTAATTGTATAGGTGTTTTCTCAACATAATATGCTATATCAAAAGATATTAAGTCACATATTTCTTTTTTTTTACGTTTACTAGGTAAATGTAAAGAAAAATACTTTTGCCTTATCTGTAGTGGTACCTTCTTAACTATTGAGGGAAATATAACTAATTACTGGTACCTATCTAGGTAATCGTAGCTATTTACACGTTTCAACAGATATACCTATGTATATGGAAGATACCATTTATACTTAGTAGTTTTTAACCTTTAATACCTATGTAAATGTATGGGCCCCAGGATTTTGTAAAACAAAATAGATTATACAGGAAATGATAAATTTATTTGCAAACAAAATTAAAGTGTTATATAAACAATTTCTATACCTATCTATGTATTTAATTAAATCAACAAACAACTATACTTAAAACAACAACATTATTTACAATATCACAATTATTTACATTATTTATTTACCTATATACTTACATTAACTAAATTACTAATAACTAGAAATACGAGGTATAGGATAAATAAAAATATATACAGAACAGAAATACTATACAATCTTTTAATTGTCAGATAATTCGTCGTCATCACTCTCCCAATCAGTAGAGTCTGAGAACAAATAATCGTCCTCCTCAATTTCGCCAACTGATGATGACGATCGAGATGGCAATGGAGGAGGGACAATCAACTGCAGAACCTCAGCTGGCAAAGTAGTCATCTTTTTACGCGGCAACTCTCTAAATGTGTTTATTACAGGATCAGACGTAATCAAAAGCATTCTCAAAAGATCTTTATTCGTGGTAACTCGTGACCGCTTCCTTGTGTGTCGCTCACGGAATCGACGGCAATCTTTATTCCTTGCCTCTTGGGCTTCTTCAGAAAGCTGCCCAATTGGAAGAATACAGGATTTTATCACTTCCGCACTGTGCACAAGTATCTTGTGCACAGTAACGGGCATGGAGTACCACGAATAAAGATCAAGGTATAGCTTTTTTGTATCAGCGCAAAACTTTTCGAATTCCAAGAAATTTATGTCTTATCCCGATGACAGAGTTCTTAAAATTACATGAAATTTCTGAATAAGAGTTACATCCAACCCTGTAATTTCACTGCTCAGTTCAGAATTGGAAAAAAATCTACGCGCGGTGTTTCCATCATTCGTGTTGCCATAGCCAGGTTTTGGTTTATCTACTATGAGACCCATACGATCTTTAAATGCTTTTTGGATCTCCTGTGAGCGTTGCTTGACAGCAGCTTTATCGTTATCGCCTCTGACTTGCCACTTTTTATACCTAAACGATAACTGATGTGAAGCATACACTCAAAAGTTCGAATCCAGGCATGCAAAGTCGATAAACCAAATTTATACAGTTCTTCGTTACTATTATAAGTCCTTGACTCCTCGTTCATAGTAGACGGAGTGGCACCACAAATATAACACTTCTGTGTTGACCGCGTGTCCGTTAATGCGTTACACACTTTTCCATCGGTCATCGTCAACATCAAATCGTGTTTTACAGAGATTTGAGTTCCATCCACGCTACAAAGAGTTGGAGCAAGTTCATTTATTTGATCTAAAATTTGTTTGGTTTCTCCTTTCGTGAACTCAGTTGTCTCCTTGGCGAAAATGAATTTGATAGGACGGCAATAAATGGTAGAGGATGGTCGCGGATTCTGCCAAATTACAGTGTCATTTTCTATTAACCTCAAGGGGACAAATGAGTACACGAATAGAAATTCGTCAGTAGCAGTGGTGTCTTCAAATCTCTGTTTATATGTACTGTGCCCCGAACTCCCATCACAACCCCATTTACTTAACAATTTATAAGATGAACGAGGTAACACACTCCTAATAACCTCAGACTGAGCTTCAATTAACCGTTCAGCCGTTTTATTTAAAATCGCCTGAAGATTAATTTCAGCTCGAGTTTCGGTTACTGAAATGTGTTCATCAGAAGGACAACAAGCAGCTTTGGACTTACCTAAACTGAAGAACGATGGATACACTTGATGTCCCGCTTTCAATGCCCACTTCCTAGTTTGTTTGTAACCGTGTGTAGTTAATTTAGAGTCTATATAATAAGCTAACGCTTTGTCCGGAGATAACTGCCTACCTTGTTCACAACACTTGTTCGTTTTTGGTATATCACTTATTTCCTTTAGTTGTTTAGCCATATTGCGATGCCCTTCCTTCCGAGTAGCTAATTATGCGGCTACAATGAGCTCATTCGCACTTCTTGTTCCTAAAAGATCTTCAACTCTTCGTTTCTTCGTCTTTAACGACGAATCCTCAAATGACTTCTTAGGTCGTCGGCCTGCAGTTGATAGTCCTGACGTTGATGGCTGGTTTATGGACACCGCAAGCTCTATTCCACATCCCTCTAGCCAGCCTTTATATTTCGTCAAAAATAAATCTTTATTAAATTTCGACGAAGTCCATTTTTCGTTTAATTTCGACGAAAGACTAGAAATTTTCATTTTGAGTTTTCTTAGAATTTCGTCAGAAACATCAATTACACTATGTTTTTCACAGAAGGCGTCAAAAATGCGACTAGCTCTTTCATTTTTCTCATATTTAAGCCATTCTTCGAAAAATTCAAGTTTCGTCATAGTTACGACTCGGTCTGGAAAAACGAAAATAAAATTAATTGCGGGCCTTTTCGGGAGCTAAAATATGTATTCTACTATACTTAAATGTTATATATATAACATATATAAAAATTAAGGTGGATACATTTGGATACAAAAAGTTACATCCCTTTACATTTCACAATTACTAATAAATTTACAAGATATGACTACGTACATTCAAACTTGTATTACACAAATATATAAGGCTATATTTGTAAAAAAATTACGTAATATAAGTATACATACCTTCAACAGAATGTTCCATCACAAAAAACTTTATTCACTTTGGAAATAATTTTGAGAGATGTTATCACAAGTGTGCGTAAAATGCAACTAATTTGCTTATGCAAAACAACTTTCCTTATCACTTACCTTACACCCCCGGATAAGTACCATAATTAGGTGATTAGCGTAATCTATTGTTTGATTTCGGTACCTGGGGGGTTTTGTTTACATGTTGTTACCAAAAGTTCCTGGAAATTAGGACTTCGATTTTGTCCCGCTAGCTTGTACTAGGCAGCACACTGTGCACTGTTGCACCACTTAAAGTCACCGAAATGATCGCACGTATAGCTTAATCCAGACTGACTCGGGAGCAACTACTGTTCACGCGAGACCCTTCCCACGTCAGTCCTCCAGGGCCTCGCTGAGACTCACTCACTCACTTAGACTCGAGACTGACTGTCCGGCCATCTCTCCAGCCTATTTATATCGCACAGATTTCGATTGTTCGAGAACGGTCTCAATCCTTCCAGGAAAGGGTCGGTCCCTCGACACAATGGCCACTCCCCATTCTGCGAAACCACAAACAATAGCAACAATAACACAGCAAGACAAAAGCGTTCGAGAAGGTTCGATTATTACTCATTGTTTAACAGCTCACGCAAAAACTAATGAATAGATTTTAATGAAATTTAGTATGTACGTATATTTCAACCTGGACTAACACGTAGGCTACTTTTTATTGACAAACCACGCGTGCGAAGCCGCTGGCGGAAGCTAGTAATAAATGCGAAAGTTACTGTGTTTGTTTGTTCGTTTTTTACCTTTCACGACTAAACGGCTGAACAGATCGTAATCAAATTTGGCAAGGAGATAAACAATATCCCGGAGAAGGACATAGGCTAACTTTTGTCTCAAAAATAATCTTAAAGGGGGTCAAATAGGGGTCGAAAGTTTGTATGACCAATCCATAATTCCTTAAGTTAGGGATCTGAAAATTCATATTTAGCCTAAATATGAATTTTCGTATGTAAAATTTTACGATTTTTTTTTATCTTATCTTCAGATCCTGACTTGGTGCACATGGGACCACCTGGGAAGTTACTCTTTTAAACAAAAAAATAATTGCTCGAATCGGTCCAGGTGTCTTCGAGTAATCGGGGAACATATGTACATAAAAAAATCCGACGAATTGAGAACCTCCTCCTTTTTTTGAAGTCGGTTAAAAATGAAGGTTTTTCAAAGTCAATTAAAAGGTTTTTCAAGCCATGTTGCATCTCTTCTTAGTCCTTGTATAGACCTGATTTATTAAAACTATGACAGTCCTGAAATGGAGATAAATCTGTTTTCACGTTTTTATCCCCCAACGCAAGGTACGAGGCATGCCTTTTAAGTTTTGTCGTTTGAAGAAAAAAACACAACTAGAACCTTATAGTACTTTTTATTGTTTTTCAAAGTATTCACCGCGTAGCTTAATACACTTTTCCATTCGCTCAAACCAGTTATTATAACATTTATTCCACTCTAAAGTGGGGGTGTTCAAAATGGCTGACTTGAAAGCGTCGACTGCTTCTTCACCGGACTGGAACCTTTGACCACGAAGACTTTTCTTAATTTTAGGAAATGTAAAGAAATCGTTAGGGCTTAGGTCAGGACTGTATGGAGGATGGTCAAGAATTTCTACTTTTTCCTGCTTCAAATACTCAATCGTTTGACGAGCGCTGTGTGAGCTTGCGTTGTCGTGGTGCAGGATGATGCGTCGCTTTGAGTTAGATTTTCGAAGTTCGGCGATGACTTGTGGTAAACAAACTGTAGTATACCACTCTGCGTTAACCGTTCTACGATCTTCAAGTGCAATAGTCGCAACATGGCCGGTTTTTCCAACGAACGTGGCCACCATCTTCTTTGAAGTGCTTCGAGAACGAACAACTTTAGTCGGCTTTGGCTCATCTTGAAAGACCCAGATTGTAGATTGTTGTTTGGAATCAGGATCGTAGGCATAGATCCAAGATTTGTCACCACTTATGATGTCGTAGACGTGATTTGACTCCCCTTGGTTGAACCTTTGCAGAGTTTTCTTACACCATCTGACGCGGGCCGCCTTGTGATCGTCGGAAAGCAGATGCGGTATCCAACGGCAAACTAGCTTTCTCACACCAAGCGCTTCATGCAAGATCTTCTGAATGGTTGTCCCTGAGATGCCTAATAGAGCCTCTATCTCTCGATACGTCACATGACGATCTTCGAGAATTAGTTGTCTCACAGCAATGATGTTATCTTCAGTGAAGGCGGATTTTGGGCGTCCTTCGCGAAATCTGTCACTAACACTAGTATGTCCACGCTGGAATTCTAAATACCAGCGTTCGACAGTCCGCAGACATGGGGCTACATCACTGAACACAGATGTTAGCTCTTCTAAACACTGAAGCCGTGTCAGGCCTCTTCTAAATTTGTAGAAAATTATTGCACGAACATTTTCCTTAGAAAGATTCATTTTCGTACGTGACCTGACAGATTCAAATCGAAACTGTGACTAAACAATAGCATTAATCCTAATACTTTCAACTGTTTTGAGATTCAAAATGTAAACACATTCGAATATAGAACAGTTCCAAATTCAAAATTGCCGGAAAATATGGAAACGACAGAACTTAAAAGGCATGCCTCGTATTAGGTACGTAGGTTAAACTAAAAGTTTTGCGTAACTTAAAAAACAACATGTTATAACCAAAATATTATGTTTATTGTTTTTCAAAATACTCTCCTTTACATTTTAAACATTTTTTCATGCGATTGAACCATTTTTTTAAATAGGAGGACCACAGATCTGAAGACATGTTTTCTACGTGCTGATTGAACGCTACCACTGCCTCTTCGGAGTTGGTAAAAGTGAAACTTCTCATCAAATGTTTGATTTTGGGGAAAATACAGAAATCACAGGGTGCTAGCTAGGTCGGGGCTATGTGCAGGATGGGTGATGAGTTGTACTTTTTCGGAAGCTAAAAATGACTTTGTTTTGTTGGCCGTGTGTGAAGAAGCGTTGTCATGATGTAGGAGAACGCGGCTTTTTGGTCGTCTTTCGCGAACTTTTTCTAACACCCTGGGTTAACAAATGGTAGAATACCACTCGGCATTAACACTCTTTTGATCTTCAAGTGGAATTGTGCAGATGGGACCCGTAGCTGAGAAAAAAAACGCGATCATTTTTTACCAACGTTTCTCGCCTGCCTCACTTTTGTTGACCTGTTCTCATTTTCAAACACCCATTCACAAGATTGCTGTTTTTCTCGGGTTCAAAAACAATAAATCCAAGTTTCGTCTCCTGTGACAATGTCATAAACAGCATTAGAATGTCCGTGGTCGTACTTCAGTAGCATCTATGAGCACCATTCCACGCGAGCCCGCTTCTGCTCCGCTGTCAGTTCATGAGAGATCCAACGACAACAAAGTTTCCGAACTTTCAATTCTCCGTGTAAAATTTTCTAACTTTGGCTCATACCAATTCCCAATAGTCCTCGAATTGTCTCATAGGTAATCCGCGGGTTTTCTTCAATTAGTCGCTTAACAGTAGCCACATTATTTTCGTTGACGGCAGTTGAAGGCCGCCCTTCACGAAATACGTCATGTAAAGAAACCCGACCACTCTCAAATTCAGCAAACCATCGCCTTACGGTGCTTATACAAGGTGCTTCTCTCCCAAAAGCATTTTGAAGACGAGCGGCACAGTCTTGCGAAGTGAGAGAACTTTTAAAATCATAAAAAATCATCGCTCTAAAATCTTTTCGACTTAATTCCATTTTCGTTGTGTACGTAGAACTTTGATGTGTGATAAAAAACAATTGACAAATGATTTCCCGCCAATTTGCTTTTTTTTACTAAGAAGGTTGCAACGTTTCAAAAAATATAACAATCGAAATTCAAATAGTTCCGATTAGCTAGAAGTGCAAAACTTTTTGGGTGCCCCATGTATAATTTTAAATAAATTTTTTGTGTTGCCCGTGTCTGTGTCTGACATGGAATTTTGGCTCCAAAATGGATTGTATTGGTAAAAATTGGAGCAGCCGTTAATTAATTTGAATTATAGCAAAAAAAAATCAATTAAATAAAATTTAGTGATGGTCCGCAAAACATCCAAAATACTTAAAGCACAAGGTTAAAAATCACCCTTGAGCTTGCGTGAGTATGCCCGCTAACCCAGCGTGCACTAAAATGATAATGGAGATTTTATGAGCTCATATAAATCAGCTTAACTGGAGAACTCAATTGATGGGCTAGAAATGTGTTGTTGTTATTTTTATGTCCGGTTCTAATGGGACCTTGGTCACGGCCAACTATGCTTTCATGCATGTTTCAACGGTTGTACATGGTGAATTACTCTACCAGTGATCAGTACTTCACAGTCAAGTTCGTTTAATGATGAGATCAGCAGATATACGTTTGTAAATGCTATTTAACCTCACTGAAATTTCGGTCAACCTTTGAAGACTCATCATGATGGCATAAGCTGCCGAAACTTAGGGTTGGATTGATCCACAAGTTCAAAGTCACATAAATGCAAAATGCTACAAGCATTCTGCATTACTCAAGGATAGAACCCGCAACGTGGTTATTTTATTGTATGTATTGATAAAATCCACACTCTAAAAATTACTAATTATAAATGTTATCTGACGTAGAACCAACGATCTGCACGCTGTAGGTCGTAGAGACTGAGGCTGATCTTTGGCTCTATGCAGGTGCATAGAGCCAAAGATCAGCCTCAGTGGGACCTTGGGAGAGATTTACAGCTATTTTTTGTACGACCTGGAGATGGAGCAAGCTATGGCCCACCCATCGCCTGTAACAAAGTATTGCCTCGTATGTCACGCGCCTTAGAAACATGCCTTATACTGCACTGCGTCCATCAACTTGAGGCATTCAGGTGTAAAGCCTCATGTGCCTGTTATTTCATCGTCAACAATACCCATCAAACTGAAATAGCAATGCTGCTTAGCGGCAGAACTAGGTTGGTAGAAAGGTTTTACCATGTATTTGCTTAGATTTTGTTTGGTAATGGAACTATGAAAAGGATTAAAAAAGAAAATACTTTGAATGAATGAACACTCTACATCAGCAAACTTCAATTTGCAGTTGTAATTCTGGAAAAATAAAACTGTAACGCCAGAAGTGAATAACAAAAAGTGCCAAAGGACAGTTGAGTAAACTAACCGGTAACTTCCGATTTTTTACCGAAAATGGAACAGAAAAAACGCAACAAGACTTCGGATGTCCGAGGCCAACGATCGCCGATCGGGCCATGTGCAATTTAAAAGTTTGTATTAAAAAAGTTTGCAACGTGAAATTGACTCAATTGGGTTAGAAAAGGGTTGTAATAAGGGATGTTTTGCAGTTACGGTGCTTCTTTGCACATGTGTTCAGGTCGTTGGCTTATGATATAATGTTATGAGAGTGAGCGGTTGCTGTTTTATCATCCCTGGGCTTTTTGACAAACACGAAACTTTTCGCTTCTGTTTTGTTTTTATTGCTGATAGTCAAGTACTTGACCACTAGCTCACCTGATGGCCTAGAAAGAACCTATTCACTCTGCACCCCTTTTGTCTAATTCTGAAACAAAGACGGGATGTCAAAAATCCAAGTTCGATTTTTTCGGCGTGATTGCGAGATGAGCGACCGTGTAACTGTTTTCCTTTCTTTCATAATCGGACCGAATGGAAACATAATTTTTATAACATTAGTTTTTTTTCAGTGCGGCCAATTGCGGGGAATTTCCCCGATTTGTGGGGAATCGGTAGCTAGAGCGGGGAGAGCACTGGGGATGACTAAAATCCGAAAGTCGATTCGAGCCATCTATTGTAGCTTTATTGCATACCAAACAAGATAGCCAAAATAAAAGATGATCAATAAAATTCGAACCGAATCGGGTAATGCATAGAGCGAAAACAATGTTGAAAGTATGTACCAAATGGTAAAATATTTTATTTAGAAATCATTCCAGTGTTATTTTGTTAGTGATTATGATTACACAACATTTTGTATGAAACAGAGTGTTATTATTAATTGTTATCATTTCGGGGAATCAATCAGCGGCAAGCGGCAAATTTCGGGAAATCAAGAAATTTATATTGGCAGCACTGCTTCTTTGTTTCCAATTTACTTTCCTATCGTAGTTATTTAACTACTGAGCTCATCCTTCTCCCATATCGCATCATTCTCAAGTGTTCTATCCTATTCGCCTTCGCCGTGATTCTCATATTCTGTCTCTTCTCTATTCTATTCTATTCAATCCTTTCTCCCCTTGATATTTTAAAGAGAGGTTTGCTTATCTCCATTCTCCCAATACTTTTTCTCTCAGGTCATCGGAAAATTTATCCCTCAAAACACCCGTACCCTCTTTTGAGCTGAGATTAAAGCAGCATTACTTTAATGCCTAGCTTTCTTGTTATTGGAGTTACCTGTTTATTTATTTATTATTTATTTTAATTTTATTGTCCACGTTTTAAAATATTTGTAAGATTTAGGTTATTAGTTGGGTATTTTTAAGTATTTATTTATGTTATAGGATTATCAGTACAGTTCGGGGTGAAAATATAATAAATAAACAACACAAGTTTATTTATTATACTTGAGTACTAACAGATAAACAAACAGCGTTTTGTCATATTATTGGTTACGACAAGAATATTTTGTCAAAATACGTAGGACTTCCCTTGATTTTATAGGCAAAAAATCTACATCAAACACAAGTAAATATTAGGCGTACGTGTTAGGCCGCATTTCACTTCGAGTTTGGCTGAAAAATTATGTACCTGCATTAAAAATGTACACCACTTGGTATATTCGAGCAAATCAAACAAATTAAACTAAGAATCGCGAAGCAATCGATTAATTTAAAACATATTTTCTTTAATTTGGATTCAAGAAGGCAAGTCAATAGATCCCTGCTTCATTTGACATTTCATCCGTCATTCGGATGTCAATGAAGCTAAGATTTCTCTTATATAGACAATTCGAAATAATGCTTCAAAATGGGTGTTTCGTTCGTTCATCTCGGTTTCGTTTTGACAGGCTCTTACACAATACGAATTTGACAGTTGATCCTCGAAATAATTGTCAAAGTCGAAATCTGCCAGATAAATCCAAATTGGATTTTTTACAAAATAGCCCTGCTAGACTTGAAGACCCCGAGATTAGACTGGTCCGGGAAAACATACGCCGGAAGTGAGTTCCACTCCTTACTTGTGCTAACAAGAAAAGTTGAAGCAAATAGTACGGCAAGGTGGTATTTCTCGGTACGTCTGCTTGTCCGGTGATGCAAGGGGGAAGGAGGAATAAGGTTATGAAGGTGTTGCTCACATTCACTAAAATGAATCTTGTAAAAAACTGAAAGTCTGGCACTCTGCGTTTTGTATAGACTAATAATAATAATAAAACGTTTATTTCAGGCAACAATGTGCACATACAAAATATATAACAAGACGCATATATATATTAAATACTTTAAAGAAAATGAAATTAAATGAATTGAAAAGAAATGCATAAAATAATATACTTAAAAACTAACACTTTTATGCTAGCTTCCGTCAGCGGCTCCGCACGCGTTGTTAATCAACAAGAAAAACCGCTCTTATCTTTGAAGGTGAGTCGCGGGAACAAGCTCGACTACATGCTGAACTAGGTCTTCATAATGTAGTTACATGGCTCTAACAAACTTGCTTACTCTTGCTTATGAGTTTTGCTATAACAAAATTTATCCCTCTTAACATCCTACCAAGTAGCAAATCCGATAGTAATACCATTAAAATTCATGCCCATACTTGCAGTTCGTTTCCTAAACTCATATGTAACTGTCAATGTCTTGATGAAGTGAACGATAAAATATATATATATAGGCATAAAAATAGATAGCCAACTAACGTGGATGCCACAGTTTGACTCAGTTGCTGCACGATTGCGGAAATTAGTTTGGATTTTCAAGAACCTTCGTCATGTTGCCTCTGAAGACCTGTTAAAATCAGTGTATTATTGTATTTGTCTGTCGGTTCTTAGTTATTGCATCTCAGTGTGGGGAGGAGCATGCAAATCCAAATTAATAAAAGTGGAAAGAGCCCAGCGATCTGTACTAAAAGTTATGCAGTACAAACCATTTCGTTACTCTACGGAGATGTTGTACAAGGAGGTCAGGGCCCTTACGATACGACAAACATGTATTCTTCATCTTGTCCTCTTCTTTCACAAAACTACCACATATTATAACCTCGATGTACCTTGACATAATAGACCATCATAAATTTATGTAACACAATAAAGTTGTCTGGTAGAGATCGCTAATTAGCGATAAGACCGCCAATTGTATCCATAGATTTACGTAGTTGTTTTTTTTTTATATGTATTTGTTTCGTGGTGTGCAATAAAGTATTATCTAATCTAATCTAATCTAATCTAAGATGTAACACATCTTTTTCAAGACGACACTTTTACTTCCTGGGTGCTTATTACAACAAATTGAATAAAATTTTATATTATTACCCGATGAACACCCATAAGTGTAAATTTACCCTGAAAATTTGGCTTCTCGAACAAAACTATGTGGAAACCGAAAACTTGCCCGTTGTTTTAACGTAAACCTTCACACACATTTACGCAAAACATAATTATACACCCTATGTAAATATATATAAATATACATACTATATACATACCTATCTTAATATATAAAACAAAGTATGAAAATCTAATGTATGTTCACAAAAATATTAATTTGTTTAAGAAAAATAGCGATAATCATAATTTTAATACTAGAAATAAAGATAAACTCGCTGTTGCCACTTGTAGACTCCATAAAGTTAGTAAATCGTTTAAAGGGCAAGGTGTACGCTTTTATAGCAAACTCCCAAGGGATGTACAAAAATTGACAATTAACAAACTTAAAAACGTAATTAAACAAAATCTTTATAAAAGAGCCTACTATAAAATATCGGATTATTTAGATGATAGAGAAACTTGGGATTGAAATTGCTCCAACTCGTTCAAAATGTTACAATTTAGACGTAATTTATGTTCTGTATTATGTATTGTAAAAGGATCATTAAAAAAAACAACCAGCCTTGTTTCTTGCCTTTCTTTCCTGGCTTGGTCGCGAAGGAACAGGCAGTAAAATTGACGTTTCAAAGTGATCCTTGTGATTTTAATGAATAAAAATATTTGAATTTTGAATTTGAATTTGAGTCGGGTTTGTTCGAACACTTATAACTCGAGAACGGTTGGACCGATTTTGATGATTTTTGATTTGTTGGATTTGTCTCCGCCCCAAATAGCAGAATGACTATTAAAATATCGGATAAATTAGCGCAAAAATAAATTATGAAGTAAATTAATTTCCTCATACATAATGATTTCAGATTTTCAATACTACCGGGGTGATGAAAATTGACAGCCCGCGTCATATGCATGCCAAGGCGGTACGAAGTTCACCGGGTCAACTAGTATATTATATTTACTCGTTTATAAATACAAATATATTATAATTTTAACTTTTTTTTGTTGTTTTAGCTATGTGCGCCGCCACTGCCACTTTAGCTTGCTAATCTTCGTGGCTAATTCTAAGTGACCTTGGTATGTCTACAAAAATATAAATATTTAATCGAGCGAAGCGATACCTCTAAATCAACTTGGGCAAATCGGCGTTGTATGTATGTATATGTATGTATGTTTGTTTGTCCGAGGATAACTTTCGAAGCGTTTATGCGATCATAGTGAAATTTTGTATATAGGTAGTTAGTGATGGCACAATTTTGATGTGACTAAATTAGCTAAAAACATGGTGGGGTTATTGAGATATTGGGGTTCAAAAGGGTAAAAAAAACAAAATGGGGCTATCCAGCCAAATGGCACGTCTAATAAAAGGTTTTTGTGAGTAAATTTCAACCCCGTTTTTATTTTTAGTTTAAACTATGCAGTTTTTAAGTTATTATTCATAATAAAAATTGCAATTTGTCAAAATTCACAGGCTAAACCAGTGACCCCCCAGTGCTGAAATTTGGTATGCGTGTAGCTTTAGTAACACAAATATAGGCAAAAGTCTGAAATCCAGGATAACTGCAATTTCTACCCCAAAAAAGAGTAACCAATTAACATGAACTCCCGTTACCTGTAATTTGAATGAAACTGTAGGTCAAGTAAGTTGGTTATTTATTTCGTGGCACTATTTTACTAGTCAAAAATTAAGGCCGGGCTGTACAACGATCCCTAACCGTATTTAGCGACTAAACATGATTCAATTTTACGTATTTGTATGATTTGACAACTCCTTAAATCATATTTAGCCACTAAATACGTTTAGGCATTGTTGCGTGAGTCACCCTAAGATTATTTTTTGTGTTTTGGGAGACTCGCGAGATCTCAGTTCGGGGCGAACCACTAGTTTACCATAATTCTTCCACAGAACTTGCGATCATTTTTTGGCATTTTTGTCACGATCATTCTAGGCTATGCTTAGTTTTAAGATATTATTTTTGTTTTTTTATTTGTTCTATTTTTGTTCTAATAAACGTTTTTATGTATTATCTTTATCTTATCTTTAAATATATTATTAAGATTCGCAGATTAATTACGATCAGAACGTAATCTTGTAAGGTATTAATTAGGATTATTGACATGTGTCGTTACCTATGCCGGATTGAATTGGATTAGCAAGGGAATTGGGTTGTATTAGGGCATGAAAGCGATGTTACTAATATGGTAACTGAAATACTCAATTAATAGATGAAACATAATCCCTTTCTTATTATTACAACGTTATAATACATAATACAATTTGCAGGCAATACATTTGTCGAAGCGATGTGTGATTCGAGAGCTGGCGCTTATCTGGATCAACGCATAAGCATTGCAATTCAGCGGGGCAATGCAGCCAGTGTCTGGGGGACACCTCCACCTGGTAGTGATCTGGAGCAGTTGAGCTATCTATAGATTGGTTGCAACGGCCTTTAGGTGATTAAACTGCTTCTTCTGTATTTTAGTCATGTAAATAATTGTAAGTTATTTCTGTTATTAGAGGCATTTTGCCCATTATTAGTATTTGCAGGTATATTATAAGTCGTATCCGATGATGGATACCGAACACCGAGAACTGAAAGTGTTTATGTAGTAAATATATGTATATAAGTTTTTGAAGTGAAGACTTCTTTAGGCGCGTTGGGCATTTTTTGAGATGGGAAAAAACCATTGAACTCGCGACACTGTTACCGTTACCGACACCTTTGTTTAAAAGTATCTGTAGTGTAGTCTGCTTTTAAATATTGAATACTTACCTAAACATTGAGCGCAAAATTTTTCACTTCTGTCGGCACTTTTTTATTATAATATGTATTGCTAAGGCCTAAGGCTAAGGTAAATACATTTATGGGCAGTATAATAAGTTCATTACTATCCTGGCACTATTTTATTGTTTATGAATTAGATGATTTATTATTATTATATTATATTTATAGGATAAAAGATAGATGAAATATAGAGCGTTTATTTGGTCACCTATGCAAAAGCAATGGAATCTTAAACATAGGCATATGCTAAAAGATACTTAGTGATACAAGTGGCCATCAATCAGCATCTGCTATAAAAAAAGAAATACATTTACTCTATGTAACCAAGACCCATATACTTAAAAGGATACAAAACACAGCTTAAACAGGTCAGGCTCAAAGATTAATTTCAAATAATTTATTTCATACAAAAACACAGGAAATTCACTCTATTGGACGCGCTTAATTTATAATTTTAATACAAAAACACGGAGTATTTGTTTTTATATCAGAGGACTTGCAATAAAATGGCCCACAAGCTCTACAAAACTCAGCTCTAACTTCTTACAGAGTTGTAACGTCATCAATGACGATACAACTTGAAAAGGCAATATCGGTCTAAGCACTCGAGATACAACTCATCGTACGCTCAAACATGGCACAAAGAACATTGCACTTCGCATCTGCTAAAGGAGGATACATACCGCCGACTAGGGTTCACCATCATCATCTGAGCTATAGGTCTTCTACTGCAGACTTCCAGAATGACCGATCTTGTGCGGAGTGCACCAAACGGCTTGTAGCAACTTTTATCAATCGTCTTTCTATCTAGTGTAGGGTCGTCATAAGCTGCGCCTTCCTGAGCGTGGTCCACTGCTGAGTGGATTGCAGATCGTAACGTAAGAGTGTTATATCCCTATTTACAAGTATGATGTAATAAGGCCTAAGTTTATTCTAATTTGTAACGTCAATCACAAGTTTCTTAGGTTAGGCAAAGTGTTGCACTTTTGTTGCACATCTGCTCAAAAAGTGTTACAAATTCTAATGAAATCGGAGAAAAGCAACTTATTGAATCTTGAGCAACTTATTGAAATTGAAAATTTATCCCGTTTTCAGCTTATATCTAATATTGCATAGATACTTATGATTTTCAAGGCATCTGGTAGACATAGGAAGTCCACTGCTGAACATAGGCTTCGTAGATTCCCGAAAAGTAGTAGAGTATCTTGTGAAATGGCTCGCCCGAGGAAGTACCACCACCGTACTTATTTCTGCCGCCAAGCAGCTGTGTTTCGGTTTGAAGGGTATGGTTGCCGGGGAAATTACAGGCACTTGAGGCTTTACACCTGTATGCCTCAAGTTGATGGACGCAGAGACTTCATAGGGCACATTTCTAAGGTGCGCGACTTACGAGTCGATACTTTGTTATAGGCGATGGTTACCACATAAGATTGATCCATTTCCAGGTCGTATAAAAATTATAATATTAATATTAAATTATCTACATGACTATAAAATAGATAAGAAACAAGGACTCAAAAACTGCAAGGACTTAACTAAAAATAAAAACAGGGTCGAATTGTACTAATGAAGACCTTTCATTTGGCATCGTATTTGACTTAATTTTCTCATTTTAATTATTTTAAACTTCATGAATCCCAACAACTTTACAACCCCCAACATTTTCAGCTCATTAAGTCACACCAAAATTGTGCCATCACTACCTACCTATATATCAAATTTCACGATGATCGGATAAACGCTTCGAAAGTTATCCTCGGATAAACAAACAAACGTACATACATACGTACCACGCCAATTTGTCCAAATTGATTTGAAGATCTCGCTTCGCTCGATCAATTATCCGAAATTTACGGGAAATCCTAAGATTCTTAAAACCATCACCAACTAAAAAAATGGATGGTTTAAAAAATATACAAACTAAACGAATAGGTATGAGGTACCAAATAAAAAATACAGGACTAAACAAAATGTGTATAAAATAAGCCTACAATAACACATATACATAATATAGGATCATTCAGATGATAGAGAAGCTTGGGATCGAAATTGCTCCAACTCGGTCAAAAATGTTACAATTTAGACGTAATTTATTTTCTTTATTGTTATGTATTCTAAAAAGATACTTAAAAAGATACTTAAAAACACCAAACAGATATGTTTCTTGCCTTTCTTTCCTGGCTTGGTCGCAAAGGAACAGGCAGTAAAATTGACGTTTCAAACTGAGCTATGTGACTTGAATAAATACATTTTTGATTTGATTTGGATCTTAAAAAGCTATCTGAGCTAGTATAAATCCCCTAGAATAGGGGCTTGTGACTAATGGTGTAAAAATAGACGTTACGCCGCCGCTCACAGAGATTTCTTTTATACCTATTTCGTCTTTGCTGGCAGAGTAATGAGTTGACTGATTAAAAACAGAACCAAAGCCAGGCCGTCTGTCTATGTTTCCAGCGAATGACGTCTCTGAGCACACGATTTAATGAACATACAAATAGCTTAGTTAGATAATAGTAATATAACTTAAAGATCATAAATTATTCAAGTCGCGTGTAACTAGCGAACAAAAAGCGTCATCATTGTATTTATATAAATGGACACCATTATTCTCTGCCTATTTTAGCATAGTTCTTATTGTTCTTTTAAATATTAAGGCCTAGCCTAGAAGAAACTACCGCTGGCTGGATAGGAACGCCGCAAACGTTGTTACTGCGACACCTCAAAACATTTCTGTATGTAGTCAAAGTCAAATATTTTTATTCATTAAAATCACAAGGATCACTTTGAAACGTTAATTTTACTGCCTGTTCCTTCGCGACCAAGCCAGGAAGGAAAGGCAAGAAACAAGGCTGGTTGTTTTTATAATGATCCTTTTAGAATATATAACAATACAGAAAATAAATTACGTCTAAATTGTAACATTTTAAACGAGTTGGAGCAATTTCAATCCCAAGCTTCTCTATCATCTACATAATTTGATATTTTACAGTAAGCTTTAAACTTTAATTGTAAAGATTTTGTTTGATTAAGTTTTTAAATGTGTTAATTGTCAATTTTGTTAAGTTTGTTATAAAAGCGTACACCTTGCCCTTTAAACGATTTATTAACTTTATGGAGTCTACAAGTGGCAACAGCGAGTTATCTTTATTTCTAGTATTAAAATTATTATTATCGCTATTTTTCTTAAACAAATTAATATTTTTGTGAACATAAGCCTAAAATGTCATGTCAGTCCCCATGACAGGTCTGTTTATTTTTGTGTTTCTAGTCCTAAAAAGTTACAATGAATCATTTATACTCCTGTGACGAGAAAATTCTGCTCTTTTCACCCATATAACAATGTAATAATGGGCTTTTTAAGGTTTCGAGAATGAATTTAGAGTTTTATGACCAAAATAAAGATGAAAATGTTAAAGTATGGCACAAGGAAACACAGAATCTATCTCTCCAAGTAAGTATTTACATTAGATAAAGTGAATATCACGATCAAAATCTGTATAAAAAGAGAGTGATATACGTCTGTAAAAAAACGGATCTTTTTGACTGCGTATGCCGCAGAAGTGGCTCGGCGCGGCCGTTCCAAAGCGCCCTGCTATTATTTTATACATATTTATTTCGAACAAAATCCACAGCTCTTAGTATATTATATGTAGGTGTAACTTATGACAAAACTTACATCCAAACTTATTATTTATGGAATTATTGCGTGTTTTGTTATATACGACATTAAATGAAAACACGGGTCGGGTTTCTTTCAAATTCATTACCACACAAAATTTTATATTTTCAATCAAACTTAATATCAAGTCTTAAAAATATCAATAAAAGAGCCTGTATAAAATAGGTAAACAAATCATATTCATTCATCATGTAAGTAGAGGTACTTGTTAAACTGACTAAACGGCATCGACGCAAAGGCGCCGCCGACTTACGTTGAAATTTGTTTATTGCAAATGTATTGATTAGGTACTGGATAAATATTCAAGCTACCGGTATTAAACCCACCTATAAAATCAGTTAATGCAATTCCGGATATGTGAAAAATACCCTTATTTACCTAAAGTAAGAGTAATTCACTAAAAATCTCTCAAACTTTCTGAAAAAAATCAGTTTTATGTTGCTCCTGTAAAATTTGCCCATATGAACTTGAGAATTCTGATAATTAAGCCGACGATATTACCCTTCAAAATAATTATTCACATTAATTTTTTTTAATCACAGTAGTGTCACTGAAAATTACCGAGTTCACGGCTAATTTTCACGTATAGACTCTATATACAGTGTGGCCCTGGATAAAGTGCAACCCCGAAAGGGGGTGAAACTAGATCAAAAATTATCGACAAAAAAATAGAAAAAAAAATTAAAAAAAAATTAAAAATTAAAAAGTTGACCACTGACCCAGTGGTCAACTTTAAATGCTCCTAGCCAGCACATTTTTTATGTTAGAACGTAGGTTTTTATTTTATTTAAAAGCTATTATGATAGACAATAATAAAAAGTCATAAAAATTTCTAGTATTATAGGCTTAATTTTAAGATTTTTGGAGTTTATTGGAAATTAATAAGCATTTAAAGTTGACCACTGACGGTCAGTGGTCAACTTTAAATGCTTATTAATTATTATTAATTATTTAGCCAGCACATTTTTTATGTTAGAACGTAGGTTTTTATTTTATTTAAAAGCTATTATGATAGACAATAATAAAAAGTCATAAAAATTTCTAGTATTATAGGCTTAATTTTAAGATTTTTGGAGTTTATTGGAAAAAAACAGCCTAAAAAATTTAATTTTAATACAAAAATTAAACTTTAAGTCACGATAGCCAATTGTTTGTCAGTTATTTGTTATTTTATCGTCATCGTCACATATCTGACATGATTATGGTTTTTATTTTAACAAAATAGACCTACTACTTTGGAAGAAATAATTTTTTTATTAAATAGAGTCATTAGTGAGCAATAAAAATTTTAATACATCAATAAAGTATATACGATTTTTTTTTAAATTTTTTTTTCTATTTTTTTGTCGATAATTTTTGATCTAGTTTCACCCCCTTTCGGGGTTGCACTTTATCCAGGGCCACACTGTATAAGTTATCGAGAAGTGGCATTCAGGAGCTGCTTTGGAAAGAAGATTTGCCTATAGTACCACTACTGGTTGAGCCAAGCAGTATTGTGTCACGGGGAATAAACGAGTTAATCTTGGATCACCATTTCAATAAACAATATTCCAATGTTGTATCATTTGGTATTGTTGTTTGTTGGTAGTATTTAAACATCTGTGAAATCCTATCTATTAAATATCCGTGAGGCGATCGAGCACAACTTTTTATTATAGTTCAGTTGATATTCATATATTTTTTATTTCCCGAAGCGCGAAGAATTCGCTTACATAATCAAGTAGGAATCGATCTCATACTTAGCATAGTATTTCTTCGCTATCATTGTCTCAGAACAAAAACTGTGTGTAAGTACATTCTAGTTATTATTATCATACGCGCTGTGCTGCTTCAACGTAGTGGTATTTTATTTCACAAAAATATTAATCAACTAGAAATAACAAATTGAATTAATGGAAAGAAATATCAAAAATTATAAATTTTAAAGCAGTATTTTCACTATAAACGGGATATTTACCATGATTTTCGAGTTTTTAACATCTATGGTAAATATCCTGTTTTTAGTGGAAATTATTTATTACTAGGTGCATGCCCACGACTTTGTCTGCAACTTTCTGGATCTCGACAATAGCGCCACCTACCGGGCCCAATTGTAAATCCAAACACACATAAAATTCATCAAAATCCGTTTTTGATTTTAAGCTAGACTAACGAACGGGAATTGATTTATATATATGTATATCTATATATAACAATTTCATATGTAAATATGTAAGCAACTAAGTTATAATAAACAATGAAGCAAATAATTAAAACTATACTAATAAAAAAGAGAGACAAAGTTTGTAATCTCGTGTTACGGTGTTCATGATCGCATTCCTCCGAAACGGGTAGACTTATTTTAATTTTATTTTGTATGTTTGGTAGTTATGAGAATACTTTGTAAAGTATTTTTCACCCTCCTACTCCCTAGAGTCCTAGAGTGTTTTTTATAGTTTTTATCCTGAAGTTCCCACGGGAACGGGAAATATCAAGCGTGCGGAGCCGCGGACGGGTCAGCAAGTAATGTAATGCAATAGAAAACACTTTAAGAAACAAAAAACAGAAAGAAATGAAATACGAATTAAAATCACCAGTCTTATCGCAAAGAGCGATCTCTTTCAGGCGGTCTTCTGGAAGTTCCTCTGAGTCGACTGTTCCGCTGTGTAGTAATTCACCTTGTCTAATAAGATTCAGTTAGGATCTGAGCCACAAAAGGTCTTCCTTTGTGAATTTAATTAATAATTCCTGCCTACTGTTCCATCTACTCCGATGTAAGTACCTGGAACGGAGTACAAAGGGCTATAAATAGCTGTGACGTCACGTGATGTGCTCGTATAAAATATCATAGTAAGGGATTACAGGTTTGAGTGGGAGATACCTTGGTTTTTTAGCCTGGTCAGGAATTTCATTTATTTGTTTATTAGATCCATGTTATCAGACCGCAACGCAACCATTTTTTTATGTTATTGATGTGTAACATCTTTCCTCGTGATTTGTGGCAGTGATTTTGGCAAAAAGTACGGAAATGTGTAATAAGAAACCGGAAAAGCGCGCGCTATTTTTATTATTTCTGTTTACAATTATAGTAAGTTTGTTAATAGTAATTTCTTTTGTATCATTTGTTTCTGTGTCCATGTGTGGTGGTCTGAATAAATATTTTTCTTCTTCTTCTTCTTCTATTTCATTTGACCAATGAGCGCGCGCGGTGGTCAGATGTATACATCATATGCGACTACTGTAAGGCTCGTTTTTTTTTAATATCTTTTGTCTATTATGTGCCTGTTTTGTATAATTTTAAATTGTTTGTTGATGAGTATTTTTGTTTATTAATAACATTTGTGTGTGTGGGTTCGATGTTAATAAACTCCAGCGTGCTATGTAGAGGGTTGTGCTTGGTATTTTTCTACGAATGAGAAATGAGGAGATTCGTAGACAAAGCAATGCCACTGCCATAGCCCGGAGGAATAGCAAACTGAAGCTCGAAGAACTGACGGCCGTTGGGGCACTGTCTGTCTGTCCGACCAGTGACAGTCTTTTTATTCGTAGTGTATTTTTTCGAACCTACCCAACTTAAGACACCTGTACACTCCTCCTCCTACTACGATGACTCCTTTACATTGCAGGCTGTCCGTTTATGGAATGCGCTACCAGTGGCTATCAGACGTGCTAAATCACTTGCTATTTTCAGACGTATGTTCAGGGACCGTTATTTGACTACTCGTCGCTAACTATTGCCTATCTCTTTCATATTATGAATATAATTTTTGTATTTATTGTTTTTTTTTATTGTATATATATTTTAAAGTATGTATGGTAATGTATGTGGTACACCATTGATACCCTAGGTAAAACTCACATGAGCCATTCCATCAAAAGGTTGTCTGGTAGAGATCGCTACTTAGCGATAAACCCGCCAATTGCATACATTCATTTGAATACTTTTAAATAATTTGTTGTTTATGGTGTGCAATAAAGTATTATCTAATTTAATCTATACTTATGAAGCTGAAATTTGGCAGATTTAGTTGACGTCATGAAATATAAACTATACAAAACTTGATATCTCATTGGATCTCGTAGAGAAATACTTAACAGCCCTCTCGTAGCGTGCTGGAGTTTGGGTTGGGGGCATTGGGACAGAAAGGTTCGACCACGCACTGACAAGCGCTGCGTAGGATGACCCCCCACTAATGGTGGGTTCCTATATCCGTCCAACTACGACTCGTATCTCCTTGAAAAAGTGTCAAAACACGTAAATGAAAAGAAGACCTGATAACGGTTGCTAGAAGCCGGAGCGTGCGCCGCACACGATCGATCGCTCTGGAAATCTATGGGGGGGGGGTCAAAGTTCAGCAGTGGAAGACCTTTCGCTAATATGATGATGATGATGATGATACAGCTATACTGACTCCGGAACTCTTCACTTCACGTGCGTGATCCGACACGCGCTTTGCTAATTTATTTTTAGCTGATTAACTGATTGCTCTATGCCTTCAAAATTAAATTTTTTGTTTCAATATACATTTCCACGCAAGGTCTCATTATTAAAGAATTCGCTTCAGGTACATTTTTATAACCTCATAAAATGCTAGTTCACTGGCATCAATACACTTCCAATAATTGTAATTTCAATACCGAAACATACCTAGTTCCTAGAAGCCTTCGCCACAGAATCAATAATTCAAAATTGATGAAGTTCCACTCAGATAATACAGTGCAAGCGATTTTGAAACTAATAGTCAGTTTGTTACTGCTTAAATTCTATTTGACAAAAGTATACCAACGCTATGAAAATTCGGCTGTGAAATTGATTATTTGAGCAATATCTAATCCTAAAAGCACCGCATTAAAGCTTATCTCTGCATGATAAAGGTGTTTTAATGGTAAAGGACTGCGCAAGCGCAGGCCACAGAATAAATAATCCAGTGGCGATACATCGCGCGACGCGCACGCACGCTTTCCGCGAAGCTAAGCGAACACCGTGATTCGAAAGACGAAGTGGCTGGAACAAGGTATTGTGACGTCATTGTTTTAGGGAGGACTTAAATTTTTTTATAAATTTATAAGGAAGAAATAATACTTCTTGCATACAAAATTAATAACAATAAAAAAAAGTTGATACATAGTTTTTTTTTTGTTTAATTGACCAATTTGTGTAAATAACCGCCACAAAATTAAATTTTCCATGTAACTTTGAAAATTTCGTAAGTCAATGTGATATAAAATATCTTTTCTGAATTATTGTCGTTATAAAGGAAATGATATAAATAAGAAAATTATAAATTTTCTTACCTAACGCCAAAACAAACAATGATTTACTAACAATGCCTTGGTCCATAGTTTTTAAAGTGTTAGTGTAGTGTTTTAAAAGAAGCGCTCCATCTGGATCCCTGTGTGTTTATGAGTGCCTGTGAATTCGGTAAGTTTTTTGTCTTTCTGTGGGAACCAAATGATAAGGGATGTCCTGCACGTGTGGTTGACGGAAGTGGGTCCGAATGGATATAGGTACCTATTGTCGGCAAGGCTAGACAAAGATTCTCGAAAAGCTTAGATTTACCTGTATAGTTAGTGTTGTTTGGTTTTACTGTCAGTGAATTTCTTTTTTAGCCCCGCGACGCAAGTTATAAGTGGTAGAGTTCCTTGTGAATGGACGCGCCCGGGAAAGTATATCTATACCATATCTCACCATATCTATTTCCGTCGCCAAGCAGCATTGCTGTGTGTCAGTATCAGTATGAAGGGTATGGTTTCCGGGAAATTACAGGCACATCAGGTTTTACACCTGTATGCCTTAAGTTGATGGATGTAGGGTAGTGCATCGTAGGGCACGTATCTAAGATGCGTGGCCTACGAGGTATGATATTTTGTTATAGGCGATGGTTACCACTTAACATCAGGTGGGCCAGAAGCTTTTTCTATCTCCAACTCGTAGGTATACAAAAAATATAATTTTGGTGAAGGGATCTCAGCTGTAAAATGACAATTTATTGCGGTTTTTTAACTGCAGCGGTTTTTTTTAAATAGCAGTTCTGTTGTTGTTTGTTATTGTGGTTTGGATATTGATAATGAGGAAGAGGTGTAAAATAGTTTCGTTATGTTATGAAAGAAGAAAGAAAAAAAAAGAAAGAAAAAACATTTATTTGTGACGGTACAAAACACACACAGCACACAAGTAAGGTACACACAAGAGAACATATTCATGCACACAAGAACAGCAATACCTAACAAATGTGTGTCTCACAATTACCTATATCTAAACGACCAACGTCACAAAAAGGCGTCCAACTCAGCATTTGTTGTGCTTTTGACACAACGCTGATCTTCCGTTAGAACCATTTAAAAATGAAGATATCACGGATGCCCGCACAGTACTAGAAGTTATGAAATCTATATCATAGAAGGTGTGCTTTAAATTAGCCTAATTTATATTTGAAATCCACAAAACAAAAAGCCCCCAGGGATATATCGGGACTATAGGCGGCGAATTCCTGTAACTTAAAATAGTAAAATTCGAGTATCGATCTAGTCTTGTTATGTTAGGGGTTTAGGGCATTTATGCCCTAAACGGTATTCACGTAATTGACAATACAATGGTATGAGTTGACTGGCATGCGATTATACAATTTATATTATATCAAGCTAATATTGTAATATTAATGAAGCAGAACGCTAAAATATATTCAATTCATAATCCAATCTCATTTGGGTTAACTTTCGCTATGTTTATAAAATTGTATTACGAGATTTGGCGCTTGAACACAAACACAAATCATTATATTCAGGTACTTATATTTTTAGTTACAATTGTATATGACTCACCAAAAAGAACCGATGAAACTTAGGGTAAATAAATAATAGAATGTCTTCAAATATTGAATTGCCCGAGGCCACAGAGCAACGAATGTGGGTAAAATGCGGTTCCACGGTTCAACCCCTTTTGAGACTTAGTTTTTGGTCTAAAAGTATAAAAACATTGTCGTAATAGGATGTCAAATACAAATGATATTAATCATATTGCTTACAAATATATGTTTTTAAATTAGCCTGTGGCAAAAGTTGCCGACTGTGATGCAAGAGGTTGCAGGTTCCATTCCCGCCGCGGCACAACTGTTTGAATGATCTAGATATATTTGTTCCGGGTTTCTCTATTTGATCGAGCGAAGCGAGATCTCCAAATCAACTTGGGCAAATCGGCATTGTATGTATGTATGTTTGTTTATTCGAGGATAACTTTCGAAGCGTTTATCCGATCATCTTGAAATTTGGTATATAGGTAATGATGGCACAATTTTGGTGTGACTCAATGAGCTAAAAATGTGGGGGAGTTGTTGAGATATTGGGGTTCAAGAAGGGTAAACAAAAATTAAAATGAGACTATAAGGTCAAATGAGACGTTAAATGAAAGGTCTTCATTAGTACATTTCAATCCTGTTTTTATTTTTAGTTTAATCTTTGTAGTTTTTGAGTTATTAGCCATAATAAAAACAAAACTTCGATAAAATTCACAGGGTACACCAGTGACCCCACAATGCTGAAATTTGGTATTCGTGTAGCTTTAGTGACACAAATATAGGCAAAAGTCTGAAATCCAGAATAACTGCATTTTGTACCCCAAAAGGTGTAACCACTTTATATGAACTCCCGTTACTTGTAATTTGAATGAAACTGTAGGTCAAGTAGTTTGGTTATTTATTTCGTGGCACTTATTGATAGTCAAAGATTACAATTTTTTTTATGGGCGACTCGCGAGATCTCAGTTCGAGGCGAACCACTAGTTATTATAAGTATGTAGGTATTGTTACGCCGAGGCTGTTAAACAATGAGTAATAATCGAACCTTCTCGAACGCTTTTGTCTTGCTGTGTTATTGTTGCTATTGTTTGTGGTTTCGCAGAATGGGGAGTGGCCATTGTGTCGAGGGACCGACCCTTTCCTGGAAGGATCGACATCGTTCTCGAACAATCGAAATGTGTGCGATATAAATAGGCCGGAGAGATGGCCGGACAGTCAGTCTGAGTCAGTTGGAGTGAGTGAGTCTCAGCGAGGCCCTGGAGGACTGACGTGGAGCAGGGTCTCGCGTGAACAGTAGTTGCTCGCGAGTCAGTCTGAATTTGGCTATACGTGCGAACATTTCGGTGACTTTAAGAGGTGCACCAGTGGTGTGAATTAGTGTGTTGTGATACGTGTGACCAAGTTTGTGTATTCATCGTTCTAGTGTTGAATAAAAGTGTTATTTTGGTTAGATCGATTTCCCATTATTTTATCCCGAACTCTCAGCTCGTAACAATTTGGTGTCAGAAGTGGGATAAAATAATGCCGGTTCTACCAATGGATAACGTGGACGGTGTCAGGACGAGAGGTCAACGACAACAGGAAATGGAAGAAAGGCGGTTTGGAGATTCTCCGGTTCAAGAAGCTCGGCAGAGTCGTCAGCCGAAGGAGATGGAATCAGCCGCCACCGAATCATTTGGAGCATCATCATCATCATCATCATCCGTGGGGCAAGCTCCTGTGACAGGCAATCTTGCTGCTATTATGGCCATGCTTTGTCGTCAACAAGAAGAGCAGGCTCGGTTGCAGGAAGAACAGCGACGTCAGGATAAGGAAGAGCAGCGTCGTCAGCAAGAAGAGCAGGCTCGGCTGCAGGCAGAACAGTGACGTCAGGATAAGGAAGAGCAGCGTCGTCAGCAAGAAGAGCAGGCTTGGTTGCAGGAGGAAGAACGCCGTCAGCATAAAGAAGAGAAGCGTCGTCAGCAGGAAGAGCAGGCTCGGTTGCAGAAGGAACAGCGACGTGAACAGGTGGAGCAGACTCGGTTGCAAGAGGAATAGCGACGTCAGGATAAAGAAGAGCAGCGTCGTCAACAGGAAGATCAGTGACGTTGGCCATAAGAGCGTGCTCGACTGATGAGGGAATCGTTCGGGTCATCTGGAAAGGAATTCCAGGAAGTGAAAGAACAGATAGAAATCATGAGAGCCGTGTTTTGGAGGCTGGAATTGGGATCGCTGATGAGAAAGGGACTCTGGGTGTCCTGAAGTACTGGAGACGGCAATGTGGCTCCTCTAGTTGCTACATCTTCAGCGCGAGGTGCGCCTAAAATTGTTCGTGTTGATCGGCTGCCGCGATATGGGGCTAAGAATGCTCGGGACGAGCATGTTTTAGGAGGGGGCAGTGTTACGCCGAGGCTGTTAAACAATGAGTAATAATCGAACCTTCTCGAACGCTTTTGTCTTGCTGTGTTATTGTTGCTATTGTTTGTGGTTTCGCAGAATGGGGAGTGGCCATTGTGTCGAGGGACCGACCCTTTCCTGGAAGGATCGACATCGTTCTCGAACAATCGAAATGTGTGCGATATAAATAGGCCGGAGAGATGGCCGGACAGTCAGTCTGAGTCAGTTGGAGTGAGTGAGTCTCAGCGAGGCCCTGGAGGACTGACGTGGAGCAGGGTCTCGCGTGAACAGTAGTTGCTCGCGAGTCAGTCTGAATTTGGCTATACGTGCGAACATTTCGGTGACTTTAAGAGGTGCACCAGTGGTGTGAATTAGTGTGTTGTGATACGTGTGACCAAGTTTGTGTATTCATCGTTCTAGTGTTGAATAAAAGTGTTATTTTGGTTAGATCGATTTCCCATTATTTTATCCCGAACCCTCAGCTCGTAACAGTATTAACAAAAAATATGTAATACTTATTCAAATCCCATAGTGCAAGCTTTGCTTAGATTGGGACTAGATATCGCTGTGTGAAATGTCCTGCATTATTCTTATCGCGTTCAAAAATACACTAATAAAAGCTACTGCTGCTTATTAACAGTGATTAAACTGAGCCCCCGGTTAGCCCACTTATTAACTATAAAATAGAACTTCATTTTAATTTCTCCAGCGTCGATTAGGGCGTGGCTGGTCGATCCAGATCGGTGTTTTAACAGGAATTTTGTTATTGTTTTTTTAGCGATGATATTGTAATGAGTGTAATTGTTACTGAGATGAGATTTTACTAAAGTTTCGATATAAAACCACGACAAGTACATTTTTAACGAAAATATAACCAACTTCAGTTAACAGAAAATCGATAAAACACGGAAATTGAACTTTAAAATGAAAACTGGTTAGTGAAACTTCAGCTTTCCAACACACACAAAATTGCAAGTAAATGTTTGTTTTCATCACCTCTTTTTCTTAACAAGTACTTTTAAAATTATTTTGTAGAATTATATAATATAATATATAAAAAGATAGAAATACATCCAGACCCGGAACAAATATCTGTAGTAGTTTGATCTGCAGTGGGAATTGAACCCACAACCTCCTGCGTCTCAGCCGATTATTCGCCCACTGCGCCTCGTCAAGGTCGTCATAATAAAACTGCCTGTAACTGCTCGAAATGTATATCCTTAGTAAATTAATAATATGTGTCATGTAAATCTCATCGAAAGCATGTGATTAAATCCCTACGGCTGAGCAGGGAGTAAAGTTGTACTGAATTTCACTATGCCCGCGAGGGTATAATGAAGTTCAGTACAACTTTGTGATTTGAATTTGGAACCTCATCTGAAGAACTTATTCGTAAATCGAATTAACCTCTGCACAGAATGCACCAACCTAGATTTGGTTTTATTGTCTCGCAGAAAGTGTGAAAAGTAGGGTATTCTCTTCATGGATTCCTGCATCTTGGCCGTGCTTGTATCCCTCTCTGCACTCAGGATTCTAGTAACTCCCTCCGTCCGCTCGTGAACTCTAGAATCCTTCATAACGTTCGAGATTCAATATAGCGTCCGTGACGCAAAACACTGATTTATCCCCTCGTTTAATAATCTACTATTTTAGTTTCCCCCTTATTTGGGTAAGGGTAAAATTGTATGTTCCATCTGTCTTGTTGAGATAATAGATGTAAAACTCTGAAGATAAGGATAATGATTAATGAGCATAGTGTATAGACCATTACAATACAGCTAGAGGGTGGACCCCGACCCAATTGCTCTAGTAGCAATGAGTTACTAGTTAGATAAAGCCTATATAATTATTTAAGTATGATTGAAGTAACCAAGTGTTCTATTGTGTCCCTACGGTTTTAATAAATGAGTATGACTATTATCGAACCATGCGTGCAAAGCCGTGGGTGGAATCTAGTAGATTATAAATATAATAAATTCATAAATAGCATTTGGACCCGTCTGTTCATTTCTAGGTCTATGGTTAAATGGGTTAAAAATTCTGTGCGTGTACATAATTTCCTCTGCATACCAAGTAGTATTGGAGGTATTTACGTACACAATTTGGTCACTTACTAGATTTGAATACAGTGCTGTTTCATTACATAGTTGAATTGCGGGACTAACAAAATATATTTGCGACTAGCAAGGTATTTTGCTATGAAATGTAGTGCAAAATATCACAATTTTTTCAACTGTTCAAAAACAATCATAGACAGACAGACAGACGGAGAACTAAGTGATCTGAGTAAACTGAGTGATGACTGAGTTCCTTTATTCCTTTTGAGATACAACCCTAAAAATAACCCATCCCACTGGTCAATCATTAACTATCCCACTGCTACGAGCCATTTCGTTCGTGAATAATCCAAAACGTCGAGCAGCGATTATATTTGTGTTTATATAACTAAACATTAGTTGTTTTTATTGGAAGACATAATATCTTTTTAACAATAAATAATAATAAATTAGTTTTACTGTAAGTATGGTATTAGTGTAGTGCAGCGGTATACTTTGCTCAAAACTTGTGTACAGTCAATACTTCGACTCCACGCTCTATACTACGTTAAAAATCAAAATCAAAGCCTTTTTATTCATTAAAACCACAAGGATCACTTTATAACGTCAATTTTACTGCCTGTTCCTTCTCGACCAAGCCAGGAAAGAAAGGCAAGGAACAAGGCTGGTTGTTGTTTTTAATGATTTTTTAGAATTCAGACAAATCATACTCATTCATCATGTAAGTAGGTACCTGTTAAACTGACTAAGTAGCATAGTCGCAAAGGCGCCGTCGATTTACATTAAAAATTATTTATTGGAAATGTATCGATTACTGGATAAATATTCAAGCTACCGAAGTCAAACCCACTTCTGACATCAGTTAATACGATTCCAGATGTTTGTTTTAAATTAATGTCGTACATAACAAAACAGGTTGTTTATGTGAGAACTTGTATTTAGACGCGAGGGAATAATACTTTTTTACCTGTTAAAATATTTTTATCCAGAAGCTCTGTGCTCGATCATTTCCCAAGAGTTTTGTTGCTGTAGCTGTCAAAACAAACTCTCAATCACGCGCGTACAAACTTTGTGACAAGTAAACACTTCCGCAAACTATACATATTATACGCACGGAGTTTTAGATTACGTTTTATACATGAAATAAACTTACATATTTATCAGGGATTACGTTAAAAAATATTTGAGGGATGAATTTGTAAATCATTTTTGGACGAAAATTTCGATTCATACAAAGGTTGCCTGGAAGAGATCGCTTTCAACGATAAGGCCGCCCATTATATTGCCTTTTTTTTATTGTAGCTTAGTACTTATTTTTGTATTATTTCTATGTGTATGGTACATTTAATAAAGAGTTATCTATCTAATGTACCAAACAAATGTTACCTTACCAGTTTCATTTTTTTCTTTACATGGATTTAAAAAAGCCAGCCTTTTTTAAAGTTTGCGTTTCGTTTTCTATTTATTCACGAGGTATCATCTAACCACCCATAACCGATGCTTTTAAGTAATTGAGTAGCGATTGAAGGGTTATCTACCTCAGTAATGGCCCGAGGGCCAATTAAGGGCTCTTACGGCCGCTTCATTCACAAAACTGCTTTGGCCACGCACAAGGTTAAGATTAGTCTAATTCGGGTAAAGAAGATCGCACACTTGAGTTCCTTTTGTATGAAATTTGAATAACATTTAAACATGTAAATTGAAAATGTTAAGAGGTTTCTACAGGCTAGGGAACACATCAATAATACCCCGGGTGTTACCGGTGTCAATAGGCGACGGTGACCGCTTATCATCAGTAAGCCTGTTTCCCCACAAAAAAACATTAAAAAAACATGTTTATACATTTGGATTAGATAGATATAATTATTTACTTTTTATTCCTTTAGCTACTTTCACAGTGTTATGTCAGTATGGTATACTGCTGTGGGGGAGTGCTGCAGATATAAACACCGTTTTTGAGCTACAGAAGAGAGCTGTTCGTACAATTTATAATATGAGCTCCAGAGAATCACTACGTCATAAGTTTAAAGAAATAAATATTAAGACATTCCCTTGTCAATACATCTAGGAAACCGTGATGTATGCTCACAAAAATATTAATAAGTTTAAGAAAAATAGCGTTAATCATAATTTTAATAGTAGAAATAAAGATAAACTCGTTGCCACTTGTAGGTTCCATAAAGTTAGTAAATCGTTTAAAGGGCAAAGTGCTTTTATAAAAACTCCCAAGCACTATTATACCAAAAACCGTAATGAAACAAAGCCTAAGTAGAAAGGCTACTTTAATATATCCGATTATTTATATGATAAAATAGCTTAGGACTGAAATTGCTCCAAATAGAAAAAAAATAATAATAAGACAATTTAGACGTGACAATTCTATGAGTTTCTATTAGGAAAGCAGACAAAATTTACTGAAAAAAAAAATTTTTGCCTTCCAATAGAGATAGTGATAATTGAGAGATAATGAGATTTGGGCCATGTCCACAGTTATCAAAATCTCTAATGAATTTTTTTTTACATTTAAACGTTGATATTAATTTAATTTGTTTATTATTTTAAAAAAGTGCATGACGTGTATTTTTCTTTTACAATAAAATTATTTGTCTATTTATTTTGAGTTAATTTCTAAAAATACGAGCGTAAAGTCTCCTTTACTCCAGAAACGGAGAAGCCGATTCCATTCAACTTGTTTTAATTTTAATTTAATAGCTTTCGTGGTTTAAACAACTTTGTTAGAGTCATTGTGTAAGCCTGCATAGCCCTAATGGTAGATAGCGCGAAGGTTATGATTTATTAATGAACCAATTTAGGAAAAGTGCCTTTAATAACAGAAAGAATATACAATAATAAATATTTACAAGACTAAAATACAGAAGAAACAGTTGGATCATCTAAAGACCGTTGCAAACGATCTATAGATACTCAACCGCTTCAGATGAGTTTGAACTTTAATTCCAGGGAATTGGTATTGACCTTTAAATATTACTGGATAATAATTTTGGATTACATCAGAAAATTAGTTGCCATTTTGTTTAAGAATTAAACTGCTGGATTTACGCTCTTGGCTTTTAAGTATCATCGAAAAAACCATGATTCTAAACTTTATTTCCTGTTTAATCACGAATAGATGTTCGTTTGACCACAATCTCACCTGATGGTAAATGATAATGTGGTCTAAGATGGATCACGAAGATCTAGCAGACACATATTCACTTTTACTTTAAAGAGGCTTGGATTGTATGCTTCAGAAAATACAGACGACGGTAAAGTGTTCCATACCTTAGCTGTACGCATTAAGAACGTAGAACCAAAACGGTGAGTGCAAATGCGAATGGTATATTAACAAAGTATGGATGGTACTGAGCCGTGCGTCTGCTTGTCCTTTGATGGTTTTTCGGTCGAGTTTTAATAGTTGGTTTATCTCTCAGGCTCAACAACAGACCAGTCGCTACTCCCCTTTACTTTTCATTACACGCTCATAAACATCATCATCATATCAGCCAAAGGACGTGATTTTGTAAAACAATAAACCCCTTCGCGATTAAGTACTTGAAGAAGTAACGGCCGTTGGGGCACATAGCGTAAGACCCAATAAAGGTTGCTGGAAGCCGTAGGGAGCAGGCCGCCCAAGTTCTATGGGTGAGGCCTACATATGTTAAGTAGTGGACGTCTTATAGTTGATATGGTGATAATGATGACATTTCTGTGACACCCCGTACATCGGAAGCGCCAAAGTTCTTATTATTTCAACGTTGTCCGGACAATGGCCGTCTGTTGAATTCATCATGTCATCGCTTTGTGAAGCCGCTATTCTATTCAGATCACAGATTCGCATTCATTCAGTTCATTCATTTAATGTTCATTCATTTTTGAACCGACTGATTCAAATATCAGTGGAAGTGATTTTTTTAGTTTTGTTGGTTAAAATATAATCATTCTTTACTTTTTGTAATCATACTTACAGCCTGCTAGCAAGGTGTAAAATACATGGAATCACCATTATTTCATGCATACATTTTTTATACAATAGTGTTAAAGTGAAAATACATTATTATATTAATTTAATGTCCGTAAAGTAAAGTAAAAGACATTTATTTAGGACAACGGTACAGCACAGACAAAACAGAAGGTAATAAAATAAAATAAAACATACATTGAAAAAGACAACACTGATTGTGAAAATGGTAGGCACCTATAAAATCACAGAAAGACAGGTTCTGTGCTGTGTGGTGTCCCAAAAAGGATCAGTCTCAGCTTTGTGTTGGTCCATGCTTAGACGCTAAGTGCAGACCAACGCTGGCTTTCAGACTGAGCCGGTTATAGTGACCTCACGACCAGAGAGACCGAAGAAACATGAAAAAAGAGGCATTAGTAAAATACATACATATAAAATATCTACGCATAAATAATATGAATAAAATAAATAAATAAAGGACGGAATTATGGAAGGAACGATTAAGAAAAGAACAGAGAGAGAGAGATCAATCAAAAACAGGTTGACGACCATCTATGAAGAGTATAGAGCAGAATACCCACTCACCAATACTCGAAGCGCATTATCCAGAAGCAGGCGTTCTACATATTATGCATTTCTGGCGAAGAATGAGTTCCTTTTTGAGTACAGACTTGAAGGTTGTTACTGTTTTAACGTAATAAAATAAAAATTAAAATTGTTTATTTCAAGCCATTGACTCATAAAATGAAATTACCAAAATCAACTAAAATCAAATTAACCTAAACAAAATCAAATGAAATCAAATTAAATTAAGTCAAATTAAATAAAAATAAAATTATAGAATAAAATTTAATTATAATTAAAACACACACAGAGAGACATACACATACATACACGTACGCGGACACGAGGGACTATCAGTGACTGGGGCAACGTCCCTTATAAGGGGGTTGCATGGAGGCTTAACCAGTGCCCCAGAAACGGAGAGTCAGTCCCACCTGTAATCGTTTAGGACACAATTTCAATGTTTGATGAATTTTTGTTAAGGTTGTTTGATTCTTATACAAAGAATTAGTGCACATTTTACATATAATGTCCAGTAATATACATATTCACTAGATAGCTAAACAGTAGAAATGTCTAAACAGTTACGTCTTATCAAATCAATAAAATTGCACACTTTCATTCATATCAAAGTATTCATAGTTTTCACTTATTTGGAATTGAATAAAATAAGTGATTTTTTCGAGTTTAAGTCTTCTATGAATGAAAATGTGCAATTTTATTGATTAGCCGACAATAATAAGACGTAAATCAATACTAATGAAATTGCGTTCTGGCAAAAAAAAATATCCAAAAGTATTTTATTATAATAAGTATTTAGAAAATACGTATTTTTATCTAGTATTTTAAATATCCATTCCAAAGTATCTTGTATCTGGTAATCCAAATACTTTTTATGAGGTATCTTGTACATCTCTAGTTGTATCAACAAACTAAACTACTTAATAACATAAAAATCTTTTTATGTAATTAATCATAATGGAACTAACTAATTTACTAAGCAATCTAATTATTTATTTATTTAAGCAATCAATAACTCATTACTTATTTCCGCTTTGAGTATGATTAAACCAGTGTTTAATTTACTTGTGAATGAAACAAACTTCAATTAGCCAAACGTAAAACATTCCCACAGTGTTTCCATAAAAATTTACAACCGCCCAAAGGAAGTCGTCACGTAAAAACAATTGGTAACAACTCATCAAGTACTTCCTTCGATGATTTTAACGCACGGGCAACTTTTGGCAATAAATCGCCTACAATTATCTGAAGACAATATTATGGGCAGTCGACCGCGATTCAGACAATTTAGCCTTAGTTCACTATTAGGTTTTTATCATTATTTTTTGATAGTATGTATTTTTTTAATGTTGCAAAACGCTAACAAGCAACAGTTTTATAGGGTTCCATAGTACAACTCGGAACCCTTATAGTTTCGCCATGTCCGTGTATCTGTCTGTCTGTTTGTCTGCCCGTCTGTACTGTCCAGTAAAGGGTCGGCCTATACAGTCGTTTTACTCGTTAACAGAAAGTGTTGTCAAGCACAAATTTGGCATGATGATACCTTTTAGTGATGCCTAGTAAATTATGAAAAAATCAAAAACAAACTTGTTATTTTGGGAACTTCACCTCTGATACAAGAGTCCGTTTACGAAATATAAAGCTTCAAAGTTGCCATTTTTGTATAGTCGCGTTAGTGTAGTTGTCTCTCTCCCAAACAGGTTGACAAACAGCGTAACTATATAATATTTTAATACTTTAAAATTATGATAAATAATAGTCAGTGATTATGTCCTAAATTTAAATATGTATTAAATTTCTACTATTAATTAAAGTATGTTGTCTATATGTTCAGTTAATTGTTTATCATTTATTCATCATCAATCACTGTAGTATTCTAGAAGGACTATAAAGTTTTAATTTAATAAAATAATATAAATGTTGTCTGAAAGAATATGTGTATTATATAAATACTTAAATAGGTATAGGTAAAGATATATTGAAATAATATGAAGAATAAATAATGTTGTTCTACATTAGTTGCCCGTGTAACATCAACGTTTGTGACTAAGTGTATAGTTAAGTGCCTACTTGTTTTGTAAATAAGGTTATTTTCATTTCCTTTAAATTACTGTTATAACATTACTGACTTTCGCTGTTTCTATAAAAAACCCAATACATTAATAAAACATTTTAATGGTGTACAATAAAACAAAATAAACAAACAAAGCCACAAGTACAATGTAAATAATTAAATAACATCCAACAGTCACCCAGACCGCAAATCATGAGAAATATTTTTATTCTCAAAGTTTCAAGTCCGACTTTTCATCCATTTGATACAAACACAAACACTCAGACCAATCCTTAAAAAAACTTCACATTTGAAATTTTGAGTAAACTTGATAAAATATAGAATTTGATAGTCGTTGTTGCGTTCTCCATCGTCATTTTATTTCTGCAGTCGGGGCCATAGCTTAAATAGATTGTGGCTTAGTGCAATGGCGTTACAGGCGCTTCAAAGGACTAGCTCGATTGAGTTAAAACGTGGCTTTTACAGTCTTTGTGGAAAAGGATGGTTACCTAATCGAGTTAATGATTTAGAGGCTAGGCGGTAGCAATTGAAAGCCTGCTACAGCCTAGCCGTAGCATGTTAAATTACTAAACGACCTTTGGTCAATTTACAGAGCAGTCCACAACCAACGGCTTCCAATAACCTATATTAGGTCATCTTCCCGACTGGAGGCAAACTCTCCATATATTTCCAGAGCGACCGATCTTGTGTTGCTGCACCTTATGGCTCCCAGCAACTTCTATTGGGACGTCTCTCCATTTGGTAACATAATATTTGACCGCAATCCATTTTCATTGGAATTGTCTGTGAATCATCCTCCCCTACAAACACTAGCGGCAGGATGTGGCTACAAGCATTGATAATCCATGAGTTAAATCCAATAGTACGATTGACCGCACAACGGATACCATTTGTTTTATTTTGTGTATTTTGTGGGTACCGATATAGATCTCAAGGGTTAAGAAAGGGATTTTCAATATTCAAATAAAACAGTTGATACCATTATTAAACCACAATCCTCCAAACTTTCCTGTCCACTGGAAATAGTAGATTATTGAACGTGGAAATAAAGCAGTGGCTTGCGTCACGAGCGCTATATTGAATCCCGAACGTAACGAAGGATTCTAGAGTTAACTCATGAGCGGACCGAGGGAGTTACTAGAATCCTGAGTGCAGAGAGGAATATAAGCATGCCCAAGATGCAGTCAGCTTTATCCACGAGGAGAATACTCCATTTTTCACACTTTCTGCGAAACAATAAAAACCACATCTAGGTTGATGCATTCTGTGCAGAGGTTAGTTCGGTTTACGAATAAGTACTTACTGTCTCTTTGGTTCTAATTTTAATACAGATAAGGTTTCAAATTCAAATCACATAATGCCCGCGAAGGCATAATGAAATTCAGTACAACTTTACTCCCGGCTCAGCCGTAGGGAATCGCCTGCTTTTGGTGAGGTTTACATGACATATAATTTGACATTGTCGAGCAAAAATTGTCGGTGTGAAAAAAAATGTTTCCATCACCATACACTTATTTAGGTACATTCCTGTCAGTTTGCATCTTGATCAAATCAAATCATTTATTTGCATCAAATAAGGGTTTAAACAAAGTTCTTAAAATTATTATAGATCCAACTTATTTCTACCACAGAGGCATGCAAATTATTAAAACATAAATAAAATTATTACAAATCACAAAATAAGAACTAATAAAACTAACACAAACAACCAAAGTAGAATAAATGTCAAACAAAATCAATTGATCAAATTCAGATGTCAGGCAATATTAATTATACATTACGTTAATATTAATATTCATTTATCTAGTAAATACTCCTGAATGCTGTAGTAGGCTTTCTCAATTAAAAATTTATTTAATTTATTTTTAAACATATGTACATTATCCGTTTCTAAAATTGATTTTGGTAACTTATTAAATAACCTAGGTGCCATACCCATTACGCTTTTGTCAAAAAGAGCGGTTTTATGCGGAGGCATTTGTACTTTATTAATTTGACGTCTGTTGCCCAATGTTACGAATTGACTTTTGTTTTGTCTGACAAATACAATTGTTTCAAATATGTATAAACAGGGAAAAGTTAATATGTTGAGTTGCTGGAAATGAGGCTTACATGTATCAATTTGTCGTAATTTACAGACGGCTCGTAAGCATTTCTTCTGTGCTTTGAAAATTCGTTCTCTCTCTGTAGCGTTACCCCAAAAGATTACTCCGTATCGGAGGGTGGATGTGACATAAGCATTGTAAGCTGTTAGGACTGTTTTCTGGTTTACTATTTTGGCAAGCATGTAAAGAGCGTACGAGAACCGATTCAATTTCACACATACGTCTTCAACCTGATCTGACCACGTCAAATTACAGTCAATATGGAGTCCTAGAAATCTCGTAGTTGAGATTTCGTCGATTTTCTTACATAAGTAATTTATATTTAATGTTAAAGATTTATTATTAAATGTCATTATTTTAGTTTTACTAAGATTTATTGATAGCTTATTAGATTTTAGCCAGATTACAATGTCCTCTAGAGTTTTATTAATGTCACATTCTAAATTATTTGAGGAAAATATTACCGTGCTGTCATCAGCAAATAGGACCATAGGATGATTCACTGATTGGGGAAGGTCATTTATGTATGTTATAAACAAAAGTGGCCCTAGTATGATAGTCAAACCAAGCATTTACGTGGCTAATGTCTATGGATGGTTATTATTCTATATGAAGATTATTGACGAATAATTTAAATTATCTCTAGGAATTATTTTCGCGAACGCTCAATCACACCCGAAAATTATACCGTTATTCGTTCTCGCTCTTGCAAATCCACTGACATTCATTCCATAGCGATCGTAGATACCGAATGAACGTTAGTGAATGCAACGCTAATAAGTTAAGCTTTACAAAGTTTAAACTTCGAATATACCATTATCCATTAAACATACCTATCCAAAAACTATCTCACAAACTTGATTATTTTTAATGCCACGAAGTCAAGCCAAGAACAGTTATTTTTTTTAATCACACCATTTTGCAGTTTTAATAATACAATTTTTTTAATAATGATAGTCAAGCGCTACTTAAGTATTTAGATTTACAATAAGTACGTTTTTTAGTTTGTGGTCACAAAACATGAAAAAAAAAATCGGTCAAATGCGAGTCCTTATTTACCTTATTTGAGGTTGGTGCCAATTAAGCTAGGCCCCTAAATTGTATGAGCATTGAACGCCCATACAACTCAGAGGACTATCTTAATTGGCGTTAACTATGTATGTATGGGGACACCCTTTATTACCAACTTTTTTATTTTTTAGATTGTTTCCGTTATTTGTGCTATAAGATCTTGCTTTTTGCCTAATTTCGTAATTCTAGGTCAACCGGAAGTACCCTATAGGTTTTGGTTTGGTTAAAATCAAGGTCTTTACAGCTCAAGTAAAGGTAAAATTCTGAAAAAAAAAATATATTGATTTATTTTATTATATTTTAAATTAAATTAAAATTTCGCGAAAATCTAAATTTGCCTATATCATTTTATTGTTTTGATTCAGGACCTTGATTTTTATACACCTAAATAAACTATAAACTTCAGAATCTGGTATAAACTTCAACTTTAAACTTCAAGCTAGGTCTACCCGTTCATGGGAAAATCGGTGGTGACACACGGACAGACGGACAAGAGAGACATCTTATAAGGGTTCGTTTTTACCTTTCGAGGTACGCAACCCTATAAACAAAAAAAGGCACTCCGGGAGTGCCAACAGAACTGAAAACTTGAACAATTACGAGACACTTATATACAGAGGTGTCGGTAACGGTAACACTGTCTCGAGTTCAATGGTTTTTTCCATTTCATAAAATTTCCAACGGGCCTAAAAAAGTTTTCACTTCAATAAAATTGTTAGTTTAGTTAGATCATAAGTAGAATCAAATAGAAAATGCTTTATTTTACCACACTTAAATTAACAAATCATATTTAAAACATATAACTAAATACGTGATATCGGCGGTCTTATCGCTAAAAGCATAGGTACCTACTTATCTAACTGGTTTCCAGAGAAATCTTGGTAACATACGTTTTAGAGTAATCGGTTAAAAAAAGCCTACCTATCAATGTAATAAACACTTGTATACTCTGCTTTTTAACAACACCACTTCAAAACTGTTTTCTTTAGAGAAAAACATTTTTCTAAGAGCTTATGACGCTATCAAGCATAATTTTCTCACATAAAGTGTCATTTAGGTACCCATAGAAATGGTACTAAACGGTGTTTCTTTTCCAGTTGGGGCCACAACGGCTCCGACGCCGATGGGAGAAAATGCAGACAAAGAATATCAACCTCAATCAAGAACAAAGGAATAAAGAAAGCGGTGATATCCAAGTAAGTGAGAAATTATACCAAATATTCATTTTTTTGTGTATAAATAATGTAAATTACTTTCATAAAAATATGGTCATCGTACAACGTTAAGCGATGATGAGCCAGATTTACATAGAAAAACTGTCATAAATAAAAACCACATTCCCCGATGGTAAAAAGTATTTCCGTCTCTGAAAAACACAAAAAAATGTTTTTTGTCTCTACATTTTACATTAGAAATAGTCAAAAATCTACGCTTGCTACAAGCGCTATCTAGCAGTTTCCATACGAAAGACTTCAACGCGTTCCTTGCTACGGGCGCCTACGCGCTCATTCAGCACTTAGTTTAAACGTAACTCAACAGATGGCGCTATCACCAATTCCTTAGCAAATTGTTTATTTTCGGTTTTCCTCGTCGTTTTCAGAAAATGGGTCGGCAAGAGCCCCAGGAGTCGTTGACCCACCAGCTGTGCCTCAACCAAGTCACGGCTCCCGCCATCGGTTCCTCGTATTTCGGTCAGTATGCAACGTGAAAAGTAAACGACATTTAAATTGAGTTAGGACGGACGTTTTTTTAAAGATGTTTACTTAGAAACTTTGATTTATTATAAAAGAGTTGCTATTATATTAAAAGCCTGACACCAAGAATATTATAACTAAAAAACTTATTTTGCCTAAACGCAACAAAAAGGTTAAACATCCAAAAACATGTCTCTGCGACACTACCCTTACCGCCCCCACATCCAATTTTTTCACATTTTGGGTGCCCTTGCCACACAAAAAAGTCTTCAAGAGCACACATGGCTCTAATTTATTCATGTTAGAACGAGATAGATGCACACAGGCACAGTTTTGTTTGCCAACTATAAACTTTAGTTCTACTTGATTTGTTATAGGGTAAAGATAAGAGATTTTCGGTCGTCAAAAAGTTGCAAAAATACTTAGAAATTTAACATTATTGTTATGATTTTGGACGTAAATATTAAAAGTGATTCACATAGTCTATATAACAGAGCAAAACGCAGTGCTTCTTTCAAGTTTAGTCTAAGTTATTCGTCACCGGTAGACGTACAGTTCGTGCCCAGAAAACAAAACTAAGATAAACATCTTTAGTCGAACAAGTTACAGAACATTCGCCCGAAGTGATTTTTTGAATTAAGTGTGTTTAACTTTCAAGTGAGAAAGTGCTGTACTTAAGTTTTATGGTAATACGTCAAGCTGGATCCGAGAAGACGTAGTATTTTCGGCCTGCCGGAGACTTATCTCGCTTTGCAAAGTAAGTTAATTTTTATTACTATAATAAAAAGTTTTCTTAACCTCAAAGTTGCAGAATGTATGTCAAGTACAATGGTAAACAGAAGTCGGTACGCTAAGTTAGATCGGTACGGTCGGATAATTTATATTTAGTACGTTGTCTAGTACACAGGTGGCGTTAGTTACAAATTATAAATCATTGTAATAGAGCCTTATTTGTCTATAACATTTTTTTAAGTATTTAATATAATGGAGCGGTAGTGGCCTAGTGGGATGTTCTTCGATTTCCAATTTGTTGTGGTTCGAATCCCGGCCGTGTTGCAATGGATTTTTCTACTCGATTTACACATGCTAAAAACGGTAACGGAAAAAATCGTGAGAAACCGTCGTGTACATGTGCCATCGGATTAGTATTCTAATAAACGGTAATGGACTTGCAACATTTGAAAAAATGGGCATATATCAAACGTAGTTTTAGCACTTGTGTGATATCTTCACGGGTCTGCTTACTAAGTAATGGCGGGTTTCTATATCCGTCGGAAACGAGCTACGACTCGTTTCTCCTTGAGAACGTGTCAAAATTTTGACACTTTTTCTAGGAGATACGAGTCGTAGTCGGTTACCGGAGGATCTCCGAGGATCTCTATGATGGGAATTATTAATATCTAATATTACCTATATATAAAAACGTAGTGGAGTTGAGCAGGACACTTGGCCAAACGTAGTGACGACAGGTGGACTAAGGCACTAACAGAGTGGAGGCCGAGAACTGGCCATCGAAATAGGGGACGTCCACCAGCGAGATGGGTCGACGACATCCATAAGACCGTGGGTTGTACGTGGTTCAGACTGGCACAGGATCGGGAAGAGTGGCAGAAACAAGGAGAGGCCTATGCCCAGCAGTGGGTCGACACGGGCTGAGAATGATGATGATGATGATGATAAAAACGTAAGCTCTACCTACAGTCCCAAAGGCGCAGGCCCGACAGAGAGAAAAGGCGAGGACGACGGGGCAAAAACGGGGCCCCTTTTTGAAAGAAAGAAAATACATTTATTTGACACACATAAGATAGACCACAAAATGAAGGATAATAATTATCACTTACATGAGAATTAGTAGACATAGAAAATATGTAGTAGTTGTAAATACTTTTTTTTTTAATAACCTATACTGTACCACTGCTGGGCAAAAGTCTCCCCCATTTCCTTCCATTCCTTGCGTTCTCCAGAAATCTCCTGCCAGTCAGAGTGGAACCCATCCAGATCGTCGCGCCAACGTTTCCGTGGTCTGCCTCGTTTCCATCGTCCTGTAGGTTGCCAATCGATGAAGATCTTATTGTTAGTCCACATTTCAGGGTACATTTGCATGACATGAACTTCCCAGTCCCATTTGAGTCTTGCAGCCTTACACCTCACATCGATAATTCCAGTCTTAGAGCGTAGAGTAGTGTTGCAGATGCTATCAGTTCGCAAAAATAATAAAGTAAATACTTAGTTAACTAAAAAACATAGATATGTAACACACAGAACGTAAAAGAGTACATAGGTAGGCAAGTAGTTAAGATAGTGTTCCGTGCTGTATGGGCCAAACAGGCCCTGTCTCAGCGTATTGCTGCTAACCATCTGAAGATGGTACGCAGGTTTTAAAAAATTGATACCTATCTATAAATAAAAAATATTAAAAAAAAATCTGAAAATTTCCCACAGCGCTATCCTGCCTGCTATATATTTTTTTTAGTAAATACGTACTTATAGAAGAATACCAAAACCCGGATCAAATATCTGTAGACCATGCAAACATTTGTGCCGCAGCGGGAATCAAACGCGAAACCTTCTGCGTCTCAGTCGGCTATTCGCTGACTGCGCCACATATGTCGTCTATAGAATCTACAGAAGCATTGTGCCTGTATGTTTTGCGTTGTGACACTTTTATAAGCTCGTTTGATCACAATCTCCCCTGAAAAAAGCGATGATGCAGTCCACGATATACCACGCTTGCCTAGAAGAAACATGTCTACTCGCGACTTAAAAACACCTAGGTTGTAATCAGGAAACACAGACTCAGGCAAGGCGTTCCATTGTTTTCACTCGTTCCGCATTTTGTATGAAAGTACATTAAAGGGGCGTCTTTGCTTTATGTCTTTCTGTTTAGCCTGCTAGAATTACATCCGTAATTGAACCTGCGACTAATGCACAGTCGACCGGACGTGCAACCGCTACGTCACGGGTTATTTCGGTGACCGAGACTGGTACATTAAAAACACTCAATAAATGAATTATAATGGAGATTGGTCCGTTGGTTACCTTGGTTCTTCGATAAAAGGTTTCAATATTTAAGTTATTATTAGTATTAGGGTAACGATTTGGATTTGTCTGTAATGTTACTCTTATTTAGGTCTTCAAGTCGCGAGTGAATAGTTTTCTTCTAGGCAAGCGTGTACCATCGTAGACTGCATCATCGCTTAATTATATTAAAAAAATTGATTAAATGAATCTTGAATCTTGAAGTAGGTACGTAGTTTACATAAAACAATACCAGCCCCCACAATAGAATACCCTGTGTTACGGGTGGCTAGTCTCTTCCTGTTTCTGTCTGTTAGCTTTTATTTACAAATCTATACTAATTCTATAAAGAGGTTTGTTGTTTTTAGGGGGTCACCTCAGAAATTGCCCTTCAAATTACATTTTATTTAAATTTTGAATCACGGAAAATTACCGAATTTACGGGTAAAGTTTTTTAGGTAAAACACACGCTGCCGGTAACCACCCGGCCACTGCTAAGCTTAACCTATGGAAGGGAAAATATCCACCGCCACATAACTTTATCGCGTCACAGGAACATTTTCAACCAGGCACGACCTTCCGTGGCCAGTTTGGAACTGGCTGCAACTGCGGGGAACCCAATCAAAGCTTGGCCCACATGCTTATCTACCCTCTGCACAAAGGACGATTTAAACTTAGCCACTGACAACGCAATAGAAGTGACAAATTTTCACTCATCCTTATTGTGACTGAGAAGTGAATCGTTGGCTCGAAGAAGAAGCAGCTATTGAGAATGACAGTGTCACGGTAAAGAAAAATTTCCTATGGCCTCCGTGGTGCAGTGGGCGAATAGCCGGCTGAGACGCAGAAAGTAGCGGGCTCGGTGAGATTTTTAAATATTAGAAAAGATTAAATACACATGCACATACTTAGTTGCATAAGCAATGTTCATACTAGGTCAGATCTCATTTCGTACTACGTAATACCCAAAATCCATTATTGTCTAAATAGTTCTTCTCTCTAGTCTAAATAGTAAAAAACGTTTTCCTCTCTCTTTTCCACCTGTTTACGGAGCCTACAAGTAGCAACAGATATTAAATTAATCACTGGCCTGTCTGATTCTCTTTGTTATCCGAAGCCCTGTCGAAGCCCTAAATTAGGCAGACGGTTCGCATGTGCATAAGTGAGGTCGGACCTGCGTGACTCAACTACCTGTGCATTGTTCTAAAGACTTGAACATGTTTCATTTGAATCATCGATTACCTCCTGCAATATTTTGATTAGTTGTATAAACACAAGTATATATATAATAAAATTTAAATCCGTGATTTTCCGTTTTACAGCTGAGATCCCTTCACCAAACTGAAACGATGTTGATAATATTTGGATTGGCTGACATGATCTTCACCACACATAGCTAAGAACCACCCAAGTTAAACCAGCTTTCTATTAAAAAAACCGCGTACGAATCGATCCATCCGTTTGGGAACTAACTCTTTTTGTGTCAGGGGTTGATTATTATTTAGATTAGATTAAATTAGATAAGATAATTCTTTATTGTACACCATGAAGCAAATAAAAATAAAAAAATAACAACGTAAATCTATGGATGCAGTTGGCGATTAATTGGATTAATTTATTTAATACGGTATTTTCACGTACCGTTTTATCGGAAACCAACAATGTTTGGGTTCAATTCGTGAATCTTTATCAGGGTGAATACGATATTTGCTCCGTAATTTCAGTAATTTTAAACTGTGTAAATTTTTATACTCAAATGTAAAATTATGAATGTGTTGGAAATAAATGGTTTATTATTATTACTGGTGGTTCTGTGAGAATAATAGACCACGCGAGCCCTTATACATATGCAATACCCGACACTTTCCCCTTTCGCTGCTTTTAGCGATTACTCGCGTTCCCATGATCCTAGGAGGTCTAACGTATCTACGAGTTCGTCTCGTGAAGGCAGAGAGGACTGCGTAGTCTGATTGATATAGGTAAGTATATATTTTCCGAAAAAAATCAAAAATTAGAATCCATCCTTATATAATGCTACAGCAAACTTGCCCCTCTTTTCCCCCCTCTACTCCCTCCTTTAAGAATGTTTTCCACAACATCTTGTGTAGAATGAAGTCCTTAGTGTGCCTCGCAAAGATTGAAATCCGTCGATAAATAACGCCACAGCAAACTTTCACTCTTTTCCGCCCTATTTCCCCTCTTAATCAAAAATCGTGATCGACTGAATAATTTAAATAAATCAAGGAACTTGTGTGCCAATTTTTATTAAAATCGGTTGAAAAATGCGACCTGTAGGCGAGAACAGACAGACGGGCAAAAGCATTTTTTGGCCAATCTTGAAACTGAAACACTTCGCTCGCTTCGCTTTTTGTATCTCTAGAAGACAGTGGACATAACTTCACCCTCTTGTTTAAAAATACCCGACCGCCATTTTTAACAGTGAAGCTCTTACTACTTAACCTATAAATTTCAACATACCTACCTATATGCCCACAGCATTATCATCATATTCATCTTATATTAAATACATAATAACACCTCTTTCGACAACCGGATCATAATATAATAAGGCGAAATGTTACAGTACCTTGTTATTATATATCATCGTAAGTGGCAGTTGGGTAACCATTTAATGAGCATGTATGTTTGATGCACCTTGAAAGAAATAAACACGCTGACATTTGTGCGCTTAGAATCTTACAAAATTATATTGCAAATAGATTATCCACGTTAAATTTCAGTGGATTATATTGCTCGAAACCTTCGCGTTAATACACGCTGATTACGCAAGGTCAATTCAATTACATTCATATACTTACCCCTTCTTTACATCCCTATTTTGGTAAACCAGCTGACTCACAAAAAGTTCGCACGGATTTTTATTAAACTAAAATATAGCTTACTAGATGACCTGCCCACGACTTTGCACGCGTGGTTTATCAATAGAAACATTACCCTCCCTTTGCGCAGTCGGGTAAAAAGTAGCCTATGTCCTTCCCCAGGCTATAATTCATCTCCTTGCCAATTGGTCGTGAAAAGGTAACAAACAAACAAACAGTTACTTTCGCATTTATAATATTAGTACGGATAGCACTCATGGATCACGGAGTTTTCTATCAATTAAATTATTCACAGAATCTGTTACGTAGATTCTGTAATGTTAATTAATAGAACTTATGCTGTTTAGAGCACCTACGCGTATAGAAATACTTGGGTAATTAAGAACATAAAAACACTTGAAATCAGCTGTTACCAGTACCTTAATAGTTACATTTTGGGGAATGTGCCCAAGAACTATAGAATCTGATTCCACCTTCTCCTTTCTATCAAAGAACAAGCAGGCGCACGGCTCAGTACCATACGTACCTAGTTAACATACCATTCAACCTTCTTGATGCGTACAGCTAAGGTATGGAACACTTTACCGTCCTCTGTTTTTACTTGAAGAACACAATCCGGGACTCTTTACGTAGGAGTAAACAGATTTCTATATGATTTTTGATGCTATGTAATACACTCACGCACTCACACACACACACACACACACACACACACACACACACACACACAGGCAAAGAACTTAAACTTATAACACCCTTATTTTTGAGCTGTGGGTTAAAAACAGATATACCTAACGGGTGTTCTATAGAAACTGATTTCTGGTTTTATCTATACATACCAACATTCACCTACTTATTATTATGTAACTAACCACAAATGTATGTCAAAAATAATGTTTTAGGCTACAGCGTGGGTGGACAGATCGATCACGTCGTTAATCGAACTATTTATTGTATCGTTATAAATTATACTATACTGATTTTAAACTCAAAATTAAGTTGGTCTGTTCTATCGCTAAAACAGATGAAGGGTTGCAGGCCTCTCGGGTACATTTCGGAGAGTTTGCGGAGGAACTTTTCAAGGAGATCCCACCATCCACCATCATCGGACAACCAGAAGATCTGCGGTGCGCCACTGCTATATGATAGACATACCTCCCATTCGCACAAAACGGTTCTCTTCCACCTTTATTATGCGCACCGCCAAAGAATTGAACGCCTTGCCTGAGTCTGTGTTCCTGATAACTATAACCTGTGTGTCTTCAAGTCGCGAGTGAATAGATTTCTTCTATACAAGCGTGGTCCATCGTAGACTGCATCATCGCTTACCTTCAGCATTACCTCGTAGGTCACGCAACTTAGGAGCGTGCCCTACGATGAATTGCTTTGCGTCCATCATCTTTAATCGCCCTCCGTGGCGCAATTGACGAAAAGCCGGCTGAGACGCAGGAGGTTTCCGGTTCGATTCCCGCCGCGGAACAAATGTTTGCATGATCTACAGATATGTATTAAAAAAATAATTATATTTCTAAGTATTCTATCAGTTATCTGGTTCCGATAGTATAAGCTTTGCTTAGTGTGGGGCTAGATGGCGTTTTGTGAAATGTCCAGCATTATTTATTTATTTACATTTTATGTAGTTTTCGAGTAAAGTCAGGGTTAGTTACTAGCTATACATTAAATAAAACTATACTTCCTTGTCACGTCTTTATAAAAAGTGTATCTTGTTACGCCCACGTAATGGGGTATTATAAGTCGGAAAGGAATTGATTGATAGAAAATGGCCTTTAATCCAAATATGGCTCTTAAAGAAATAAAAACTTAATACTTAGTATGACATGGCTGAATGAACTGACGGCCGCTGGAAAACGCATTGAATAGAAAGATGTCCTGATAAAGTTTGCTGGGAGCTGTTGCGTGCAAGCCGCAGAAGATCGGTCGCTCTAGGCTCCCACTATTTATTTCTTTGATAAATGTATTATTTATCTGTGATAAATAATGGTTTAAAATAATTATCATTGCTATATTAGCCTGAACAATTACTTTTAAGAAAAATGAATCCACGTCTAAGAAAGTCTACTGACGAATTTTACAAATTCAAAAGTATTTTCTGTCTGCCTGTTTGTTAAGTTTTTACGGACTAAACTGCTGGACCGATTTCGATGAAGTTTGGTATACACATATATTATGAATTGAGACATAGGCCACTTATTATTGACAAACCACGCGTGCGAAGCCGTGGGCGGAAGCTTGTAAGATCTTAAAAATATTGAACCACAAAACATCTTTTGCTTAGGTATCAAAAGTACCTATATTTTGTAAACCTGCAATTATTACCACCCTAGCAATTGTTTGCCATTTTGTCCATCTTTCAAATGGACAACATCTGCCATCACAGATTACGTAAGAGTTTCGAAGAGGGTTGCAAATACCAAGGCCAGCCCCAATTGCATTAGCAAAAGGCTAATGAAGAATCAATGGTGTTGGACTGTTTTACTATTCTAACTAAAGTAAACTAAGACTATATTGCTATTTGAATACTTAAAGTTATAATACATTTATTAACAAAATAAATACACTTACAATTATTTGGAGGAAACTATTTAATCATGTAAAGACCGTTGCAAACGATCTTTAAATAGCCTAACTACTCCAGATCACTGGCGGAAATGTCTCTTGGGTATATTAATACAGTATTATAGTAAGGACGGAACTATTTTTTAATTACTGTCGCAGCAGTAACTATTTTATTACTGAAGCTACACTACAAGTGCCCAATTATCATAACTCCAAGACCAGATAATAGAATAGCTGATTATGTCTACGTCATTTGTATAAAAAAATTACAACCGAATTGAGAACCTCGCTTCTATTTTTGAAGTCGGTTAATAAATGATTGCCATTGTTGAGTTTCAATGATCGTTTTGTTACTAGAATTAGGGGTCGGGACGCAACGGAAGCCCTGCACCTGTGTGTACATCCCCTAAGGTGTATAAGGTGTATAGTACTAGCTCCAATCCACAAACCTTACGGGACAGTCAAAAATTAATAAAAAAGCTGGTTAAAATATCTACTAGGTATATTTAATTATTTTTTCCTACTAAAATCATATGTACCATTTGAAAACGCTAATTTTACCCCCTATTTCTCCTCGACAAAGCTAGGAAAGAATCAGGCAAGAAACAGGACTTTTTGTTATGGTACACACATATAATAACCAAATAAAAGTAAAGAATAACAATAATACTGTTTTGTTCTGGATTGAATTATTGGATTGTATTATTGAAAACTTCCAAATCAGTTCATCCGTTCGGGAACTACGACGCCACGGACAGACAGACACAAACACAGACATAAGCGTCAAACGAATAACGTCATAAGTCATGCATTCTTGCTGAGCCGCAGGAGGTAGCGGGTTCAACTCCCGCCGGGGAACAAACGTTTGCATGATCTACAGATAGATTTATGTTCCGGGTCTGGGTGTTTATTTATAATTATAAGTATGTATTTACAAAAACAAAGTAGGTATATAAGTATTCTATCAAATAACAGGTTCCCATTGTACAAGATCTGCTTAGTTTGGGGCTACATAGCGCGCAAATCGGCGTTGTATGTATGTAGGTATGTTTGTTTGTCCGAGGATAACTTTCGAAGCGTTGATCCGATCATCGTGAAATTTGATACATAGGTAGGTTGTGATAGCACAATAATTTTGGTCGGTTTTTGAGATATTGGGGTTCAAGAGGGTAAAAAAATGAGACTCATAAAATGAGGTCAAGTAGGACGTCAAATGAAAGGTATTCATTAGTACATTTAGATTTGAGTTATTAGCCATAATAATAACTGAACTTTGACAAAATTCACAGGGTACACCAGTGACCCCACAGTGCGGTAATTTGGTATTCGTGTAGTGACACAAATATAGGCAAAAGTCTGATATCCAGAATAACTGCAATTTGTATACCAAAAAAGTGTAACCACATTACATGAACTCCCGTTACCTGTAATTTAAATATTAAAAGATTACAAATAATATGTTTTTGTTTTAATCAGAGACTCGGGCGAACCACTAGTTATTTATTGTTATATACTACGAGTATATACAAAAAAAGTCTTAAATTAAATATGACTAAAGTGCCGGTTTGGGCTTGCGAAGATAAACAAATTCTTATCAGTTTTACAATGTATCATCAATTAATTTCAAATAATATTAGAATAATCTTAATATCAAAAATTCATTAACAGAGTAGAAGCAATGATTAGGTCGGGAGTTAAAAAGGAAGCGGTTTTTTTCTGTTTCCTACGTTCTGTGGGGATTGTGAAGTTGCAGCTCGTATTATTAGCTTGCGGCCAGGAAACAGGCAAGGTGCTACTTTGTACCACTAAGTTTCGTGGTCTTGTATACAGGATATCAAACATTCATAATCATAAATTGTATTGAAATAACCATTAATGATCGCGAAGGTGTGTAAAGACATAGGCCTTTTTATAAATCTCCAGAGCGACCAATTTTATGAAAACCAACGGCTCTACGGTCGACTTCCGCAACGATGCCTAATCGTATTTAGGGCCTAAATATGTTTAATAGAACATGTTTAGTCGCCAATTACTTTTAGGGATTGTTGTGCAAGCCCCTTAGAAACTTTTGTAAGGTCGTTTTTCCATCAATAGGCGAAATTCGATTGGATGAATGAATTAATGAAAATATTTTATGGCACACCACAAAAGAAACAAACTTTAAAATTAACATTCACAAAGCAACAAGTACAATTGGCGGTCTTATCGTTTAGAAGTGATTTCTTCCAGACAACTTTTGGATTGAGAGGTTTTTTGTAACATTACAATAATGGAGGGGGGTGTACATTAACAAAACAAAAATTTAATTTTAGGAGAGCGCTGATCACTCAAAATAAAATAATAATAATAATATATACATAAGTAAATACATATCTTTTGACAATAATATACCTACAACAAATATAATACATAAACATAGATAGATAGATAGATAGATAATTTCTTTATTGCACACCATTTAAATACAAACATTTATAAGAAAATACACTTAAATAATAGGTACAATGGGCGGCCTTATCGCTAAAAGCGATCTCTTTCAGGCAACCTTTGGATGGACAGGATCTATGTGAACAAAATAAAGACGGCGGCGTAAATCCGATGTAGTACACGTATATTTATTAAAAATATAGATATTATAAAATAAAATGCATAATTATAATGTATAATATAATCATAAAATTACATAAATATTAATATTATAATACATAAAATATATATTGTCATACTTACATATATAAATTATAAAAATGTAATAATTAATAAGTGGCCTAGTGAGCGATGGATGACAGATAGTGTTGTCTGACCAAGTTTTTAAAGATAGGGAGAGATTTAGCGTGACGAATTGAGACAGGTAGGGCATTCCAGAGCCTGGTAGCCTGCAAAGTAAAAGAGGAACTATAAAATACTGAGGTATGATGGGGAGTTTTTAATTGAAGGGTTTCAGAGGAACGTAAGGGTCGAGAGTTGGAAAGGTGAAGAAAGTCAAAGCGTTCTTTGAGGTAGGACGGAGTAGAAGGGATGAAAAGGATGCTGTAAAGGATGGAAAGGATGTGCGCATTCCGGCGAAGGCGGATAGGTAACCACTTAAGTCTGTGGCGATACTCTGAAATGTGATCGTACTTGCGCAAGCCAAATATGAATCTAATAGAGAAATTCTGGAGACGCTCAAGCTTGTTGAGTTGATCTTCAGTTAAATCAAGATAGCTGGCGTCAGCATAGTCGAGAATAGGATGCAATAATGATTGTGCAAGTGCAATTTTGGTGGAAGTCGGAAGGAAGTTTCGCAGCCGTTTAAGAGAGGCAGCTGCAGCAAAGGTTTTACGGCTTACCGCTGCTAGTTGAGGTCCCCAAGATAGGTGACTATCCATGAGTACCCCCAGATTTTTGACTACCTTGCTGATTTCTATTGAAGTACCGTCAAATTTTACCTTTGGGAGATCAAGCCAATCGATTTGAGTAATCATCCGCGAGCTTCCTATTACTATTACTTGGGTTTTTGATGGATTGACTTTAAGCCCATATGAGTTGCTCCATTGTAATATATTCTGCAAATCATTGTTTATGCCATTAATGGCTTCACCTAACCACCCAACAGGAGCTTGGGTATAAATTTGCAAATCATCTGCATAGAGGTGGTAGGACGAAGTGAGTTGTTCGGAGATAGAATTTATAAAAATAGCAAAAAGAAGAGGAGATAACACGCCGCCCTGAGGTACACCGGCACTCAATTGACACCAAGAAGAATATGTATCGTCAATACGGATACGTTGCCGGCGTCCAAACAGGTAACTACGAAACCATTCAATTACTGTTGGAGATATGTTAAGAGAGCGAAGAAAAGCTAAGAGTATATCAAAATCAACGTTATTGAACGCATTACTGAAATCCAGGAGGGAAAGGACAGTAACCAGTCCGTTTTCCATACCATGCCTGATGTCATCAGTGATTTTGATGAGAGCATGCTATAGCGTGACACAGTGCTATGGCCTGGACGAAAACCGGATTGAAAAGGGTTAAGGAGGCTGTTTGTATTAAGGAAACGGCTAAGTTGCTGGTGTACAAGACGTTCTAGGACTTTAGATAGGAACGGGAGAATGGATATGGGACGATATTCAGAAAAGGACGCAGGGTTAGGTTTTTTGGGAAGAGGCGTTATTTGAGCCTCCTTCCATGCACTTGGATAGGTTCCCGTGTTGATAGAGAAATTAAGCAAGTGGGTAATGATGTGGACAATTTCATCAAGGATAGGTGTAATCATCCTTTTACTAACGCAATCACTGCCAACGGCGTTAGATGAGATGGATGATATGCTCCTCTTAACATCACAATCAGTAAATTGACGAAACAAAAATGGTGAAAAGTCGGGAGTTGGTAGAGAGGAAAGATAATTTAACGTTTGAGTTTTACTAAGCCCATCAAAATTGGACGAAGCAGAGAAGTGCAAATTTAAAGAATGTACGTCTAAGTCTTTGGGAACATTATCTTGACGTGACTTCCCAACATACATACATACATATCTATAGCGATACTACCACGTTTCTGAGACATAAAATCATTTCACTCTTGGTTTTAAATGTGGCTAATGATGGAGCTTGCCGTATTGAGACCGGTAATGTGTTTCAAATACGTGTCGAACGATTCGACCAAATCGATTGATTGATTGATAGCTCGACGTTATTGCTACACCAAAATACAATCACCTTAAAGCAGAGGGCAGAAAGGTTCTCGAGTGGAGACCACACGCTGGAAAGCGCAGAGTAGGACGATCCCCCACTCGATGGGAAGATGACCTGTTAAAGGTTGCTGGGAGTCGTTGGGTGTAGGCCGCACTAGATCAGTCGCACTGGAAATCTATGGTGGAGGCATATGTTCAGCGGTGAACATTCTTTGGCTGATACGATCATGATGATGAACATAGAAAACTTAAACTTATACACGGTCGTACAATGGTCGTGTTGCTTAAACCGATCTCTTCCAGGCAACCTTTGGATGGAATGGATTGGAAAGAATGTGAGAAGAGGCGGTGTTCCAATAAGTATTTATTATATAATAGTATTTCAATGTAAAATGTTAGTAAAGAAACCACATAGCGTGAATTTTTTGGAAGAATTTGATAATGATTTATTTCACACCTTTGGCTAAAGTATTGTGGCTGGCCATCTCAACTTTCTGTTCCAACGGCCCTCTAATATGCCAAAGATGCATATTGGTACAGTTTTGATATTAAGAAATTAGGTACTAGCTTCCGCTCACGGATTCGCACGTAAAAAGTAAAAAGCCTATGTTTCAATCCAGGTCATAATCTATCTATATACCAAATTTCATCAAAATCCGTTCAGCCGCTATGACGTAATTGAGTAACAAACAAACATCCAAACTTTCGCATTTATAATATTAATGTTATTTATACAATTTTGATTTTATTTGAAAATGGATAGAGATAGTATTCGCTAATTTACGAGCCACAATAGAAAGTTCTTTATAAATTACTAAACTTTAAAGTTCAATAGACAAAAACATGTTATATTATATCCAGAATCTACCCTTACTAAATAAAGTAACTTGAAAAAAGTAAAGGGATGTATTCTTTTATAGTTATTTATAAATTACCTACTAAACTTAAAGTTCCTAAGACAAAAACTTCGTTTAGTTCTTTATGTTTGTTCGTTTATGTCCAAGATTTATCGGCAGGATCGTAGGGCACGTTTGTAAGTTGCGTGACCTACGAGGCAATAAATAAATATTGCTGGACATTTTATACAGCGCTATCTAGCCCTAAACTAAGCAGAGTTTGTACTATGGGAACCAGCTAGCTGATAGAATACTTATATACCTACTTGTTTTTTTGTTTTTTTTTTCTGAAGGACTAACTCGCTGTTGGCCTCTGACGCCGTGACAGCTTAACCGAACTTTTGGCGAGCGCAGATGGCGCTCAGCCCAGTAAGTTATTTAGGCAACTAGCGCAAGGGCACCACTTAGGTACGAACCTCGGCTTGGGCTGTTGCCGGGACGGGGATAGGAGAGAAACGCCCGGGTACATGTTTGTACCTCGTATAGGCGGCGACTGAAGGGGTTGTTTTTTTGTAAATACACACTTATAATATATAGGAAAAAATCCAGACCATGAACAGATATCTGTAGATCATGCATTATTCCGCGGCGGGAATCGAACCCTCTACCTCCTGCATCTCAGCCGGCAATGTTTTGTTATAGGCGATAGTTACCACTTAAAATCAGCAAGGCTAGTGCAGCGATTTCCTTCTTTAATCTTCAAATAAAATACAAGGCTCTTTCGATACTTCCGTAATTTTGTGAGCCATTTGCTAGTTCCATCTCCAAGTTCGTTAAACTAATGGGATTTCGGATATACGAATAAATAAGAAATACTTAGTATTAGGCAATTAAAACCGATGGTTCAATTATAGGCCGGGAGAGGGTGACACAAAATGTCAGGTCATTTGTACCAGTATGGCGACCCTTCAGGGGTTTAATTACTTAATGCTATATAGGAATATGATGGTCATAGGGCTGGTACCAGCGGCCCAACCGCGTTAATATATATATAATATATATATATATATATATATATATATAATATAGCGTGTAGGATAAATTACGAAAGTCGAACGACTTGTTCCATAAAACTTCTTGTATTTTCCGATAGTCGATAAAAAAGAAGTAGGCGGTAACGTAATGCCATACTTCTCTGGTGTGACTTACACCCCGCCATACCGATAAGAATACACATTAATTTTAAAAAACAATTCAACCATTTCTACCAGGCAAATTTTTGCACAGCTAATCATCGTCGAGTAGCTATTCACGAAAATCATCATGCCATACTTTTCCGACGATTCCAAATGGCCGCCATACCGCCGTTAACGTTCGATTAACGCCCATGCGATTGGGCCGCCGGTACCAGCCCTATGACCATCATTTTCCTTTTTGTCATTACGTAAATAAACCTCTGAAGGGTCGTCATACTGTTACAAATGACCTGACATACAATATGTCAGGTCACCATCTCCCGGCCTGTTACTGGACTCCTGGACTTCGTAATAGTACAACATAATCATAAATACTTACGTACTAGAAGCTCGTTAAACCTTCCTTAATAGGTCGTAGTAACCGATACTTGTAATCTCTAAGCAATACTGCAAATAGCATTACTAAAAATACCACTAATTAGTTCTACAATATTAAAACAAACTCATAAAAACTTAATAGCAAAGAATTTTAGCGATAGATAGATAATATTTTTACTACACACCATTAAAAATAAACAAACAAAACAAAAATGTGTATTAAATCATATATACAATGGTCGGCCTTATCGTTAAAAGCGATCTCTTCCAGGCTACCTTTGGATAACGAGAATTTCGAAGCTTCGTATAAATTGATCCCAAATCCTCGTATCCGCATTTAATGTGTGCTTGCGACTATTTTCGTTCGTTGTACTAAACTTATCTTCTGTTGCTATTTTGTGACACATGCCATTAACAAAATCTTACTGCTAAAATCGAACCCGCAACCTCTTACGTCTCAGTCGGCTACCCATTTCCCAACAGAGGTCGTCCATTTAATATTTTGCTGAAGTATTAAAAATATATTTAATCACATTGACCACGTGATTTCATAAGCAAACATAGTAATTTAGTCAAGTGCATTTTCGAAAAGGTCAGATACTAATGGCTTTATCATTAAAACACGTAACGAATACTTACAGTGGCGAGTCAGTAAAATGACACTAAACCGAGACAGAAGCATTAACGAATAGGTTTTTCATCCACTACAATATTCGAATTCGAAAGTAGCTCTGTCTATCTGTCTGCTTGTTACGTTTTCAAGACTGAACCGATTTTGATAAAATGGTATATACAATACATAGATAGATTATAAGCTGGATTGAGACATATTATGCTACTTTGTACTGACAAACTATGGCTGCAAAAGCGTAATCAACATAATTAATTTATTTGTTTTCATGTACTCGTACCTAGAAACTAACCTAGAATTGCCTAGAAACTTGTCTCGCCACAGTCTCGCCCGCAACTAAACTGGCTCACTACTGTCTCAGCCTAATGGCATTTTGCTGACTCGCCACTGCACTCGTAACGTGTAATCAAGCTTTAGACACACATAACATAATCCAATTATTTTGAAATTATAATTTGGCCGCTGTCGCAATTCATAATTATTACACTGATTATAATAATAATGCATAATATTTATGTAACACCATAAAATATTGTGGTTTTTTTAAAGTGTTTATGTAGGTACAAGAATTAGTAATAATTGTGTCTATTAATAGACCAAGGCCATTTTAAGTAACCTTATATTATCAAATACCAAAATTAGGTTATAATATATTTTAAAATCTTCTAACTTTCAACAAGTCAATTTATTTAATTTTTCAAGAAATTAATACACATATTTTTAATCATCACAAAAATAACAGTCCAGGCTTATTTTATGGGATGATTTCGGATCTACCAGTAAACTATATATATATATGTATATTATATTCAAAATCAAGAAAATGTGAGCTACAACCAATTGTTTTTATTACTTCTTTACTGAATTTTCGGTTGCTTCCTTTCTTTAACCTGGTAGCCGATAAAATACGCTACCTACACCGTACCCCAGCTTTACAGTTCTTGGTGTAACAGCCGATGATGACCCAAACCAGTATATTACAATAAGACGTACTGTATGTAATGCATTACACATCGAAGTTACGCCACGATACGCTTGACGACGCGTGGCGTGCCGCTTAGAGACTAAGGTGGCTGTGTTCATTGATTTTTGAGGATACCACAGAAAAAAGCATGTATGATATCGGAATATGGAAGGCTGTTGACAAGTTTTCTTGGGGAGAACGCAATGGCGTAGTGTAGGAAACGCGGACGCCGCCCCATTATATGGAAAGAAGATTATTGGTAAGATATTTGTAAGATATAAAGGTTATTAGGTGCCAGCCGCAAAAGATCGGTAGCTATGGAAATCTATGGGGGAGGCCTAGGTTCAGGCAGGAATAGAATAATAATTTATTTGATACACAACACAATAATGTCACATGCAACAAATTACGAAGAACAGTAGATTCAATTGAATTTGTCTAGACAGTTCGACTCCCGTCCTCCGTGGCGCAGTGGGCGTATAGCCGGCTGAGACGCAGGAGGTAGCGGGTTCGATTCCCGCCGCGGAACAAATGTTTGCATGATCTACAGATATTGGTTCCGTGTCTGGCTGTTTTTCTATATATTATTAGTATGTATTTATAAAAAAAAAGTATATAAGTATTCTATAAGTTATCTGGTTCCCATAGTACAAGCTCTGCTTAGTTTGGGGCTAGATAGCGCTGTGTAAAATGTCCAGAAATATTTATTTATTTATTTTATTTAATGTGGCTGCGTAAATGGCGTTCAGCTCAGCATAATCCCTGACTAAACATGTTTAAATTTCATGTATGTATTTGTGTATGTTTATGATTTGACAACTCTTCTAATCAGACTTATTATAATAAATAATAATAAATATTGCTGGACATTTGACACAGCGCTATCTAGCCCCAAACTAAGCAGAGCTTGTACTATGGGAACCAGATAACTGATACAATACGTATATACTTTTTTTTTGTAAATACATACTTATAATATATAGAAAAACACCCAGACACGGGACAAATATCTGTAAATCATGCAAACATTTGTTCCGTGGCGGGAATCGAACCCGCTACCTCCTGCGTCTCAGCCGACTATACGCCCACTGCGCCACGGAGGTCGTCAACTTATTTATACCATATGTATAGCTTAGTTGCGATAGCGGAAACTAAGCAACTGAGAAACCGGGCAACTGAATTGCGTAATACGAAAAAATAATTCCCGATGGCAACTAGTTGCCGACAAAGAATATAAAATCCTCAATGGCAACTGGTTGTGAAACTCAGTTGCCATAGCGGCCGAAAGGATATTTGCACCAAACACGAATAAGGATGGTTGCGCAACTCGCCTAGAGTTATTTCAAATAGACAGACGTCATATTTTCCGCGTTTGCTAAACTCTGCGTTTAATTTCGTTTAGTAGTGGGCAGCAGATCGCAGACAGATAGTACTAAACCAATTAGCAGATCCAGATTTAATAAACAAGATGCTATTTACATTCTTATAACTTTAAAAAACATTGTGGGTCAAAGTTAATAAGATAACCTTAAAATGAAGGTCCTCTCATACAAAAACAATCACTTACGATTAGTTACGATATTGAATGTAATGTTTTTGCAATGTTAAGTTATATACTATCAAAACCGGCGGAAGGCATTAGTATGAAATAACACAGGTTTACCTAGTTTGGATACCAATGCTATCCCACCAGGAACTAACTATGTTAAAGATAATTATTTCTAGAATTGTTTCTGTTAATTTGATGAATGTTATAATTTAATAAAAAAAAAATCAATTTCACATCAATGTTAAAACAAAAATATTATAATATTTATCAGGTCTAAAATATAAAAGAAGCGGATTTATCCTGTAAGGGATACGCGCGTCCAATCTTCTCTGTATGTTTTGCGTCAAGCTATTTCTATACAAAAATTAAAGAAGCACCATGCCTACACCCTATCCTCACCTGAAAGTAGTACCTTAGCCTACCCGAAAAAAAAGGCAAACAAAAAAAACTAAATTCTCTTTCAGGTTTGTAAATCATATTTTTAGAATTAAGTAAAACATGGTGTCACTATTAGGAACTTTGTGTAAGAAGTGATTATCTATCCCGACCATATCTGGAACGTGCGAGTTTTTGTAGTCTCCTTGTCTTTCTAAATATATGGAAATATTGAGAACTTCTATGGAATATAAAAGTGTGATGTTCCTCATTATTTTCTGGTTATGAAAATGGTATAAATTAGGTTATCATCATTATCATCATCTCAGCCCGTCTACACCCACTGTTGGGTATAGGCCTCTTCTTTATTACGCCATTCTTTTCGGTCCCTTGCGAGTCTCATCCATTGACATGCAGCTACGCTTACAACGTCATTCGACCATCGGGTGGGCGGTCTGCCTTTTGGCCTACGAGCATCCCTTAGCCACCACTCTGCCTTCCTCCAAAAATTAGATTCAAATTTTTAATGCACATAAAAGCGTTTTCCCTAGCGCAATCTTTACCCACATAACACTTTATGTTTTTATCTCAAACTCTCAAAGTTTCAAATCAAATCAAATCAAATAACTTTATTTTGGAACAAAAACATGGTACAACAATACTGGAACACGATAGTATTCGCAGAAGTTATAAACTGTGTCGCGAACACTAACGCCCCCCTCCAGAGTTTATTATTTCCAATTATCATTATTACTATTATTTTTTAAATTATACAAGATAAGGATGTGTGATTATGTGCGCGTATGTGTATATGAGTTTGTGTGTGTGTGAGTTAGTGTGTATGTATGAGAGGGTGTGTGCTTGTGTGTGTGTTTGTGTGTGTGTGTGTGTGTGTGTGTGTGTGTGTGTGTGAACTTGTGTGTATTGTGTGTGTATGTCCTACAGTCTATACAGCAACTTTTAAAAGGTCTTCAGTTTCTTCATACGACAGTGTTACGAGCCACTGAAGACATTTTTGTTGACATTTATAGCGGGGTAAAGGAAATATATTAATGTGTTTGTTGACTCTGTTATATAGTGTGGGGCTAAGGAAATAAAAATGACGACTGGCAAATGCCGTACGCCGTTTTTCAGTTTTGCAAACTAGATCCGATCTGCGCTTAGAGTCAGTTATATTAGGATCATAAACAAGCTGTGAGTGTTTGCGCGAGGTTGTATGTAATATAAAAAGTTGTCGGACAGTGGGAACTTGGCAGAGTGAGTAAAGTTCGGACGTGGGAAACCAGATGGACTTTTTTGCAAGGACAGCTCTCTGAGCCCTCTCGAGTCTAAGCATCAAGGTTTTAACACAGCACAGCCACCCCAGGATACAATGCAATATGACAAAATGGATTGAGCTAATGCGTAATAAATAGATTTCAGTAAATTGAAATCCAGAACAGACCTTAAATTTTTAAAAACGAATATGAGTCTTCTGACTCGCGAAACCGTGGATTCAATTTGTTGCTTCCAGGAAAGGGTACTATCTACCATGACCCCAAGATATTTGAGAACTGTAGTACGTTCAATAGATAAGCAGTTGCAATAGGCTGAAGGAGGAGAAACTCCGGAGCAAACGTGTGCACGGATACTAAATGAAGGGGGAGGTTGGGAAGCTTTGTTTGTGGAGAAGGGAATAAATTTAATTTTTGAAATGTTAAGTGTGAGGAGGTTTGTCCGTAGCCAGTACATAATAAACGTGAGAACATTTTCAGCGTTCTTACGAGCTTCTTGCCAAGTCTGTCCGTGAATAAGAACGGCGGTGTCATCAGCGTATGTAATAATTTTGGAGTTCGGGAATGACATATTACAGAGTTCATTTATATAAATTAGGAATAAGGTAGGTCCAAGGACGCTACCTTGAGGGACTCCAAAACAAATGGGTTCCTCCTTACTCTGAAAACTGTCAATAGATACGTACTGTGAACGGTTACTAAGATAGCTCCGAAACATATCAAGGACAATTCCTCTGACACCAATGTACTCCAGTTTGTTTAGTAAGATGGGAATTGAGACGGTGTCAAAGGCCTTTGATAGGTCCAAGAAGATGCCAAGTGTTTTTTTTTCTTTTGTCAATATTTTGAACAACAGTGTCAGTGAGCTCTAGAACAGCGTCCTCAGTGGACCATCCACACCTAAAACCGAATTGGTTTGGATATAGGACTGATTTGTCGCGCAGATATTTCACAAGCCTGTTGTTCAAAATTTTTTCAAAAATCTTTGAGAAAACTGTCAGAACGGAAATAGGCCTGTAGTTTGAGACACAATTCCTATCACCGCTTTTAAAAATAGGATGTACAACTGCTTTTTTGAAGGCGTGTGGAAAGGTACCCGACGATATGGACAGATTGAAGATATGGTTTAAAATAGGAATAAGTACGTGCCTGGCAGATTTTACAACTTTGGTAGATATACCATCCCAGCCCAATGCGCATTTGTCTTTAAGATTGATAATGATCGTTTCGATTTCGGTGTTGTCGACACTGTAAAAGGCCATAGAGTTTGTTTTATTATTTACGTATATGTATCTATGTATGTGTATGTATCTGTTTACTTACCTTTTTATTTGTCTGCGTTCGAGAGGCTACCCATGGGTCCCATCTGAAAACCAGCGCCGCTTACTATCTTCGGATGGTTAGCAGCAATACGCTGAGACGGGGCCTGTTTGGCCCACACAGCACGGAAGACCATGTTAGTACTTACCTACCTATATATTATATATACATATGTACTTAACTTTTATCTTGTGTTTTTCCTGTTTCTTTATATAATTTTTCTTCTTCAATAAAATCTGTATGTAAGTAGGTATGTTTGTTCTGTATTTGTTCTGTTTTGAATGGTCTGTCCTGTGTGTGTGTCAAATAAATGTATTTTCTTCTTTCTTTCTTTCGCAATTCGGATTAAGGCTGAGTAAGTTGAGAGTAAGGTAAGTAGGTGTAGGTACAGTTTCTGCGTCTAAAATTCTATGCGAGGCACTACAGAGGATTTCGTCCTTTACTTAACTGGTGCAACTTGCTGCCAGATTCTGCAAGCATTTGAACACAGCTCAGCTACGGCTTCATAACATAACCCTAATTACTAATGTATACTTACATATGTTATAAATTCGAAAGTAATTCCATCTCTCTGTCTATTTTTTGTTGGTTACGTTTTCACGACTAAACGGCTTGACCAATTTCCATGAAAGGTATTTACTTACTCAATTAACAAGCAATTATTTGTTACAATTACAAGCGAAGAACCCAAATACTTCACTAATAGAACAAACACATTGTTTTACTTCTAAGATCCTTTTTACCTCTTGTTCTTTCGGGTCGAGAGTCATTGTCCTGGCCCCACAGGCCCAGTCTCCGCCCTACTTCCAGTTTGTTAATTGTATCACAGTATAAGAGACCGTTTTTTTATATTTATTTATTGACTACAATGTAAGTACATATAACCATAATATTATACCCTAAAAACCGTGCAGTTTGTCTGGGTACTCGTACTCACATACGTCGATACTATACGTAAATTTTAAACATCACACAAGATAGTACCAACGCCGACTTAAACAAGAAAACATATACTCAGTTAACATAGAAAATTGTATTGCTAAAAATTACCTCACTGTTTTACTATTTTTGCTAAATATGGGACATTCACCGTGATTTGTGCGCCATGATCACGGATTATGAGTAAAAATCAGATAAAATTACCTGGATACAAATCATGGCAAATGTGTATAAATAGATAGATAGATAATGACTTTATTGCATGCCATTAAAATAAACACACAAACAAAACAATGGGTGGTCTTATCGCTAAAAGCGATTTCTTCCAGGCAACCTTTAGATAGACAGGATCTATGTGAATTAATGAGGACAGCAGCGTTTATATCGTGCTGTTTTACAAGCTTTTTATTAACTTGCAAATGTATGTATGTTTGTCCGGGTGGAATCCAGCAAATGAATTTTAAACCCGTTCCCCTCAACCGATTGAGCTGAAATTTGTAGGCTAGTAGTGTTTGGGCTCATTTGAATCTGCTTGCGGTTCCGATTATGAATTTTATAAAAGCTTGTCGTGAAAAAGTAATTTTTCAACGAAAAACTTATTAGTTAAAAATGTGTTTATAACCAGGATAGTTTCAAACACTTACTATTTAATATTTTTTGAATCTATTCCAAATTTATATTTTAACAATAAACGATAAAGCTAACTTTCAATAAACTAACACAATTTAGTATCGACAATGATAAATTATCTATAATCTAGGTTCCTCTGGTCAGTTTCTCCACAAATATAGGTTGTCAACAATGCTTTCCAACTTTCATCCAACCACCAATAATCAAATAGTAGACCAAGAACATACACAACCCTACCTTATTGAGTACCAAAAAATGTTATTGGGTAAAAGTGGATTTTTTTTAACTAGACTTTTTTTACTAAAAGATATATTGCAATATGATTATAAATAAATAAATAATGCTGGACATTTCACACAGCGCTATCTAGCCCCAAACTAAGCAGAGCTTGTACTATGGGAACAAGATATCTGATAGAATACATATAATTACATATATTTTTTTGTAAATACTTGTAGAAAAATACTCAAACCCGGAACAAATATCTGTAGACCATACAAACATTTGTACTGAAGTAGGAATCGAACCCGCAACCTCGTGCGTCTCTGCTGGCTATTCGCCCACTGCACCACAGATGTCGTCACAGAGGATTAAAAACGAATATAAGATTTGGCAGTATAAAAGTTATAGGAAGAATGTCACCTGTGGTACACAATAAGGTATTATTCCTCCACTAAGTACTCGTAGCTGTTCTATAGACAAATGGCAGCATTTCTCCCACAAGGCAGGTTCAACAGTTGCTTAGTGGTCAGCGAAGCCCGACCGACCGACACATTAGTGGGTTCTCGGCTGTGACGGTACCGCACCATTGTTTGAGAACCTGTGGATAAGATAGAACCATGATAATTTTAAAAAAGTTTAACGATAAAAAAACTGCTACGCTGGGTTAAATAATACTCTATTTTGGGGGAACGCGGAATAAATGTTAATATTTTTGGTTTTGGTGGTTGGTTGGTGGTTTTGTTTGAGTGAAACAGTAATAATAATTATTATTTTTTTACACTGGTCTTCGTTTGAACACAATCTCACCTGATGGTAAGCGATGATGTGGTCTAAAATGAAGCACGAAGATCTAGAAGAAACCTATTCACTCTTACCTTAAAGAGGCCCGGACTGTATTCCTTATAAATAAACCGATAAAATATCAGAATCTATACGAAAACAACTCAGAAAAGTAAAATTCTTGAACATATCTTGAATTATCTCAAAAATGTAAATAAATAGTAGCTAATGAAAACATTAATGAACTGAAACCAAATACACACTCATTGAATATATTCAGTTGAAGTAATCCTAAACCAAACGACATAGAAAAAAATATTAAAATAAACCGAGGGTAGTCGGTTTGAGTAAAAACCCTACTATTCACAAGGAACGAACAGGCTATTGACGATTTAAAATTACCTAAAAGATTTTTTTAAATAACTAAATTTTAAGTTATGGGTAGCCGAGTCGGGAATCCAACTTACCTATTTGTGTGCAAAAAATTAAGGTCATTTTATAGCAGATCGCATGAGGACAAATTATCTAAACGAAACCATGTATTTATACTTACAATACTCTGAAGTAGATTACAACCATATTTATTGTCATAGGTTAGTTCTACTAGTTGACAATACACGATCCACCTTCTTGCAGACAGTATAGCAGGTCCGAGCCCTGGTGCCTTCGGCGGTGGTCAACGAAGCGAAAGCACATTACCTGATGCACCCACGTGAGACGGACTGTATCGCACCACCGTCTGTAGACTTAGGAGTGTTTAGAAAAGACCTGCAAAAAGAGTGGAGTTATAGTGTGTCTGTCTGTTTGCGGCAGAGTAATTCTCTAAAAGATGTACCGATTGGGATGTGGTTTTTTTAATAAAAAGCTATTTTAACTGGGGTGGTTCTTAGCTATGTCAGTTTATAACCCCCTATGCAAAAAGAGGGGGTCTGGTTTTTTAAATATTTTAATTTGTACATGTTATGATGTACGGCGACAAGCGATGTCAGACTGAAAACGGGTCTGCAGGAGCTCATCGAATCCTCATCCGCTAACACCACAAAAACATCCACGGGGAATTTGGAAAGCTGCATCCATCAACTCAAAATCCTGCTCCGTTACTTCAAGGAGCTAGGATGGCTGGGGTCAGGTTAGAAGGGGGTAATGCACAATACACCCCAATGCGGGACGTCAGTGCTGATCTTATTTCCCCCACACTAGAATTAGAATTAGACATGTTATGATTTCTAAGAACAACAATGATTTTACACGCCGACCAAGCTTGAAAAATAAATCAATAAATAATAAATAATGCTGGCCATTTCATACAGCGATATCTAGGCCCAAACTAAGCTGAGCTTGTACTATGGGAACCATATAACTGATAGAATACTCATATACTTTTTTTTTCAAATTATAGGTTAGGAGTTCATGTTAATTGGTTTACTTTTTTAATGGTAAAAATTGCAGATATTCTGGGTTCCTGACTTTGGTGTCACTAAAGCTGCACGCATACTAAATTACAGCACTGTGGGATTACTGGTACCTGTAAGTTTTGTCAATGTTCAGTTTTTATCATGGTTAATAACTAATTTAAAACTTTTTTTGCTTTTTTTATTGGTAGTTATTTAAAAACTACAAGATTTAAACTAAAAAGAAAAACGGGATCGAAATGTGCTCACAAAGACCTTTTATTAAATTTGCCATACGACCGGATAGTCTCATCTTAGTTTTTTTTTACCCCTCTTGAACCCCAATATCTCAGCAATTCCCCCACATTTTTAGCTCATTTAATCACACCAAAATTGTGCTATCACTACCTACCTATATGTATACCAAATTTCACGATGATCGGATAAACGCTTCAAAAGTTATCCTCGGAAAAACAAACATACATACATACAACGCCGATTTGCCCAAGTTGATTTGGAGATCTCGATTCGCTCGATCAAAAATGTATGAAACAATTAAAATACTTACTAACTACGAGTACTAAAACATACCATACAATTGACGAATATTTTAATGGCAAATTTTAGATGCCTAAATACTTTGACATTAGATTTGAATGTTTTACTTTTTAAAATTAATGTAACCTAACAAGAACAATGACGTCCTCTTCTCTCCAAAATATTGTTGTGTCCAACAGGGTCCATAATTATCATGTACCTATGAATTACCACCTATTATTACATTCTGGAACACAATAAACGATTGAGTATTGAGTATGTATATACATAAGTTTCCTAATATGATAACACATTGTAGCGAGTGGTGGACGCAAATACAATATGTAACAAAAACCCCGTCGGATCCATGAAGAGCGTATTCCGTCATAGAAATGAAAGTCAGGCAGATGTATAAAAAACATATGTATCAAATAACTTGAAAGTTATTTCATTTTTAATTTCAAGAATTATCTGAATTTTACCCCAAAAATAGGCAAATTTTACCGAGTTGTCAACTCTCGACATTCAGCTGTGGATTTGGCGGCATGCTTTGTAAATGCCGTAAAACGAAAATCCACCTTCGGGTCGCACTGCAGCAACAAACAACAAAGGCGGTGCGCCGCCACGAGCACCTTTGTTGAAAGCCGCCAAAAGTTTTGCCTCTCGTTCTATCGCTCGCACGCGCCGACCTCGCTTCAGTTTTGCGCTGTACCGTCCGTAGTTCGTACGTCCCGACATTATTTCTTCGCGAAATGTCATATTCGAATGCGGAATATTACAATATGTTAATGTGCTTAGGAAGGAGTTCAAATAATTACGCAGCTGCGCGCAGAGACTATGAGGAGCGATTTGCTCTGCCTCAAGGTCTCCAGTGCCAGTTAAACGTGGATTTTCATCGTTCAATGTGGTTCCAGCACGATGGCGCCCCGCCTAATTTTTTGCGTGCAGTTCGCGATTACTTAAATGAATAGTTTCCACAGCAATGGATAGGAGGGGGGGACCTGTTACATGGCCTCCACGATCTCCTGACCTCACGCCATTAGACTTTTATTTGGCACGTCAAACTAGTTGTGTTTAATAAGCTGTGTGACTCGAAAGCGGAAATGCGAGCTCCAATCGTCGCAGTTTTTGAGTCAATAAAATCTGACACAAGTGTGCTGCGAAAAGTGCGTGCCAACGTTATAAAACGGTGTCGAAGGTGCATTGAAGTTGGAGGTCGACACGTGGAACACGACCGCCGAAGTCTTGATCAAGTTGACGTGCTTCTACATACCTAGCAATACCTACCTAAGCTCTTGTTAGAGCTAACTCCAAGTTCTTTTCAGAGCTAAACCAAAGTTTTTTTTCAGATCTACACCTAAGCTCTTTTCAGAGCTGCAATAAACTTATTGTTTCTTGACTACAATCGTCAACAAAAAAAACAAAAGACACTTGTCGACGAAGTGTCTTCGTCGTCTAAAGGGCGGTCACCGTCTCCGGCGCGCCGCGTAGGCCGCCGGTGTTGCCAGATGTAAGTTTTAATTTTTGAGCGTCAAATAATGAAATTTAGTCGGGAATTTTTTTTATTGTTTTTTCTGTAATAGAATTACATGATTGTGACCAAACATCGATACTATATTACACCCTTAAAAATCCGACAGGGTTTTTGTTACATATTGTATAAAAAAAATGCTCTTAAATATTTATTGTACCTACATGTGTATAATTTATGATAATTGATGCAAAAATATCCCATTTATTTTTTCACGATAAAAATCTCTATAAATCTCCTTAATTTATGACTACAATAAATATGTTTCCCTATATATATCTTAAATATACATACATAAGTTACATAAATTAATTAATCTTTAAATAATATGGTCAGCGTTAATCCATCCGAGTTTGATCAAGCTGTATCAATTAGTCAATCTCGTTTGATTTGCGATTTCTCTAAGAAAAACCAAACCTGATAAACGGGTGTTTCTTGTAATCCCTTTCAGTTGGTAAATCGCTCAAAGAATATTTATTTAATGGACTAGCAAAGTCTCAGTATTTTGAAATTTAAACAGCTTTATCGTTAGATTATTTTAATAAAACAAATTATGTATCGCGTCCGAAACTTGAGGAATCATTAGAGAAAATGCATTAGGTTTAAAACCTTATTTACAAAATCATTGAACCTTCTAAATAAATCAATCACAATTTGTTATACACATTCATTGACAGAAATGCTATACCTACAATTATCTATGTGGTAAATTTTATCATAAAGAAAATACAAAATAAAAACTACAGTTATCCAAAGACCGTTGCAAACGCTCCTTACGATAGCTCAACGGCTCTTTTTATCCAATTAAAGGCATTATTTTTACAATGAAATACTATAATTTGCGTATATAACACGTCTTCCACTAGTGTATCGTATTATATTAAGTACTTTATTTGTATCATAATTGAATTGCCAAAACTACATTCTCAGGTCAAAAATCTACAATTCCCATGATTTTCTTACACAATAGTCTTGCCTTGCCAAAAAGTGAATGACTCCAAAACAATAACACGCGAAGCTTTTAACATTGTTTGCTTAAAAAATTTGAACGCCGATTCTATTTATTCTCATGTCTACGTCAGTGCGAAGGCGAATCTCGACCTCCCAAAGAAACCTAACGAACCTTCAGTACGATAACTGCGCTTGAGCCTCTCTGTGCTCTACTGTTCCGCGATAGACCAATCAGAGCTCGCTCTTTTGTTCGCATTTTGAAAAATAGTGCGGATGCGATTCAAAAAATATTCTTGCGACTGTTCGATAATATTTTTCTTATATCAAAAATCCTTTACGGCCAGTGTTGAATCGAATTTTAAGTGTTAAAATTGAATCGATTATTATGTTTTTTAAATTATGTAATCGAGTTACTTTTGAGTGATTATTGCTAATTAGTTCAACGTCAGTGATGAATGTGTTATGTGAATGTGCTTATTAACACTTGTGTTATAATTAAGTGTACGCACATAAATATGGGTAAAGCACTGATTACGTTATTGGTTCCAAATATATTGAGGCTTCCACAAATCCAAACTTATTTAAGAAAAATGTAGCGTGAACAACGTAAAAGTAGTTGATACATGTCCTATATTAATATTATATATTATGACTTACTTAACTTTTTCAAAGATAAAATCTATTTATTATTTTATTGAAGATTTACAAGAAACAAGAACACTGACGTCCTCATCATCATATCAGCCGCAGGACGATATTCCCACTCTTGAACGTAGCCCTTCCCTACAGATCGCCAGAGCGACTGATCTTGTGCGGCATGCACCCAATGGCACCCAGCAACCTTTGTCTGGTCATCTAATGGGGGATGGCGTCCTCTTTTCTCCTTATAATATTAAATCCATCCACGGCGTATTTTAAACGCCGTGGATGGATTAAATATTATAAGGATTTAATATAAAATTTTTTTTTCGCGGCCGTAAACGCGCGTCTGTGAAACATAATGAGATATTAAATTGTATAATTATTCTTTGTTAATAAACAATTTTTTCGTCAAAATAAGAAAATCACGTATCGAGACGTTCTTCAGATATGTTTATGACCGTTCTCTGACACCATAAAATCCCGTTTTTTTCAAATAAAAGCCATTGTCCTTATTGTATGTAACGAAGTCACAGTTCGACGGTTTTACATACCTACTTCTTACTCTAATTCTAGGGAGAGGGGAAATAAGGTAATAGCGTCCCGCATGGGGTGTATTATGTACCCCAATTACCCCCCTTCTAATCTGACCCCAGCCATCCCAACTCCTTAGTTGCGGAGTAGGACTTTGGGTTAATGGTAGCAGTTTTCCATAGTCCCCGAGGTTGCTGACGACGAAGATGAGAAGACAAGCTTATGACCGTTCTCTGACACCATAAAATCCCGTTCTCCAAATAAAAGCCATTGTCCTTATTCTAAGTAACGGAGTCACAGTTGGGCGGTTTTCCACAATAAGCTATAATTAGCTTACCACAATACAAGTGCTTAATACAAGTGCAATTAGTCAAGTTAAACAATAGCACGGTACTATACGATGTGTGAGGCAATTTATATGGGAACTGTTAGACCTACTTTTCTAAACTACAGAATCACAACACGTGATATATGTGTGAATATTGATATTTGAATGTCGGAAAAAATCACTTTAATAAAAAATAGGCGGAAAGAATATTTAAGTTCTTTTGCATATTATATTAGCAAAGCCTATAGAGCTACTCTTAGGGCGACAAGAGCAACTATGCCTAATCGTATTTAGTGGTTTAATATGTGAGAGTTGCCATATCATACAAATACGTCAAATTTAAACATTTTTAGTCGCTAAATACGTTTATTATAGGCTTAAGCTAAATACTGCAATAAATGTTAATATTGACGACCAAATGTTCCTTCAGAGTAGAATATCTTGGCTCAAATGTAACACTTGACTATACAAGCAACTATATACCAAAAAAAATATATTGTCCTCAATCGACCCATTTATGTTTTATTGCGGTACTCAATAAGGTAGTGTTACTTTTATTAGATAACGAAAATTTACTTGAATTTTTGTATTATGTCTATTGTTATATCGTATAATGATCATTAAAAATAACAACCAGCCTTGTTTCTTTCCTGATTCTTTCTTGACCTGGTCGCGGAGGAACAGGTGGTAAAATTGACGTTTCAAAGTGATCCTTGTGATTTGAATGAATAAATTAATATTGACTATTGTAGGGTTGGCTAAGGAACTCTCCTGGTCTATATGGTGTAATCAAAGCTTCAGAGACATTCACCCTATGAAGCCAGACAATATCTAATTGGATAGAAATTACCTTGTATGGTACACTATAAATTGACTAGCGGCAGTTCACTTTTTTTATCCGCCGGGATATGAACCCGCACCCTTCCCCGGAATCGGTACCAATCCATACTAATAATATAAATTCGAAAATAACTCTGTTTCTCTGTCTGTTTGTTGCATTTTCACGACTGGGCCGATTTTGATGAAATTTGGCATGGTCCACCTGCAGCTTTGCATGCATAGTTTTGTCAATAAATAGTAGTATACACAATACATACACCTCTATGGGGGATGTCAGTGCAGAACTTATACCCCCACACTAGAATTAGAATCCACAAGATACCGTTCATACGGTTACTACGCGACCAAAGCCGTGGGCAGACACTACCACTTCATAAATATATAAATAAATAATGCTGGACATTTTACACAGCGCTATCTGGTCCCAAACTAAGCAGAGCTTGTAGAGCTTGTACTAATGCGAACCAGATAACTGTTTACTTATAGTACACTTTCTTTTTGTAAATACGTATATAGAGAAACATCCAGGCGCTGATAAAATATCTGTAGATATTGCAAGCATTTGTCCCGCGGCAAGAATCGAACCCGCTACCTCCTGCGTCTCAGCCGGCTATTCGCCCACTGCGCCACGGAGGTCGACAATATACATACAACACAAAATATGGACAAAACAAAATATGTGGGTTATGTTCTCACCTTATTCGCGCGGACCGAAGCTCAATAAATTCAATTATTTGTTTTATTTGGCACCCACCTGGCCAAATAAAACAGAACAGGGCAGGCCATTGTGTCTAACTTGGAAACGAAACAGGAAAGTTAAAGTTATGACAACTTATGGAATGAACGACCGGTACAGTACAGGACTTTGTTGCAATACACGGTGCAAAAGAATATCTTTGTTTAATCACACTAATATTATAAATGCGAAAGTTTGGATGTTTGTTTGTTTGTTACTCAATCACGTCGTAACGGCTTAATCTAATTTGATGAAATTTGGTATGTACTTACGTAGATTATAACCTGGATTAACACATAGACTACTTTTTATTGACAAACCACGCGTGCGAAGCCGCAGGCGGAAGCTAGTTAAAATTTATTTAACTGTTTAAATTTGACGTATTTGTATCATTTGACAACTCCTTCAATCAGATTTAGCCACTAAATACGTTTAGGCGTCGTTGCGCAAGTCGCCCTAAGAGTAGTAGAATTCCTTGTGAAGGCTCGCCGTCGCCACCATAACTATTTCTACCGCCAAGCAGCATTGCTGTGTTTCGATTGGAATGACATGGTTTTCGGTGAAATTACAGGCACATGGCTATTCACCTGTGTGCCTCAAGTTGATGGACGCAGGGATTTGTTATAAGCGATGGTTACCACTTACCACTTAATTTCAATTCTTCAAGTGGGCCATATGCTTGTTCCGCCTCAAGGTCGTATAAAAAAAATGGTCTGGCACATTAACATTATCTTGCTAAAAGTGGCTAATTGTCTTCATTTACGAGAACAATATGCGTTTTTGAAAAACATTCACCTTTTAAGGCGAGATGGCGCGGATTGAGATGCAAAAAGTTTCGGGTTCAGTTCCTGATACGAGACTTAGATTTGCATTGCAAATATTTTTTGCGATGCAACCTAAAAAACTACGTAAGTTTTCGATGTACGGAATCCTACAAGTGTTTTTTTCGATACCTTCTAATTTTACGTGCAGAGGTTCTATTATTACGTATAAATTAAGCAATCGAAATTATGTTCGGGCTTAGATTAGCATAAAAATGATATGCAACTGAAACACGCATATAAACTACGTTAAACTTGTCATGTCGGTCAGTGTATTACATAACTGAGAACTAAAAATGAAGACAAACATACATGCATACTTTTATACAAGGCGCCGACATTAACAGTGGCAATACTCGCACATAATGTCTAATTTTCTTATTTTATTTATTACTAGCTGTCACCTGCGGCTTCGCCCGCGTTGTTCTAGGGTGTAAAAATACATAGGTACAGTTAATTTTAAGAGACTCTTAGCAAGACTCTACTTAGAAAAACAGACTGAAGAACTCTGCGGCCGCTAAAAATTTGTTGTTACTCATCATTGCGACCCTATATAATTTGAAGAGACAGGGCTGGGGGATGCTGCGCTAACTGCAATTTTTTTCACTAATCAATTAAACCCTATCTAACTTGTTGTGATTTGGTTACTGCAGTTGCTACACTTTTTGATGGTTCATCCCATGGAAACATTTAGGGGATAAAAGGTAGCCTATGTCGTAATCCAGGTTATAATCTATGTATATACCAAATGTCATGTATAAACAAACATCCAAACTTTCACGTTTATAATATTAGTATAATGTGATACTAGCATAAGAAATATAAAGTGTAGACCAAAACGGCCAGTCATTTATTCATTGTAAACTTAAGTAAACCATCATTAGAAATCTTTGGAACGGGTCATTAAGTTATGTTATGACATTCTTTAGATCGTTCCATCGCCAATTTTCTCCTTCGAAATAGAAAAGGACTAGAAACAAAACTTGATTTAAAATATGAGGTCGTCGCGTCGGTATAAACTTAATTTACCGAACTAATTGAATCCAGTGTATCTGGCTGGTTGGCAGAAGGTTGTTATTTTTAAGTTTTATTTTTGGAGTGAAAACTTCTTTAGTCGCGTACATTTTTTGAGATGGGAAAAAACCATTGAACTCGCGACACTGTTACCATTACCGTGACCGACACCTCTTTTTTTTTTAATTGGATAGAACTTCGTTTGACCACAATCTCACCTGATGGTAAGTGATGATGTGGTCTAAGATGAAGCACGAAGATCTAGAAGAAACCTATTTACTCTTACCTTAAAGAGGCCCGGATTGTATTCTTTAGGAAAAACAGACGACGGCAAAGTGTTCCATACCTTAGCTGTACGCATCAAGAACGTAGAACCAAAACGGTGTGTGCGAATGGGTGGTATATTGACTAGGTACGGGTGGTACTGAGCCGTGCGCCTGCTTGTCCTTTGATGGAAAGGAGATGGCGGGATCAGATCGTATAGTTCCTGGGCACATTCCCCAAAATGTATTCTGTAAAAGATCGATAGGCTTGCAACTTTACGGCGGTGTTCGAGACTTTGGGTCTTAGTCACCGCCATATATTGCTCACCTATAAGCCTAAAAGCCCTACGTTCTATCGAGTCTAAGGTAGCGAGCTGGTATTTGGCCGAGCCATCCCAAAGGTGGCAGCAGTACTCCATACCAGACTGGACCTGAGCTTTATAAAGACTAAGAAGCTGTCCTGGTGTGAAGTATCTCCTGACCTTGTTGAGGATGCCCAGCTTCATGTCAGCTGTTTAAGCCTTAGACTCGATGTATGAGCTAAAGTTGAGAGTAGGCGTGAGCGAGACCCCTAGGAGCTCGAGGTGATCTTTTACAGATAACGGTACATTCTATCCTCTGTATATGAAGTGAAAACTTCTTCAGGCGCGTTGGGCATTTTTTGAGATAGGAAAAAACCATTGAACTCGCGACACTGTTACTGACACCTCAGTATATAAGTATCTTGTAATTGTTCAAGTTTCCACTTCTGTCGGTACTCCCGAGGTCCCATTTTTTTATATTGTAAGTGCTTAAGGGAATTTCTGGATTGTTTCGTCCATTATTCCTCTTCCGGCACTCAAAAGGGAATTCCATCTAAAGTAAATTTGGACCGACGACCTCGCAGTCAAAATCTGTTTTGACCGATTATGAACTTTGGCTGTAACATATACATGAAATTTAACGCTCTAAAATAAAACAACCATGTGCAAAATTCCATTCATAAAGAGTTACGAAACAGATAAGGAACGAAATGTGTGCCAAATGTTGTCACCCGCCCATACGTGGCGGATTTAATGGACCCCTACGCAAATATACGTATCAAGTTTCATGTTTACCTTACATGCCTTCTTTTAGCAATAAATTATATGCCAACAGTCAAATCGACGTCCACTGCTGAACATAGTTCTCCCCCATATGTAGATCTCCAGAGTAACCGATCTTGCTTGAGTGGCCTGCGCACTTAACGGCTCCGAGTAAACATTATTAGGTCATCTTTCCATATAGGGCTGTCCTACGCTGCGTGTCAGTTGGACTTTGGTTTGGCTACGAATCTTCTCATTTCACTTTTTGTTTATTTTTTGTTTATACCTCCTGGAGATGGAACAAGCCTATGGCCTATTTAATGTTAAGTGGTAACCATCACCTATAACAAAGCATTGCCTCGTAGGTCACGCATCTTGGAAACGTGCCCTACGATGCTCTGCCCTGCGTCCATCAACTTGAAGCATACAGGATTCGATCTCATAACATTCTCATAGATAATCTTAATTTTCACTCTATAATTATCTGTACTGATATAAAATATTATTAAAACATTGTAATTTAAGAAACTAAGAATACAGCGTCTCAGTCCGATAGTGGTATAATTTAGACTGAAAATCAATTTAAACGAATACAACCAACCCCCGCCATTACGAGATTGTGAAATTCTTTACAACGCCTCTTTTCCCTCTATTTTTACATTACCTGGAAGCCTCAACAAACCACGTTAATCGGTGCTTTAACTCGTCGATTTAAAAACCAATCAACTGTTATTACCTAAGAAAACGAATGAAAGAAATGCACGTAAAATGGATACAATCATCATTAGCTCAACAATGTGATGGCAAGCAGAATCGTAAGGAAAGTAAAAAGAGTTAAGAGATTCTTCGTTAAACGATCTCAAGGAGAATGCACCCGTAGAAACTAATATGAAAGTTGCAGTCAGCATACTTGAAGGGAAACATAAAGATCCTACACTTGGCAACATGGCAGAGTTCAACGTAAGCCAACTCATAGCTGAGCTGTCAGAAAACACAAAAGTTCCAAAAGGTGAAATCGAAAATATACAGAGGAGGCTATTACAACAAGCGAACGAAATATTGAAAGTAAACGCTTTTGCCAATTCCAACCGACCGGTTCCGGAGCCGCGCATCGTCAATACTACACAAAAATACGATAACAACAAATCTATCTACGGCAGGCCGATACAAAGAGATGAAATTCAAATGAATAGAGATACGCGATACATGGCCAGAGATATCCAACTTGATCCGCAACTAGTTCCCGAGAGACTGGAAATGTCGTTGGACAGTGCATGTGGAATGATAAACGGTGCTCAAGGGAATGGGAATACGCTAAGGGTCGGACCGACGCCTGCGCAGGGAAGAGCTTTTTTCTACGGAACGGGTTCTGCGTCGGCCCGCTTGGCGGCCAGTGCGCGCGCCGCTCCCACAAGAGGTGAATGTCTTTCCGTTTTTAAATTTAAACTTTTGTTAAGAACCTCATGGTTTTTTCTTACATGCGACCTTTTTGGTGGCGTAAAGTTTTGTGCAAATGTGAATGGGCGAAAGAGTCAATGACGCCGAAGTTGTGATTGTAACGGTTATCGGTGGTTCATTGTACCTACGGATTGTTCGGTATGTGTCCTTTATAAGCTTTACTACATTCTAGAGAGACGTCAGGTCTAGTCTCTTACTTTTGTTTTTATGCTTGTCTGTCTGTGGTTCTATCTTTGACATTGTAGTTTAATCTGAGTGGGTGCAGTTTTGCAATATCATGCTGTCTAGCTACGGCAATTGAAGCTTTCTAAAATAATGCAACTTTCCAGTATCTACCTACAGACAAGCTATAAAAAGTGTTTTTCTTATAAGTTTTTTTGCACGATGTAATCACATTTTTAAAGGTGAAAAAATAGCATTATGTATTTCTTGATTCTTTTTTATTGCAACTAGTGTATTGCAAGGTTGTCTCATATATGGTGAAGATCTGATGAAGATGGACTTGGAGAACGAAACTGACGATAGCATATTGCTCGCCATGAAGGCATCTTTTTATTAAAGTATTTCTGGCCTTAGACCGAGCTGTAATTTTCAAAGCTATAGTGTCAAATTGCTTTTTTTTGTCAGTCTACTGTTATCTCGACTGTTTCTTGCCCCTCGAATCCGGTTAAAGTCAGCAACTGTTAACATCTAGATTCACCATAATTGCAGAATGGTCTTGCATATCGAATGAGCGAAGTTACATCCTTATAGTGCTTGGAATATTTAATGTTTAAAAAAAACTTGTTTTACTGATTCACTCCTTCGATCTAGTGCACAGTTTTGCAATCTAGTGCCACTGGATTCTGATGAGTTTGTAAGTAGATATGTCATCATCTTTCTGCCTGTATCCCATACGTGGGGTTGGTGCAGCATGTTTTCTTCTTCTTAAATATGCCTCTTTTAACTGTAATTTTAGTACTGACTCTTTTCTTACAAGAATGAATAAAAATCATGTAAAAGCGATTCAGTTTAAATATAAAGTACGAAAAAAATAAAAATAAAATTATGTAAGAATAGTATGCGGTACGTTAAAGATAAAATAAACAAACAAACAAGTTTGTTATTTATTTTGATGATTGTACCTACCAATGTGATGGCCAATGGAGCAAAGGCTTGAGCGAGTGGTGGCCGAAGTCAAGCCAGAGAAATCCAGGTCGTCCGAGGGCGAGATATACGACATCGTGAAAATCGCGGGAAACACCTGGATGAGAGACGCACAGGATAGAGGCTGGCAGAAAACAACGGAGGCCCATACCCAGCAGTGGGTGATTCCGGACTGAAATGATGATGGTGATGACTGGTTTGAGCTATATTCCCCACGGGTGAGCCTGTGTTGTTTGTTAAAATGTGGTAACCGCCCCTTCCCCCACACATCTAGATAAATGCTAGGTACCTAGCCAAATTAGGTCCAACGGGATTCGTACCCGCCTATCTTCTATCTTATCTTTGCCTTTAATCGATGATTTTGACTAATTCAGTCATGAGATATACACAATTATATTTATGTAACTCGAATTTAAGTTTTAGAAAACAACATCCTACAAGTGATCGTTGTAAAATATACAAATGTTTTTAAACCATTTTATACGTTTTACATATATTATTATGTAGAGTTACGAGCAAAGGCTAATCTGCATGTAAAATATTAAAAAAAAAACAGTTATTTTCTAGAGCGTTGAAACCTTGAAATAAATAATTATTGTAATAACTTAAATAATAATTGTATTACATACTCGTAGATCTGCGCTCAAATCTTGTAATATAAATTAGTTAACCAGTTAATGTTATTCATTCTGGGCTAGTGAATTCGTACACCAATTAGTATCTACAGGGTTACATTCTAATTTTGTTCCTATTTTGGTACAAATGGAACAAATAAAATAATATATAATATATGGTTCCTATTTGAACCATTTTAGGCCAAATAATATCAAATGTGTACAATTCTTGAATTTTACCTTAATTGTTTCTTGAATTGACCTATAAATTTATGTTACCAATTTTATTAATGAAAAGAATAGAATAAAATAAAAATGTATTTGTAACATTAACAAAAAAAAAACGATGAAGGTACAAAAAATAACTTAAAACTTATACTTTATTCCTGATTTAAGAATTGTTACTGTTGATTTAAGACTGAGTTTAAGAAACATTGGTAGGTAAGGTAGTAGGTACCTACTTACGTACAGCATTTAGGTGCAAAATGTATATGTTTTTTATTATAAATACATGATTTTTCCTCAGCAAGGATTCGTTTACGTAAAATCTCTGGCTGTAAAAGTTCGTTGATATATACATATATATTTTTAACTAGCAGACCCGCCCGCGGCTTCGCACGCATGGTCTCAATTCCGGGTATAATCTATCCAAATATACCAAATATTATCAAAATCCAGCGTTAGTCGTGAAAACGTAATAATCAGACAGACAGAATTTACTTTCGAATTTATAATACATATTAGTATGAATATGGATGTACATCTAAATAAATCTCATGTTCTTTTGCTTAAGATATAAGAGGGCCCGAAGGTTATTCGATATCCAGTTTACTAGACCGTATAACCTGTCGTTGAGGTTTCGTCTATTGTCTGACAGATGTCAAGGAGTGCCGAACAATACAATAAGTCGTCTGACAGTTGACAGGTCATTCCATTCGGCGTTTTTGATTTACGTCTCAAGGTTGGCCACAAGGAAACTTTATACTAACTTTGGTTTTATTTTTTGTTTGAATGGAACTATGTTAGGTAGGTAGGTTCTGCGGTTGTATTATAAAGAGGTGTGGTAACAAGACAAAAAACTAGCGATTCGAACGTTATTGTAACTTAAATTAAATTAAATCATTTATTTACAAGATTTACCTTTATTATGCGCACCGCCAAGGAGTGGAACGCCTTGCCTGAGTCTGTGTTTCCTGATAACTACAACCTAGGGATCTTCAAGTCACGCACGAGTGAATAGGTTTCTTCTAGGCAAGCGTGTACCATCGTAGACTGGATCATCGCTTACCATCAGGCGAGATAGTGGTCAAACGCTAGCCAATAATTAAAAAAAAAATTACAAAAATACGTACAATACACTTAAAAAAATTACAAAATTTATATACTTTTTAATAGATCTTCGAAGCAGCTTTGATAAAAAATGTACATCTATTACTACCTAGTTAACTGTTTTATGTTTTTACTTATTTCCGAACGAAGTTGTGTCAATAAAGTAATTCAAGAAATTACAGCATAATAAAAATTAATCTCTTTGCTTGCCACAAATAAAATAAAAATTCAAAAAAAGTTATAAAAGAAGCTCTACTTAAACCAACTTCCAATTTAAAACGGAACAGATGAGCACAAAAAACGAACAGGTTGAATGCACCTGCCTTTATAGACTTCCCCAATCCCAAAACCTTATGATAATTTCAACTTTATTACGTAAGGTTTAAGATTTGAAATGTATGGTCTGATTAACCTGACCTTGGTTTACCACCTTTTCGATTGTAGCTCTATCTCTTTTCCGCGAAATGTCTTATTTAATTATGATCAGGGCAAGGGCAAGTGGAAAAATATATCAATATTTATCGTATCGATATTTTTATCCGGTATCGATAATTATTGAGTACATATTCCCAAAGCATTCAAAATTCGTAAAAAAGAATAGACATGAAGAAAATTGTATTTATTATTAATACTCGAGCCTAAACAATAATTGCAGTTCATGAAGATTGTGGCAGGATTTTTATAAGTTAACAATGCGCGAGGTGCATTCAAGGAGTATCTAGTAACAATAAACACGAAACGAAAGTTGCGTTAAAAAAAATCGAAATTGATACGAATTCGATACTCCAAAATAAATATCGAATTTCGATATATCGTGATTAAATTATCGACGATATACATATATCGATAATTGTATGGATAAATATCGATATTGTTTGCCCATGCCTAATTTTGATTTCTCATCGTTGCTTGTAATATTACCTCTACCCGTTGAAACGGAAGGTATACGTTAACATTCAACGTTTATGTACGAAATATATACTAATAACTTAGAACGTAAATAATAATAGGTCTTTACCTATGAAATTACCGTTCTTCAGTACTGGCCATTTCAAATAGAAAAAAAGTTTGGAATGGCGTTGTATTCTAAATTCAAATTAATTTTGTTTTAAAAACATGACATTCTTTTTACAAACTCAGTCTTTTGTTTATTGATTTGCGTTGTAATTTCATTACATTTGAACATTTTTCGTCTTAACTTTTTCGTCGTCGTTTTTCGTTTTGAACTCTTTAAAAATTCGTGTAATTATGGAATATGAGTTCCGTCGTGGCACCAACGCGACACAAACGGCACGTAACATCAAAAACGTTTACGGAGAGAACTGTACAAACCAACGCACAACCCGTTATTGGTTTTCCCGGTTCCGTTCTGGAAATTTTGACTTGAAAAATGAAGCTCGTGGTCGTCCGGAGACTTTGATCAACAATGATGAATTAAAGACGATTGTGGAAGCTGACGAAATGCAATCTACAGCTGAGCTAGCAGCAGCTTTTGATGTTAGCATCAAAACAATTTTGATCCATTTGCGACAAATAAGCAAGGTAAAAAAACTTGATAGATGGGTGCCCCACGAACTTAACGATCGCCAGCGCAACGTACGCGTCGAGACCTGCCTCGCGCTGCTCAATAGGCAAAGAAATGAAGGAATTTTGAACCGAATTGTTACGTGCGATGAAAAATAAATTCTGTTCGACAATCGAAAGCGCTCATCAAGTTGGTTAGATCCTGGTTCAGCACCAAAGCAATGCCCTAAACCAAAAATGACCCCTAAAAAGGTGATGGTCACTGTTTGGTGGTCTAGTGCGTGTGTGACTCACCACAGCTTTTTACAAAACGGCATGAGCATTACTGCAGATGTGTACTGTGAAGAACTGGAGACAACGATGGAGAAGCTTGCACATCGGCAACCAGCTTTGGTCAATCGGTCGTCCCCACTGCTCCTTCACGACAACGCGCGACCCCATACTGCACAACAGACAGTCTCCAAGCTGCAAGAGCTGGGGTTGGAAGCTCTCCCTCATCCGCCATACTCACCAGACCTTGCACCTACCGACTATTACTTTTTCCAAAATTTAGACAACTTTTTAGTGTGTAAAAAATTCAATTCCCGAGAGGCAGTACAAAATGCCTTTAAAGAGTTTGTTGCCTCCCGTCCAGCTGATTTTTACAAGAAGGGCATCAATAAACTGCGAATGCGTTGGCAAAGATGCGTCAATTGCATGGGTGATTACTTTGAATAAAAGAAATAAAAAAGTTTAAAAAAATAAGTACATTCACTTATTCCATACAAAACGGAAATTTCATAGGTAAAGACCTAATATTAAAAGATTACCTGACAACATTTTTTATTCGAACTCTTTTAACACTGGTATTGAACAACACAATACGCGCGATAAGAACCTATATAATACTAGCCATGAAATATTAAAAAAAAAAACCGGCCAAGTGCGAGTCCGACTCGCGCACGAAAGGTTCTGTACCATTATTTATAAAAACGGCTAAAAAATCACGTTTGTTGTATGGGTGCCCCCCTTAAATATTTGTTATATTTTAATTTGATTATTTATTTTTAAAGTGAATATATAACTAAATATTCTGTGAATATTTGAAGTGTCTACCTGTTGCCGTTATCAATATCGAGCAAAAAAATCACGTTTGTTGTATACCTTAAATATTTATTTTATTCTTCTGTTTTTAGTATTTTTTGTTATAGCAGCAACATAAATACATCACCTGTGAAAATTTCAACTGTCTAAATATCACGGTTCATGAGATACAGCCTGGTGACAGACGGACAGACAGACAGCGGAGTCTTAGTAATAGGGTCCCGTTTTACTTTTTGGGAACGGAACCCTAAAAACTACACGTTCTTATTTCAAAATTGCCGACATCCTACCTGTCATGTCACCATTCCCGCCTTGTTATTTTTAATTCGTTCGGAAACCACGTTATTGCTTTTCCTATTGTTCTTGGATTATCTTTATGCAATATTTCTTTCGTAAGTATTGTATAACAATTGAGAAGTTTCCGGTTTATCTGAATTTATAAAACATATACAATCTTTAGTCGTAAAGTTTGATTATTTACCGTGTTTTAGTAGTGCTATAAAATTGCTTAGCCGTTTCTTAGTCAAGTCAACATTAGTTATGTGCATAGAATTAAAAGTTTATTAAAATTCGTATTTTTCAAACTTTCGCGATCACAGGACATAATTATTAATTAAAACGGGTATTTAAATAATGATTTATCACGTATGTACCTAGGTACCTTTTTTATTTGGTATCCCGACGTTTCGGCTGTGGTGCAACAGTCGTGGTCACGGGTTGACTAAATAACAAATAAAAAAGGTGTATACGCGATACGGGTATTTATCGCGTATGTACCTTTATTATTTGTTTTTTTTTTATATTTATTGCGTTTTAATCAATAATTATTAAAATTAGGTACGAGTAAGATAGGAAGGTGATCTTAGAATAATCTGTAGAGTTGACTTGTACAATAAACAAGTTAAATCTGTTTTTTTCAAGGGTTTTTTAAATTGTGACAAATATCTTTTGAAATAGCCTCAGACGAATGATAGTTGCAGGAACACTTTATTCGATGGTATTGCGAACGTCTACGCCCTACTATCCCAAAAACATACGCCAACGCCATCACTGCACTGCACTTCCTCCAACATTACCATCAGTCACATAATTCGTCTGCAAGTGGTTTGACCGTCATTGTCGCCTTACAAGTGCCGAACCTCACAAACGGACGCTACTTGAACCATTTACAGATGACTAGCTTCCGCCAGCGGCTTCGCACGCGTTGTTTGTCAACAAAAAGTAGTCTATGATGATCCAGGCCATAATCTATCACCAAATTTCATGGAAATCGGTTCAGCCATTAGTACGTGATTGAGTAACAAACAAATAAACAAACATCCAAACTTTCACATTTATAATACTAGCTTCCACCGTGGCTTTGCTCGCGTGGTTTGTCAATAAAAAGTAGCCATGTGTTAATCCAGGTTAAAATCTACGCACCAAATTTCATTAAAATCCATTCAATAGTTTTTGCGTGAAAGAGTAACAAACATCCACACATACATCCTTACAAACTTTCGCGTTTATTGTTGATTATTGTTTAAGTTGATTTAGTGTGATAAATTCCTATGTTGATTTTATTCAATTACGTACCTGATCTATACCATACCTATTTCCGCCGCCAAGCACCATTGCTGTGTTTGAAGGGTATGGTTGCCGGTGAAATTACAGGTACATGAGACTTTACACCTGTATGCCTCAAGTTGATGGACACAGAGCAGTGCATCGTAGATTCGTAGGGCACGTATCTAACGTGCGTGACCTACGAGGCAATTCTCAGTTATATTCAATGGTTACCACTTAACATCAGATGGGCCATAAGTCATAAGCTTGTTCCATCATGGTAGTATTAAAAAAACCAGTATGAACTAAAAAATACCGGCTCTGTGTTGTAATGTGATGCCAAACTAGCCGTTACACGTAAGTAATTAGTGTTACAACCACACAGAAGCCTTTGATACAAAACGCCTTATTTTTGAGGTGTGTAGAGGTGCGAAAACAATTTGTAATTTGATATATCGTCGTTTTGTTGGTAGCATGTCAGGCTATAGCTGTTGGTTATTCCCACAGGAATTGAATCCTTTTTTTTGTTCCCACGGGTCATTTGTGACAACGGATATCGAAGTTGGACATCGAACAGGATATCGAGTTTTGATCAAAATTAAATTCAAAACTAATTTCCAATACTTTTCCATTAAATGAACAAGATCAACATTTTCGCGATTTTTGATTGCGGCAAGCATTGAGATAGATTGGCGGCAAACGTACTGCCATCTTGGATTTGGGAAATGTAGGTGCGGTAAACATACGTACGAAATACTGAGCGAAATACTCACAGGTTGACATTCTGACTACGAAAATGCATTTACAATTTCGTTCCATTTCACTTGAAACAAAAAAACCTTGTGAAAATGTAAATTGAGATATAACTCCACACTAAAGTACAATTACTTAACCTAGAAAATTTAGACTAATTCGCGTACAATGGGCGGCCTTTTGCAGGCAACCTTTAAATGTACTAGATTGAAAATAACATAGGTACTTATACCCAAATATACACACTCGTTTTGTTACTTGATTGTAAAGAAAAGTGTACATAATAATGAATAGTATTTTACTGAATTTCCGTATTTTATAGTATCTCACTCGTATACCGTACATCATGTAATTTAGTGGCCCCCATAGATTCTTGACCGACCGATCTTGTGCGGCCTGCACCGAACGACTCCTAGCAACCTTTATCAGGTCGTCTTTCCATCTAGCGGGGGGCCGTCCTACACTGTGTTTTCCAGTCTCCACTCGAGAACCTCTCTGTCCCAATGGCCGTCAGTTCTTCGAGTTATGTGCTCTGCCTACTGCCACTTTAGCTTGCAAATCCTGTGGGATATGTGTCTTCGGTCAGCGACTCTTTGTACATATCCAGCACATTTTCCCGCTACAAACTGTACCGTTGCCGTTGTCCCGGAGGCGATGCGCTCAGCTGACCAAACGTGTTTTTGTCCTCAAATTCACACCTCAAATAACGATGCTCGCAAAAAGCGATGACTTGATGCCTTTATTCGTCACACTATTCACAATCAAACCTTCACCTTTTTATACACTGATGCCAGAGATCACTAGCTCTTTAACTTGACGACCTCCGTGGCACAGTAGATGAATTGCTGGCTGAGTCTGAATGTTTGCATGATCTACAGATATTTGTTCTGGTTCTGGTTGTTTCTTTAATTATAAAAATAATTACATATTTATTAAAAAAAATGTAAGTATTCTATCAGTTATCTGGTTCTCATTGTACAAGATTTGCATAGTTTGAGGCCAGATGGCGCTATGTGAAATGTGCAGCATTATTTAATCATTTATTTATTGAGTCTTTAAAAAAATTCTAACACGTTAGTTAAGCCCTCCATTTTATAAATGTTATTAAAAATGCGTTTCAGAAAATATCTTTGAGAAGTTTGTATTATGCATTCGGTATAATATCTTAAGATTATTCAATAATTTAGATAGTTTGAAATTTAACAGGGAGAATTATTAATTTTGAAGTAGATATAGCTTTATATTTGCACACCATCTGTATGGTAGAATATATACAGATCAACAAAATGTATCATCAAAACATATGTACCTATATTCTGGCAAATAAACGTTCTGATTTCTGATTTCAAAGTAGAAAACTCTAACGTATGTACACTACCTTACTAATTTTTTTTTAAATCGCCGCGTCCTTTATTCACTACGCTTTATATTGCGTCTTTTTTGCAATTCATTCCAATTATTACAAATTTTGAACAATTAAATCATTTTGTAAGGAATTAATTACTAACATAAACGTATTACTGAACAGAGATAACACAAGGCATACAATAACAAAAATAACGAAAATATATAACGTATGCATGCGTGCCATACATCTTTGTATGGTTTCGATGGTTAACCAATTAATTGAGAGAACTCTTAACTGCCCATTCCCCAATCATAATTTTAAAATCGAAATAAATTAAAATCATACAGTTAACATTTTTATCACAACATAATCAAAAGTATAAGTTTCACAGCTGGTCTCACGATCGCAAAATGGCATCACTCGAGAAAGCAACAATAAAATGATATCGCTTATACCATGAGAAGTATCGTGTCCGTATTCCGTATATTATTATTGTGCCTGCGCAGGTGGCGAGTTACTTGATTATGTATTTTGCTTCTTGTGTTAGCTACTTTCCTGGGACAATTTTTCATGTCCTGAGATGATGCCCTCAGTAATTTGCGATGCTCGTAAAGGGCAAACATGTATAAAGTGCAACATTAACATACAATAAAAACATGTATATTACAGAATTTAAGACCTTATTGTACTACTTTTTTATGCAAATAAATATATTGTATATTGATGAAGATAAATAGATGAGAGTGGTTTTGTCGCACTCAAGGTTAATGGGATAGACTGTCTAAGTGTACCTAAGTGGTGCTCTTGCGCTAGTTGCCTCATAAAAACTTACTGTGTTGAGCGCCCTCTGCGCTCACCAAAAGTTCGGCGGATTCAGAGGCCAACAGCTAATTATGCCTTAAAACAATAAATAAATAAATGTTCTTGTCCTCAGGTACAGTCGAGGGTGTGCCGCCGTACAGAATGCCGCCAGCACCAGAAGCCTTGCCCGGAGCCCCTGCCCCAGTGCCAGCTGCTCTGCACACGCACTCCAATAAGTTCCCTGTAAGTAGCCGTTGGGTCAGCTCCTTAGGTAGACGACATTCTGGACCACCTTGAACAGAGAAGGGCAAAGTCGAAGGCAATAGAAGCGAAAAACCCTATACTCAGCAGTGGGTACCTATTAACTGATGATGAGTCTTTATAATAAATATAAGTAGCCCTGCAAAAACTTTGCCACGGACGGGCAGCGGGAAATCTCTGGCACACAAATATCTGCGAATATTTGACAGACAGACAGTACAGATAGGCTTGAGTATCGAAAGGGACTGGACTGGGATTTGCAATATATACAAAATGGATGTTAGTATAGGTAAACTCCGATAACGTTTGACCACCATCGCCATGAATGTTGGCACATGTAAGTGATTTTACGTGGAGAAGGTTTTTTATAACAAACCACGTGTGCAAAGCCAAAGGCTGAAGCTAGTATATTATACATAGTTAGTATGATGTCCTTGAAAATATTCTTGTAAATAAAAGAACCAGTGTTGTGTAATAATTTCGTATAAACAGAGGGTCTATTTTCTAAGAACTAAGCTAATAAAAATATATTATGCCCCAGGCAGTTATTTTATTATAAGTCTAAAGAAATAACGGAATTTTCTATTTATAAGAATTCTATTCCACATAATTTTTAGGCCAGCCCTACTGATCTAAATCTATTAAATAATATCTTATGGTAAGTCCCCACGTGCGTACATGCTCAAAGTTTTTAAGTCTAATCGAACTTATAGATTTAATTATTAACTTATAGACTTACATTAATAATATTAGTGTGATAAGGGCTCCTTGCGCAACGATGCCAAATCGTATTTAGTGCCTAAACATGATTTAAGAGAGTTGTCAAATCATACAAGTACCTACGTCAATTTTAAACATGTTTAGTCGCTATTTGTTTAGTGTTTAGTCGTTTAAAGTCGAACCGAAATACGTGAAGAGGCACTTTTAGGCATTTTGATCAGACATGTTTCCTACCATATGACATATCTGATTAAAATCACGATCTTAGATAAAACGCAAATACAATTTCCGTTTTTAGTTACCAAGTACCCACATTCCTTCCTTGTGGATCGACTAGTTCCACAGATTCAACTACTAGTGTTACTGACTTCTACTGACTGTCGCATGCAAATGAACTTGTGATGTAAATGCATTGAAACTTATTTACGATTCAACAAAGCTTTTTACTTTGGATTAAATAATGTTGTGACTGCCTGTTTGCTTGATATCTCTTTTCATTTTGTCGTGTTTGATTCAAAATCATTGTAGAGTTTTTATTATAACTGCGGTCGGTGAAATTGGTAATGGAGATTTCGATGCCGGCTTAGCCACGCTGACTGGACGCCTTTAAACAAAAATACCAACTCCAACAAGCTGTATTTACTTAGAGCGCAATAAATATGACCAACAGCCTTTCACAGTTCCTACGTAGGAATTCTCTCTATTTTCAATACATTTTCTACGTTTATTGATCAATCAATTTGTTCACCATATCCGCGATTTCTCTCGCTACGTTTTTATCGTTTGGTGTAACGTGAGATCTAGTGAAAGTGGCTTTTGTTCTGTCACTTATCGTTTTGCCATCATCTGTATAGGTCTGATCTGAAGATTAAGTAATGGTGAAGTGTTATTATAATTCAGTGACGGATTTTTAAGAAATGAGCAGTGAAATTGTTAATTTGTGTCGGTTTTGAGAGCTAAAACGGCTGGACTAATTTAAAAAAGTTTGTACGGAGGCTTAAGTTAAAAGAGATCAACAAAGGTGCATATTTGTTTTTTCAATACTTACTTTCCTTAAATGAAAAGCACGAATAACTTGATTTAAATTACCCTACGGTATCTTAGTGATCTATGAAGTTATCCAAAGGACGCGGTATGAATATTTACTTTGGACGCTAGCAAAAGTATTGTAAAAAACAGCGTTTATTTTTAAACGTAAAAGATAAAATATTAAGTTAATTCTGCTGCCCCAACAATAGAAGAAATGTGATGATTCCTAATAGCGTGATTATAACGACAAGTATATCATGATGTTTTTCCTACAGATAGAACGGGAGGTGATCCTGTCTTCGGGAGACAAGAACTCCAAGGTGCCCATCCTCCAAGAGGCGAGGAAGCGAGGCAGGCTTGGGGCTGTAGCACCTGATACTCCGCCGAAAACACTGGCTGCCTGGACACACGCTGAGGTAATTTCCTTTAACATGATTTAAACTAGTTTGAATTAAAAAAAATAAAAACCTTCAATATAAAATCTCGTAATAAATTTCCATTTTACAGCCGCGCTCTCTTCACAAAACAATTTTTATTAAAGCTCCCTCTGGTGAGTTAACACCATAACAGATATCTATCAACCTTCACCGATGAATGACAACACTTTTATAGAAACCCGTGTCTAAATAGATCAAACGTTGTTTTGCAGATAAATGGGAACATTAGTTTTTTTGCACACACAAACAACCTTTTACCCTAAACGCATATCTCCTCCGTTCCGTCGTGGGTAAAATAGGAAATTATTTAAAGTATCGTAGTATTTTTAAAGAGGTGAGAGGTCTAAGTCGTTGAGTTAGGTATTCAAAACCACTGAATTGATTCGTATGGGGTTTCGCTAATCGTGTGCTCTTCTTCTTCTTCGAGTTGTACAAACAAACTTGTGCGATGCGACGGAATCCTTAGATTTGGCTAAATAAGCACAAAATAGTTCGTCGGGTATCACGAACTAAAGTTTAAGGTACATAACAGAATTAATTGTTTGAGACGAATTTGGTACTACTCCGAAAACCTAATTATAAATTTGCGTATTTTTATATAAATGTTGTACAAGATCATGTCATGTCTCTGTGTGCTTTTAAAGAAAAGCATTAAGGAAATATACTTCCACTTCCATATCCAATGGTCCTTCATGAATAAATAATTGCATATGACCCTATAGTGGGACTGGCAAGCGTACGGAATCCCTACACTAACTTTAATCTGAATGGCATCACTAGTGAAATCTAATTCATAATTCTTTATTGTTCGTGAACCTAGGTACATGATTGATGGTTGAACTTATAAATAGCACTATTCTAGGTTCTGCCATTTAGGCGTACAAACATTTATATAACAATTGTATTAATTACTACAATATATATCTTGATTTTACATATTGTGTCCATAATAAAATTAATACAATTCAGAATCACATTAAATCAAATAGAGAAAACAGTTATTAAAAATTTAAGAAAAATGTCAAAAGATTTGAATAAATAAGAACAATATTAATTTCAATCATGTAGAATAATAATAATTATGTCAAATGGTCAATAAATAAATAAATATTGCTGGACATTTCACACAGCGCTATCTAGCCCCAAACTAAGCAAAGCTTGTACTATGGGAACCAGATAACTGATAGAATACTTATATACATTTTTTTGTAAATACATACTTATATTATATAGAGAAACAACCAGACCTGGAAAAAGTAGATCTTGCAAACATTTGTTCCACGGCGAGATCGAACCCGCTACCTCCTGCTTCTCAGCCGGCTATTCGCCTACTGCACCACGAAGGTCGTCATGACAAAATGATGAAATGAGATAACCAAAGCGCTTAACCGGTCACAATCTTATTGTTTTTAAAAAACTTGTGAAACTGAGTTTATATTCCATGAGTTTATATATGAGTTTATATTATGGTCCAGTGTCATACTAGTACCTACAGACCTACTTACCACGAGTCTACAAGTGTCTGCGATTAAGATCACGTAACGGGTGTCTCTTGATCCAGATTCTGGCTTAAAGTTAGTCTTAAGAGGATACACTTAGCTGTAATTTAATAGAGGATGTGAGTTGCAAAATATCAGGTGAAAGGTATTAATGCCACAATAGACATTTATTCATTATTATCATCGGCCTCTAACATCTACGAGAGATGATTACACGACGCCAGGTTAGGCAAGCAGGCGCTTACGTTCATGGTTTCCATATTCATTGCCAGCTATTTGCCGAAACGGCATGCGTAAGCTTAAAACCCATGTTTGTCTTTCGCATAGTTTTAGGCTCCTAGCTCCGTAATTTATTTTGTATGTACCTAAATTTACTAGTACCTTTTGAATTGGAACATGTAAGAGTAGAAATAAGATATTAATTGTATCCATAGATTTACGTAGTTATTTTTTATTTGTATTGTTTTATGGTGTGCAATAAAGAATTATCTAATCTATGTTCTAAATTTTGGCATATTCAGAATTCACAAATTCTTTTTAAGGAAGCTGGAGACATGCACATCTTATACATAAGGTCTATACGGGAGCGATAGCTATTGCCGTATTTTCGGCAAAAGTACCTGTAGTTGGCAAAGGGAAGGCTGCACGATAGATAATATTTTATATGTATAATTGCACGTTGATGGAGATGTATTGTTAGAATAGAATAGAAAACATTCTATTGCAGAGACAGCATCGCTAGCTGTAACCCCCGGCATGTTTAACATTGAAATACATACTTGTAGAAGGATGATTTTCAAAAAGTTTGTGTACTAAAATATAGATTATATTTATTTATAACTAAAACACAACCTGTAATAATAGTAGATTATTAATAGTGGAGAAAAAGCAGTGTCTTGCATCACGGGTGCTATACATATTAAATCCCGAATGTAACGAAGGATTCTAGAGTTAACTCATAGAGTTAACACACGAGCGGAGCGAGGGAGTTCTAGAATCCTAAGAGCAAAGAGGGATATAAGCACGCCCATCGCATCTTGGGCGTGCTTATATCAGCAGACAGCTTTATCCACGAGGAGAAAACTCTACTTTTCACACTTTCTGCGAGACAATAAAAACCAAATCTAGATTGGTGCATTTTGTGCAGAGGTTAGTTCGATTTACGAATAAGTTCTTATTGTGTGGGTCTCTGGTTCAAATTTTAATACGGATGAGGTTCTAAATTCAAATCACATTATGCTTGTATAATCACTCCCGACTCAGCCGTAGGGATTTAATCACCTTCTTTCAGTGAGGTTTACATGACATATATGTAATTTGAAATTGTCGAGCAGATACGAGTAGTGTGAAAAAACTTTAAATATGCAAGTGGTTATGAGGTAGCGACGACACTGTCTGTACATAAAAACAAATAATAATAACAACAAAAGAAATACCTAATTATATTGCGAAGTACAATCGGCGGTCTTATCTCTATGGGCCTAAAGTTTTTTTTATTGCTGTGTGTTTGTTTTGTTCATACTGTTAGCGATGTTTTTTGTTATTAAATTTGTCATATTTTATACTAGCTGTTGCCCGCGACTTCGTACGCGTGACACCCCATTTTTATCGCATGGGACCTGATTTATAGGATAAAAAGTAGCCTATGTGTTAATCCAGGTTACAATCTACGTACACACTAAATTTCATCGAAATCGGTTTAGCCATTACGACGTGATTGAGTAACAAACAAACAAATAAATAAACAAACATCCAAACTTTCGCATTTATAATATTAGTGTGATAGATTTTACTTCTTTTGTATACATTGTAAAGAAGCTCCATCTCTACTCAATATATTTATAGATGCTTTCTATTCGGTCACACTGCATGCCCATCGCCTTGTAAGCTTGAGGGCAAGAAACGTAGTGGACTCGTCACGCATGGTGGTTACCAGGAAGGCATGCATTACAGGTTCTTCTACCGAGTACTTATCTACTGTATAATAACTTATCTAACCACCATAGTCAACAATATTAGTAAGTGAAATTAAAACTTAGTGCCCCTTTTTAAGCTTATTGCGCGCACGAAGGAGTGTAAGATTTGGCATAGTTAAAGTTTATATGGAGAAGGAATGCTAAAATTTTTTTTTTATTGATTACCTACGTACGGCCGAAATAATAATTAGATCACGTCTTGTGTGCTGGCAACCAGTACCGATAAAGGGCAATATCTTTGGAATGGTTACACCGTGTTTTAATATAAACAAATAATGATGGACATTTCACACAGCGCTATCTAGCAAACTAGCAAACAAAGCTTGCCCTGTTGAGAACCAGATAACTGATAGAATACTTAAATACTTTTTTTTTCTAGAAGCATATTTATAAATATAGAGAAACACCCAGACCCGGAACAAATATTATATTGAATAAACATTTGTTCCGCGGCAGGAATCAAACCCATCTTCCTGCATCTTAGCCGTTTTCTTTTAATTGTAAAAATCATCTGTTAATGTAAGTTTTATTTTAAAGGTCCAAGAATGAATCTTTAGATATTCAAATACATGGAGTTAATCCTTTTGCCTTACTCCTAGCACTTGCGCGACTTGCGCAACGATGCCTTATCGTATTTAGTGGCTGAATACGATTTAGAGAGTTATCAAATCATACAAATACGTTAAATTTAAACATATTTAGACGCTAATCACGTTTAGCAATAGTTGTGCAAGTAATACTTAAGGCTGGTCCACACACAGCAAGTTAAAATCTAAGTGCGATAATTTACAACAATTTTTTTTTTTGCAAAAAATTGACTCGTGAAGGATTTGAACCTCCGCCCTCCGATGATTAAGGATTATTTATATCGGTGCTCTAACCTTCTGAGCTAACGAGCCTGTGATGCAAGTAACGAATTTACTGAACAGTATCGTAAAATTGACGTCATAAGTTCCTTTCTACACAATCTAGATTCTGTCTGTGTCCGGTTTCTAAGAACTCAACTTTAAAACAATAGGCAAAGAGTTGTGTTTACCTTACGGTCTATATTCTGGAAGGAAAATAATACGCAAAGAGCGATATAGTAGAGTCAGCAGGTCAACTGAATTAGTTAGGTATATTTGATAAGGACAATCTAGAATAACAAGCGATTACCTACAAAACTCCGCACTTAAGCACCTAACTATTATAATTTAATAACTTTGCTATTCCTCCGCAGCATATTAATTAGTACCCAATTTGAAATAAATGCTAATGATATGGATGTTGCCTAAATCTAGATTTAATCTGAAAGTACTAGTCAGGTGCTATACGCTTGCTTTGTCGCTCCAAGCGGTAACTATTTAGATGGGTGATCGCTAGTGACATTTTCAACTGAGCTTTTTCAAAATAAAACATGTTATAAAGTCAGTCTCGTTCACCATCGGCGTCGTTGTAACAGTTATCAGGGTGTATGCCATTGGGCTGCCTAAAACTATGACATTCTTTTCTACATCTAGCTCCAAACTAAGCAAAGCTTGTACCTACTATGGGAACGATAACGTATAGAATACTTATATACATTTTATTTTTGTAAATACATACTTAATAGGTATATAGAAACATACTCGAACCAGGAACAAATATCTATAGACCATTTCTCCCTCAGCGGGAATCGAACCCGCAACCTCCTGCGTCTCAGCAGACTATTCGCCCACTGGACCACAGAGGTCGCCTAACAAAAATTCTTAGATATATATCTGGACTAGTGGCCAGTGCACAGCGGTCAATATTCATAAATAAATATTATTTTTTTAGCTTTATTTTAGTTTTTACTAAAAAAACTAAAATAGGTTGGACAGAAAGGTTCTCGAGTGGAACCATGCACTCGAAAGCGCAGCGTAGGACGTCCCCCCATTAGATGAAGAGACGAACTGATAAAGATTAGATAATATCTTTTTTCACACCATTAACATATAAATAAACAAAAATAACAAAAAAATATTTAATCATAGGTTTAAACAATGGGCGGCTTTATCGCTAAAAGCGACTTTATCTGGAAGAGACTTTAGGTATCTCTTCTAGGAAACCCTTGGATGGACAGCATTGGTTGTTGCTGGAAGCCGTTGGGTACAGGCCACACAAAATCGGTCGCTCTGGAAATCTATGAGGGAGGCGTATCTCCAGTCGTCGACGTCCTTTGGCTGATATGATGATAAACTTAGGCAGAAGCCAGTAATTCATAACCCCAAGCTTTCAACCTGAGTAACCAGGTTGTATAGCAACCGCATAATAACTAGACGATTACCAGTAATTTTATAAACTGTTTATGAAATGTCTCGTCCTTGGTATAGAACAAAAAGGCTATAAAAATTCATGGCGCGGCGCGGCGTGCCCAGTCGTGTACTGGGAAACAACGGTCGTGGGGAGGAGCGGGCTTGCTACCACGAACTTGTAGATTCAATATTTCAATAAATCTCGAACTTAAAATTCAAGCAGTCATTAAAATCACAAGGACCCCTTTAAAATATTAATTTGACTGCTTGTTCCCGCCACGACCAAGCCCGGAAAGAAGTAAACTAATTATTCTTATTAATAATCCTTTTACAATAGAGAAAATAACTTATGTATAAGTTGTAACATTTCTGATCGAGTTGGAGCAATTTAATACCAAGCTTTTTTACCATCTAAAATTTAAATTATAAAAAATCTTGGCGTTATTTAGATTCTAAGTAATCCAATATGAGATAGTCTATGCAAAAAAAGTCATCAATTATTATCACTATCTTAGCATAGTTCAAAGATGCTTTTCGTGCCTGTCTGTCTGGTCATTCAAGCTAATTTAGAAAAGTTATAACGAGACTTCAATGCAATTTTCACCAATGGTTAGCCTTACAATCAAGAAAGTAAAAATATTTTCATTAATTTTAGTTTAAAGTTAAGTCACCTTTCACGGGTGTCTGTTTGTTTGGGGCAATCCTGAACAGTAACTAATAGTCAGATTTAAATGCGATTGTAGATTCAATGAACAAAGGGCAGAGACCATTAAATAAATCCTTCAAGTGTAAGATTCTTTCGCTTGAAAAATTTAGAGATTTTGTTATCAGTTCGTTACTCTAAAGTTCATAAAGAAAGTTCAATAAAGCGGCAATCAGAAGATCAATAACAATAAAAGATTTTACAACAGATACCCATTCCAATAACACCAACATAAGTTCCATCATCGTATAAAATAAATAATGGTAGAAAAATGTATCTAACTGTTCAAGTGTTCATAAACGAGTATAACGCACGAGCTATAAATTACTAGAAAGAGAAAGTATAAAATGTGAAACAGATATCGTGACCAATAAATGTTTCGATGAAATTAAGCAAAAATACCACAACAATTCTATATAAGCTTAAGAATAACCGAAAGAAAGTTATGTAAATAAAACAAAATAGTTTCGTCTAGATACGAGGACCAATTAAGGGATATAAAATGTACTCGTTCAAGCCAACCTCATTGTGGCCAAGAGTGGCGTATTTTCTATGAAAGAATTGTCAAAAATCGATAGTAGTGAGTTTAGTTCAGATCAGGAAGACAGATAAACTTTTGTGTGTCATGTCTTAACATTGCATGTAAAGATCGCGTTTGTTACGGAGCATTACAGTTCGCACCGCGCACAATATTCGACGTAGCAAGGCCGCACAGACAATACGCTCGTCTGCGGATGGGGCGCATCCGGTCGCAGTCCCGACTTCGCCGCGGGCGCTAGTGTGGAACCACCTTTAATAAAGTTTTAATGTGTGAAGGACGCTTAAGATTTGTGATTTTTGTTGAAAATATTTTTAGTGATGCCCGATTTATTGTTAAAAGTGTAACAATTGTTTTTTATTTTTTTTAAATATTTCATAATCATATTTTTGGATTAAATAGTTTTGGTATTACCAATTCGTTGAAAGAATATTTTTTGATGAATGTGACGTGTCAATTAATAATATTATAGAATAACGGCGTAAGAAGACAATGGTTGAATTCGCTTTGGAAAATGTATGTAATGTAAACCTTTTATCTAACTAATTTCTAATTATACACCATCTTATAAATGACTTACTATAAATTCAACCCACACTATTATGATAGGATCGATATGAATATGTACATACCATGAGTTGTTTGAAATCTTTCAAGTACTAGCCCTCACAAAATTATTAAACCAAATATTTGCAAGTTTTGAGCGCCATCTAGTTACATGTTGCAAAACACCATCCATAATTCACTTTTTTTTCTATGATTATTCAGTTTAAGTTTTTTATTGATATACTTTTTCGAGACAAATGTGTATTGTTCAATTTTGAGGGCATTACACCAAGTTTAATTAAGCACCTACCTTTCACCATACAATCATACAACAGTTAACTGCCGTGGTAACAATCTCGATCTCAATACGCAACTCTATTGTTGAGGGTTCCCAACAGTTCCCATACAAAACTATGAACTGTCTTTTATAACTCAAACTGTTCGTGTAGCGGTTTCAAATTGCAATGTCTGGGAGAAACTATCAGTATAGATTTCCAAAAGAGAAATATTACTCTATAGTAACAAAAAAAAAGTATGTTCTATAACATACTTCTTCATTAACTTATACAGAGATTTACTGAAAAAAAACGCAACATTACTTAAGTAAGCTAATTCTTGGTATTTTGTCTATAGTTACTCTATATACAACTTACTCTTTTCTTGGAGATGGCCCTATTCTTTATTATGTATATTTTATGGTCAGAATAAATAATAATTATATTTCTATTCTACTTGTAGTCTTCTATTTATAATTATTATTATAAAATGAAACACCGCCATAACGTCTTGTTAACGACATATCGAGCTCTAAACGATAATTTCTTATACCGGTTGAGTAGATAATGAGTCGAGATCATCAATCATTCGATTCATTGGTGCATTTCACTGATAATAATCTGTTACGAGAACCGTGCATTCAAACCAACAGACCATCCCATAACAGGCCATCAATCATAAGTTAAGCTTAAAACACATCTTCCTTTCCAGAACCAGCAAGCCGGCCCTTCAGGAGACTTTAGGCAGTACCAAGAGTACGGTTACGCAATGCACCAAACCCAAAACCCAAGAAATACCCAAAACTACGACTCGCCCAAACCGCCCGTCCCCGCTAAAACTTACAAAGACGTACAAAATAACTCACAAATGATCACAGTCACTGTAGAAACCGGCAAGGATAACACTCGCGATGCTCCGAAAAGCAGTAAATCAGTCAGCAAGACTTACCACACACTCAAAGATATGATCTCAAGTAGGTTTAAAAGTAAAGATAGCGAAGAGAAAAATAATGAACCTGAACCAAGCTTAAACAATAGTGAAGAAAGGAAACGGCCGGAGCCAGAACAAGTTACTCCAAGAGACAATGGGACTAGAAAAGTTGAGCAAGGGATTTACGGAAGGCCAGTGCCACAGGCCAGGCCGGAGGTACAGACCAGACCAGAAATGCAGACCAGGCCAGAAGCTCAGAGACCAGAAATTATGAATAGACCAGAGATACAGAACCGGCCAGAAATTCAATACAGTCATGGAATGGCCAATAACATGGCATATCCCAGCCCTTCACCACACAGGTAAATATCAATGACAATTTTAAACTATTTATGTGTATGAAAAGCTACTGAGATACTTTTAGTTCTTTAACCATCGATCATTTTCTGAAGTGCCATGTTTCAATTTAAAGTAGAGTGGCCAAAGAAAAACAAGGGACACATAATATTGTGTTTCATGATATTTTTCTTTTTTCAGGCAACTGATGCAGCAACAGCTATTACAACAGCAGCAACTACTTCTAAGTCAGCAGGCCAGGAGTCAAGAAATGCTGGCTTCCCCCCACCAGCAAGCCAAAAGTCAGGAAATGCTAGCACACAGACCTCAGGCTTTAGGGGCTGATGCGCTATACCAACAGTACGGACCTCCTGGGAGACGAAGTGCGTTGTACCAAAGAGACCTTGATGTGAGATCCATGGCGAATTTCACTTCCTTGAAGACTGGCCCTCAAAGTCAGGTGAGTGTTATAAATACAGCATATAAGAAGAAAACTTCAGGAGAGTGTATGTTGTACTCAACAATGTGAAAAACTTTATGGAATGAAACACAATGAGCGCGATAAAAAACAGAAAGTTTTATTTTTTTATTTATACGGTTTACCTATAAGGTAAGGATAATGATAAGGACTGGTCAAAAATAGCACAAATTAGGGCCCTATGGAAAGAGAAGAAGAGACGTTTTTGCCTTGCAGTAGAGTGGGGTGGGATACATCATGGTATAAATAAATAATGCTGTTTAGCGGTATCTATTTGAGATTTTTCACGTTAACAGTTTTGGATGAAGTAAAAGTCGTTCATAATAGTGATGAGTAGATTCTTTCACCCCCTGAAGTGATCAGGAATTATTATGCTACCTTTTTGATGTTGCATAGATAAGTCTTTAAATGGACATAGCAATTCTTTATTATATCTTAATGAACTTGTGTGTACCCTTGTGCCTATGTTTTTCTGCATGTTGTTATAAGTCTATAATATTGCGTGCAGTCTATATTAATGACTTCTTTCTTTCTAAACATTGAAAGCCTATAATCGTTTGTATTATATCTGGCTGAGAAAGAACCAGTTGTGAATGGTCAAGTGGATTTAAAATATGCGGTTATATGAATTTTATCGATGACGTCGAATCCAGCTAGTATATTGCCCGCTGGTTGCAAGCTGTCCAATGATACTGCAAGATTGCAAATTGATAAACTACATAAACAACTTTCTAAAAGAGATTTCTTAGTTTACCGCAAAAAAGGCTCATTGTTCAGCAACGTACTGACGACTGAAATCTTTGTTGTACCTAATTATGTTATTGTTCTCGTGTCAACAAGCTTTTTACTACATTTTATACGCGTGTGGAACAGAAACTTTGTTAACAAGCTCACTACATCCATTTGTGTCTAATTTAGTGTGTCCGACTTATTTTGTGTTTGACCTAGTACATCTAAACATCCGTTTTTCTTAAAAGTATCGTCATTGTTATATTTTGCACATCACACTGGCATATCTATTACGAAAACACGCGATGTTTTAAAACATATTTAGCCACAGGTTATGACACTCATTACAACGGTGTTACATACTTAATATTCTTTACAATATATATTTATATTTTTTATTTTAGTACAAATAGTGTTAATATTCTTTGGTATTATTGTTTGCCTAATTATAAGACGTATTTTAAAATATTTTTAAGGCTTATGAGCTGGACCTAAATGTTAAATCGTGATTATGTGTTATGATGGGTGTCATAACACATAATAACATGGTCTAAATTTGTGAAAACAATAAGTTCAAACTCGTAAAGCATTAGATGGTATTTATTAGATTTAGTATCAAAGATTCACAACAAAATACAATATAAAACACTTTATTTTAAAACAAACATATCAATAAAATAAATCTTTATTTTACCGTGAAGTACAATCGGAGGTGTAACCTCTATGAGCGATCTCTTTCAGACAACCTTGCTAAAACAGAACGGTCTCTAAGCAATAACTCCACATATACCACTTTTACTTGATCTTCTTCTATGTCAAGACATTCTTACGTGATTCTCCATACGCCAACGTTAAAAGTGGAATCTGCAGTTAAATAATATATATACAGAGCCTGTTAAAAATTTATTGGATCACACTTCCCAATGCTGAACAAGCCAGGCCAAAATGCAATAGTTTCCCAACGCCTTTTCTATGTAACCCTTCCATTCCCACTAGAACAAAGGTGTCTTTCTTCCCAGCAATTACTTGCTTCCCACGATTGTAATTATAAAGTACTTATAGTCGACACCCGCACTCTACGGGTTTTAAAATTTAATTATCGTTATTGGGTTATTGCGGTCGACTCATTACACATTTCTGTTACAAATACCCAAATTTTCAAACGCATCTTTTCTGTTTGTTTCTATCTATTTTATCATCATAATACCTTGTTTCCTTTTTAAAAACTGGATCATTTTCAAGATTTTTAAGTTATTTATTTACTAAATGATTTGTGCAATATCATGAAATTGCTTGCAAAATATGTTTATTAATCATTCACCGCTGATTTTCAATGAGATTTCACAGTATAATCTGCACATAAATCGGCGGAAATCCTACGTTATATTAATTTAGGACTTCCTACAGTATAAGCTGCAAATAAGACGTTATCTGCAACTGTATTCTGATAATTATTAACTATCCTTGATGCTATAAACCTTGTTGGAAAAGGAAATTCCGATTAACTTGCTACATATTTTACTGTTCATTTTCATAGTATCTTTATTGCCTTTCAATTAGCCAAGTGTAATAAACTTTGATTAAAACATAGTTTTTAATAGATATTATCTGTCCTAACTGCAGATATCTATATGCAATTTCATAAAAATTTTTTAGGACCTTATTTTTTAACATATTATATGCAAAGAATTAATTACTTATGATTTTTTATGTAATTATTTTATCGTTTATCTGCACAAAACTGACACAACACAGTTTAATGAATTCATCTGTTAGTCTTAGTAGTAGATGTATGAAAAGTACTTTTAAATTAACACCATCTGTTTTATTTCGTAGTTTGAACACCACTCTCGGCCAGACCTTAGAAGCCCACAACAGCTAGAGCGAGAAGTAGTCAGACAAAGAGGGCTAGTAGACAGAAGGGCCACCTCTCACCCACATCTTCTAGACGAGCCCCAACAACGCCCAGAACTAACCCCCCAGCACGATTTATCCCGACGAAACTCACACGGAAACCTCTTAGACCCCAACGAAAGTCCACGAAGAAAGGATGAAAGAGAATCCGATGATGGAGGCTTCAGAACTCGCCTTCAAGCCCAAGGCAGATCTAGCTTCGAAGAACGTGTAAGAACTAGCGGAAGATCTATAGAGTCAAGAATCCATGAGAACTCTTACAGACGGACTCCTGAAAGTTATAAAGAGAGGAGAACTCCCGACGGCCATAAGGAGAGAAGAACCCCAGACATTCATAAAGAAAGAAGAACTCCTGATATGCACAATGAGAGGAGAACCCCCGACAGTCATAAAGAGAGAAGAACTCCCGATGGCCATAAAGAACGAAGAACTCCAGATTCCATATTACAGAAGCAGAGAGATGAAGCAAACAGTCAGCATGATGAAAGTGCCAGTCAGAAGTCAGCAGATAGTGTGTATAACTCCAGTGGTAAAGCTGAGGCGTTCCATCCTCAGCCATCGTCTTCGAGACACACTCCGAGTAGGATCGAGGATCTAAAGGCTCATGGAAAGAAGGGGGCAGGGTCTGCTGCTAGCTCAGGTGAGTGGACTATAAATTAGATCGTAATCTAGGTTTACAAATTGTTTAATCTATTACCAAAGTATGTACATACCATGTACACCCCACTCCATTATAGTAATGTTACAAAAATTCTTTCCATCCAAAGTTTGTCTCGAAGAAATCGCATCTAAGCGATAAGACCGCCCATTGTACCTGTTGCTTTGTGAATTTTTATTTTTATGTTTATTTCTTGTGTGGTTTACAATAAAGTATTTTCATTCATTCATTCATTCAAAGTTTTAATAGTTCTAAGAATTTTTTTATGTAGAAATACCTATAAAAACTTCAAAAGATTAAAGCTACTATTACTTTAGTAATTAATCATCTATGGACTATTAAACACCGCCCAGGATGTAACAACCTGTCATTAATTTTACGACGAAGATTCATGGTAATAAATCATATAGTAAAGCAGTAAAATTTATCTTATAATTGGCCATAAACTACAATCAAATACATAAACTTAAATAAACATTCTACCACTGGCACTTTATCACATATTGTATCATCGAAATTCTTTTTTGAGGGGCTTTATATTTTGACACCAGTAATGCTCATACTGAACTTACAAGCTGCGTGTACCGATTGTTTTATTAGAGATTAGATTATCAGAAAATATAAGAAATATATTTAATAATAGAAAGAATTACTTTTCTCTACAATATACATAAGGAACAGTTAAATTAATGAAAGACCGTTGCAAATGATCTATAGATAGCTCCAGACACCGCGGAAGTGTCTGTATTTTTTTATCATACACATAGAATACAGACATAAAAACTTACAAAAAGATGTACAATGGTGAGCTTAACCCTCACAAGAGTTTTCTTCCAGCAAACCTTTGAGTCCCCAAGACACTGGTTGAATTATTCCGCTGAATTAAAAAAGGAATTCAGCGTTAGGGTCTAGACTAGAATACAATATGTTCGTATTGTTGATCAGATAGGATATTTACATCCTTGTAAAAATGGCAGCTAAAATATATTTAAAACCAGCTAAACGCATTCTAGATTACGATAAGAATGGTGGTCAGTCATCCAACGTGGATTCAGGCAGGGGCAGCGTGGCTTACTCCAGTGGACGAAGGCCTGAAGCCAGTCTGCATGACACGTCAGCGGACTCTGATGCTGTGGCGTCCAGGGTACCGCCGCAGCCAGGACCCAGTCAGCAGGTTGCTGGACCAAGTAAGAAACTTCTTTAGTTATTTTACTGACTTTATAAAACTTTTAAATGCCTCTTAAGAGCTTCTGCAAGTTTGTCTCGAAGAGATATGCCCTGTTAAATACCATCTTTCATAATAGCGTCGTCAATGTCAAAATCTTAACTAGATCTTTAATTTAAATGACTGTATCTATAGATACCAACAAATAATTATCATCTAGGAATCCCAGTAAGCCACAGCTGTATCTGAACATAAATAAGTGAGGATAGGAGTTTCCGGGGAGTTTTGGCAGGAAAGCATATATGTAACTAAAATGAAAAAACTGGAAAACAAACCTTTGTACAAACTATTTCCAGATCCAGTTCGTAAGTTTGCCGTGGAGAAGTATCTAAACGCTTTTGCAGAAGCTTACTCATTAAACTCCATAAACTTTCCAGGTGTAGAAAACGAATGGGCAGATCTAGTTGAATGCGAGCTTCGTCAGATCTTGGAGCCAAAGCTGGCGAGCATGAGACTGGACTCTTCGGGCAGTTCCGATAGCTCTGTGACACCCCCACTGCCTCCCCTCTCGCCGTCTTCCGATCTGCATAAGAGGAATAGGTTAGTGACTTCAATTAAAATTTTTGCTAAAGATAAATCAAGGGTTATACATATAAAAAAAACTACGTCAGACGGGATTTTTAAAACAGACTTCTAAACTGAAGCTTACTAAACTTATGTTTGATTTCTTTTAAATTTATTTCCAGCCTTCCCGGCCGTGCATCAGAGTACGCAGATGAAAGACGCCGTGGTCGCGACTCTCCTCGATGGCACTCGCACAAGAAGCACTCCTCAAAACGAGATCATCATTACAAGAAGCACTGTAAGTACCTATTTCCAGTCTGCTATATGCTGCAACCAATCTTTAAATATTAAATAAAAAATAATGCTGGACATTTAACACAGCACCATCTAGCCACAAACTAAGCAAAGCTTGTATTATGGGAACCAGATAACTTATAGAATACTTATATACAATTTTTTTGTAAATACATACTTATAATGTATAGAGAAACAACCAGACCCGGAACAAATATTTGTAGATCATGCGAACATTTGTTTCGCAGTGGTGGGAATCGAACCCGCAACCTCCTGCGTCTCAGACCTTGAGTAAGATTGAGATGCGCCCACTGTGCCGCGGAGGTCATAGCAAATGGATCATAGCAAACTTTTTGGTAATTCAAAGGTTATTAAACTTTTGATGTACTCGTACGAGTCAAAAGGTTACGTAGGTACCCAACGTGCTACCTACTAATATTTTTAAGTTTCTTTATAATGTTCAATAAAGATGTATTTGTAGGTATGATTCAATATTTCTTCAATTTCAGTATTCGGTCTAGACACCACTGATATGACGTCCACGACCACTCGCAGCCTCGACTTGTCCTCCCTCCTCGACGCTCGGTCCGATAGCGAAGGGTCTCGGGGGGGAGCGGGGGACGCGCGGGCCATCAGACGACAACTGCGAGGCTTGGAGAATATGTACGGAGAGGTGCTCCAACTGCTGGGAGTACGACGTCCTCCGATGCATCAGCATCCCACTTGGGAACCTAGGTTAGTACACAACTTGCTCATAGAAGCTTAGAAGATTCAGATAGTGAAGGCTGGCGTAGGGAAACATAGGCCATAACAACAACTGGGAGAGTTGGAGAATATTTACGGAAAGGTGCTAGAACCGATGCATCAGCATCGCACTTAGAAGCTAATGTTAGTACACAACTTGCATATAGTTGGCTCTGTTAATTGTAGTCTGTTGCCTGGCTTCTGATATTGCAAGACTTGGAAAATATGTATGAGGAGGTGCTGTTACTGCTGGGAGGAGGTTGTTTTCCTTATCGGCATCCTATTTGGTTATAGTATATAGTTATATCGGCATCTAAATAATGTTTGTATTCAGGAGCTTAAAGACACTTGTTTTTTTTTATACGACCTGGAGCTCGAACAAGCATATGACTCACCTGATGTTAAGTGGGTCACGCACCTTAGCGTCTCTTTTAGATTCTCAAATAAATAAAATCTATGAGATAACAACACACTTTCAATATCTCTTCCTCTTTTTTGCACTCTCTAACTCTTGATTTTGAATGTTCAATGAGCTTCGTCTTCTTATAAAGGACTCAATGTCATTTTTCCAGATTGTCTTCGAAACGCCGATACGGTTCCATGTCCTCGCTGCCGTCCAGTTCTGTCAGCAGTCGACCAACGAGGGACAAGAGACGCAGTTCCAACGACCATAGGAAGAAGAATGATCTAAAGGTACGAACTTTATTTGATTTTGTAGTGCAAGCTGGGTTGTTACAGGGTAAATAGTGCAAATGATAATGAAAATATTTCATCAAATGCGAATATTTCGGTGACTTTTAGTGGTTTATTGTGCAATAGTGGTGTGAATTTGTGTGTTATGATTAAGGCTGTGTGTATTTATCATTTTAGTGTTGAATAAAAGTGTTATTTTGGTTAGATTGGTTTTCATTATTCTATCCCGAACCCTTAGCTCGTAACAGTATTATTGACGCTAATTTGCTAAATTAAAAGAAAGAAAGAAAATGCATGTACTTGTTCCCACAGAGAGTTTACAAAAATATGGTAAGGTAGTACAAAAACATAAAAAACTAATGAGTAGGTAGGTATGGTATGTAATTGAAACTCAAGTATCATCATCACCATATCATGCACAAGACGTCCACTGCTGAACATAGGGCCATGCCATAGATTTCCTATTATTTTAATAGCAACGTTTATCAGTGGTTACAATCACAAAATAGTGTCCGAATCAGCTTGATGTTGTGTTTATCTAACTTGCGCGTTAAAACTTTTTGTTTGTTAAAACTGATAGGAAGTGGTGGTGTGGTCGATGGTGATAAAAGGTTTTCTCCGTTCCAGGGCATCAACAAGCGGTTCCAGCGTCTGGAATCCCACGTGGTGACCCTGGCCCGGTCAGTGGCGCACCTGTCCAGCGAGATGCGAACCCACCATTTACTGGTACAAGAGATCGACAATATCAGAGCAGAAATCGCAGCTTTAAGGCATATGTACAAGTAAGTTATTTTTATTTGTAACCGACTTCAAAAAAAGGAGGGGTTCTCAATTGAGTCATTTATATAGGTTTTATTATTGTGCAAATTTGAGAAAAAACACAAAGTTATCTCATCATGATGTCTGGACAAACCTAGGTTTTAAGACATCATTCAAATGCAGTATAGTATAATCAGCTTTTTGTATCAGTTAATAAACAATTGTAATTTCAGATCGCAGCACCATCTCCGCTCGGGCCACTCGCGGCACTCCGACCCCTTCTCGTTCAGCAACCCGGACCGCGTCAAGAGACTCACCAAGTTCTTCGGAGACGAACCGCCTCTCATGAGACTGTTTCTCAAGAAGCTGGGATATGAGGTATGTGTTTTATGTCTTACTAACTTCCGCCAGCAGCTTCGGACGCGTTGTATGTCAACAAAAAGTAGCCTATGTGTTAACCCAGGTTAGTTTCATCGAAATCGGTTCAGCCGTTACGACGTGATTGAGTAACAAACTAACAAATAAACAAACATCCGAACATTATAATATTAGTGTGACTAGCTTCCATCTGCGGGCGCAAGCGTGGTCTGCCAAAAAAGTATGTCTCATTCCAGGTCTTAATTTATTTATTTACCCAAGTTCATCGATATCAGTTCAGCCGTTACGAAGTGAAAGCGTAAAAAACTCATCGCATTAAAAGGAATTATGATATAAAAATTCGAATCTTATTTTTTCTCCATGACAAATGTCTTTTAATATCTTTTATATTAACTTTTGTCTATGTCTGACTGTGTACGTCGTAAATTTTTGTTCATTAATAAATACTTGGTTTTGGCGGTAACTCAACTTTCTTGACTTGGCAAAAGCCTTTGCTAATGACTGATAAGCTCCGATGTTAGTGTAACTAAATTAGATATAGTTAAGGGCTAGCTCAATCTTGATTTTAACTCGACCCACCAATGGCAACCAAAGATAAGGCATCTCTTATCCTTGTAAAAATATATACTTATATGAATTTTATTAAAATGGGGTTCAAAATCAAATATGGGGTTCTACGGGGAAGTATTTCAGTTCTTCTTTTCTTTCTGATTTACTTCAAACTTAAGCAAAACAGAAAATTTAATATAACTTTTGAAAATATCATGGTTATAAATACTATTTTCACTAAAAACCGGATATTTACCATGATTTGTGAGTATCCCGATATTTTGACACAATTTCGGGATACCCAAAAACTCACAAATCATGGTAAATATCCCGGTTTTAGTGAAAAGAGAGAAAATTTCATGTTTTAGCTCTAGCTTATTTCTATCTTTTTATTTCCAGAAATACGCAGCGCTCCTAGAAAAGGAGAAGGTGGGAGCAGCAGAATTGCCTTACGTGGGTGAAGACAAACTTAGAGCATTGGGAGTTCCTCTTGGCCCAAGAATGAGGATCTTAAAGGAGGCTGGTATCCATCAGGAGCTGCACCATATGTCCAGAGATGACCCTCATAATACAACAACTACTTTGGCTATAGTTTAAGTGGATTTAATATAATACTCATAAGTTACGGGTAGGTTAGGAACTGACTGAAATAATTTCAATTGTAATGTCACTTGTTTTATAAATAGTAAAGTTAGATTACTAGGTTACACAAATAATTTATAATCCTACTCGTACTCACAGCGTTTTCAATTATTTTTATAGTTTTAAAACTGTATATAAGTACTCATATTTGTAACATGTAATTATATATGTATCTAAACTATCGATCGTATGTCTTGATCGATAATTCATTAACTTTGAGTGTTTTTACAAGATTATGTTTTACTTAATGTAAAAAAAAAATATATTACAATGTCGAAAGTTGATGTTTTATGTCATGTGGCCTATGACCCATTAATAATGAATATAGAATTGTATATGTAAGACGTTATGTAAATATATATAAGGACGTATATACCTTACGCACTCTGCAATGCTATGCCAAAGAGATTATTGAGTGTGTGTAAGATATTTGTACATAAGTGAATTGTATTATGGTAATATTAAAATGGTTTAAGATTTTTACAGCGATTATAGCAACGATTTTACTCATTTAAAAATACTTATTTTGTAAATAAACATTTTTATTAATAAAAATAAATGATAAATTAGCATGACATCTGTTGTTTTTTAGTATTTAGTAGCTCCTTGTGAAATATTTCGTCGTTGTTCTGAAAAGAGGTTTGAAAACTTTTACATAGTCCCCAATCCGCCATTTTTATTTTCTATATTGCGACGCACATAGAATCTTGTATTGGGGATATATAGACGAACAAAAAATTATGTGTGTCATTTTGTATGTACCAAATAAATTATTATTCTATCCTATTCTACACATTGCATGATGTCCTAAAGTGTGACTTCATGGAGATAATTCGACATAAATATTACATAATGATGATTTTGCAATCTTTGAGTCAAGTTATTCCCATAATTATCATTTTTTGTTCGTCTAGATGTAAATGTCCCCAAGCCACGAGCAAAGAGCAAATAATACAAGACGTGCGACGTGATAAAGCAAACAATGGCGGTTTGGGGACTATGCCAGCCTCCATACAATTTAAAACCTGAAAAAATCTGCCCGTTTGACATTCAGCCAATGAGCGATAACCATAGGTATTGGCAATAACCTAGTCATTTAGACAACATCATAATATGAATTACTTACGATCAAAACATCATAATCGAATCACCCACTCAAGCAACACAAAGAAATTCTCAGTTCAATAATAGCTTATCAACTGTAGTGTGACCCGGACGGTCACTTCGATATCTCAGCGTAGAACGCCAAGTTGGACGCATTCGTATTCAGATGTTCGAGCGTGATGGCGGTCACCACATTTGTTATTTTAGCTGGTTTGTTGGCGGTGGCAGCGGGAAAGTTTGTCACCATTACACCATGTCCTCACTGTGAGTATTTTGTGTAGGTTAGTGTATTACTGCGCACTTTTGATTCTCCCGCTCATAAGATTAATAGTTTTGGATTAATCGATAATGTATTTATCTTACACAAGCTTACTTTCAAAAAATATAAGGTCAGATGCTGTTAAAAACTTTGCAATCATATGGATATTGTTACTAGTATTTTAATATTTTTCCAGTGGCATTTAGTGATCTTTGAATTAAACAAAACAAACAGAAAGTAACTTCTAAGTTCATGTCGTTGCTGATGTACATATAACGTGTGCACAATCTTACGCTTCTTTTATCACCACTGATGATTGAAGGTTAGTGTACGTGTGAAGGGTAGTGTGATAAACGATTGACTGGACATTCTCGGAATCGGTACGCAGACCTGTGAAGATATCCCACAAGAGAATAGTCAGAGACAAGTCCTCCGGACATTGTTTTTCAATTCAATTAAATTTATTTTATATTCAGATATTACATCCATAATTTGTTAGTAAAAAATCAAATCTTACAACCATGTTAGTACATAGGCCTCCTGATGTTAGGTGGTCACCGTCACCTAAACTCAATGCCTTATTTACTCTTTAAGATCATAGGAAAATGTTGAAGCCCACCAGGAAAACCTCCGGAGGAAGGTCATTCCACATGTTGCAGGTGCGTGGAAGAAACGAGCGGGTGAAATGCACCGTATGAGATTTCCACGCGTCTACAATAGTGGGTGAGCTTGTTGCCGGTGGCGGGATCGATGGTACAAGTGGGAAGCAGGGATTAAATTGAACAGCTCTTCAGATCATTCGCCGTTATATATTTTATAGAACACGCTGAGCACTCCATGTCACGGCGCAGACTCAGCGGTTCTAGGTCCTTCGATACTGCTTCGAATTGCTTTTGAATTTATCTAGCTTATCTATTCAGTGTTTGTAATTCAATGAATTAATAATTATATGATAATGATTATAGCCGTTTGATTCAAGCTAACTTATGTCAAAAGGTTATCTATGTCACAGTTCTACGGGTGATTTAAAAAAATAGATGATTATAAATGATTATAATATAATATTAGAAACAAATAACTTTTTAACAAAAATATAACCGACTCAACCAAACTACTGCACCGATTTTGATGAAATTTCTATTGAACCAATCTGAAAGTCTTTTCAAATAAAATAAGAATTTTCTAATCGGTTGATAAGTGATGGGGTTCTGAGGTAACAAATATAAAATAAAATAATACCATTGAATTGAGAACCTCCTCATTTTGTGAAGTCGGTTAAAAAATGCTAGACGTTTCACACAGCGCTGTCTAGCCCCAAACTAAGCAAAGTTTGTACTATGTGAACCAGTTTTCTAATAAAATAAATACTTAGGTTTAAGTTTTCTTTAAACACATATTTATAATGTAGGTAAACAAAAATACACAAACCCGGAACAAATATCTGTAGATCATACAAACATTTGTTCCGCGCCGGGAATCGATTCCGCTTTTTGCACACTCAAGTCATCAATCTCAAAGGTTATCATTTATGACATTTGGAGTCTTCGGAGTCAAGTCAGTGGAGTCTTTGTGTGTGTGCTCGATTTTTATCTCGCACTCCGCCGGACTCCACGCGACACGGAGTGATGAAAATGGAGATCTCGTTCATGCCCAGTTTAAAATGTTTACTTAACTTCGGAGAAATATATCTAGATGTCGCCTCTTTTACATCAATATTATAGGTAGAAAGATACGGAACCCTCGGTGCGCGAGTCTTACTCGTACTTCACCGGTTTTGTTTATAAATATTTTGTTTCAACCAACTTGGGGTCACACATTTACATCTAACCTCTTTATCACCTACTTAGAAAGTTTTAATTATATAGTACTTACCAAATTTACCTATTTGTACTAAATGTTACTACTAATTGGTACATTTGCTATTGATCTAAGCAAAATCTACTAAATACTTACCTGGTAAACGATAGGAATAAATAAGGGCAGGCCACCAGCGTATGCGATCTAACAGTTGACTTACCTTTCAGTGCCCCAGGACATGTGTACCGTGCACCAAGTCCGAATAAACCCGTGCGAGCCCGGCAAAAACTGCGGCCTTCTAAAGGGAACAAACGTCAGCATGGAATTCGATTTTACTCCTAGTAAGTGTAGTTACAAACTCAAATATAAAACAAAGGAAGAAAAAATAAAATATTTTAGATACACATTGATATAGTGGGCTAAAGTGACAGTAGTCAGAGCAGATAGCTTGAGGAACTGACGGACGTCGAGGATTCTCGACTGAAGACCACGCACAGGAAAGCCTAGCATGGGACGGCACCTACTAGATGAAAATACGACATAAAAAAGATTGGGAGTCAATGGCTCCACAAGATCGATCACTCTGGAAATCTATGGGGAGGACTAGTCTAGCAGTGGATGAATGAATGAATGAAAACACTTTATTGTAGGTACACAATTAAACAAAAAAAAATACAAACAAAACGGCTCAGTACCATCCATACCTATTTAATATACCACCCATTCACACTTACCGTTTTGGCTCTACGTTCAGCTAAGGTTTGGAACACTTCACCGTCGTCGGTTTTTCCCAAGACTACAATCCAGGCTCACTATGGCAAGAGTGAATAGGTGTCTTCTAGATCTTTGTGCTCCATCTTAGACTACATCATCGTTTACCATCAGGTGAGATTGTGGTCAAACGAAAATCTATTCACGATTAAAAAAACATTCTAACAGGACTGACAATTCACTCAATGTTGCTAACTACATAGTTCGGTGTTGAATAATCTCGTGCATCTTTCCAGACTTCAGCGCCAGTAAACTGAATACAGACGTAGTCTATCCATCGCCTACGGGTGACATGCCATTTGCAGGACTCACAGAACATGACGCTTGCAAGCTAACCTCATGTCCTACGGTACCTGACCAGCAGCAGGTCTTGAAGTACACCCTGTATATTGGAAAGAAGCTGCCTACGGTAAGGAACAGAATGGAGGCCTTAGGGTCTTCTGACCCCATTTCTGTAAAAACCAAGGTTTTGTCGACGGTAGAGATGATAAAAATGCCTGTTGTACATGAAAATAGAACAGCTTCGTATCTATTCCTGGCAGAGACAGGATCGCTAGGCTTGGTGCATCTGACATTGGTCATGCGCATTCCTTTGCAGCTCCATTGATGACATTGTGACAATTATTTTTTGCCGTCGTTCCATCTAAGGTACCATGGCATAAAAAATAAACCTAACGACTTATGAGGCAAAATAACTTTCTTAAGTCTCAGCTGTTTCTTTTTATGTTACAGGGGGAGTTCCCATTCCAATGGAAGGTATGGAATGATGTCAACGAACAAGAAGTGTGTTGTTTTAGAACTACTATAAAGCTTAAAAAACAAAAAGTTACCGAACCGAAACCCACAGACTGACTATGAATAAATGAATATGAAAGAAAATGAGTATGACTTTACCCAATGCTGGCCTCAAAAATAACCTCCCTTACTTTGTACCATCCACCACAATCTATGCTAGACGCCATTGCTCCTGGCAGACTATTGACAATGCTATGGTCCCGTCTGCCACGAATCGTGGCGTATACTATACTCTCATCCATGCGCGACTTAAACATTTTTTTTTTTATATAATTATTGTGGCAAGCTAGCATACGGCCCACCTGATGGTAAGTGGTTACCGTAGCCTATAAACGTTTGAACACCAGCGTTACCGACCCTGGCGACCCTTAAACAAATGAGAACAAGTTATGTATGCTCAGCAGCACATGGGCTTCAATTGGCATTATGCCCACCGTAATGGTAGATGCTGATATTTTGCCTAAATCTCGACTTGACGAGATCTCCAAATCAACTCGGACGAATCGGCGTTGTATGTATGTACCTACTCGTATGTTTGTTTATCCGAGGATAACTTTCGAAGCGTTGATCTAATCATCGTGAAATTTGGTATAAAGGTAGGTAGTTATGGCACAATCCTGGTGGGACTAAATGAGCTAAAACTGTGAGGTTGTTGATATTGGTATTCAAAAAAAATTAGACGAGAAAGGTCTTCATGAGTACATTTCGTCCCCGTTTTTATTTTTAGTTTCATATTCAAATTTATTTATTTGGAACATAAATATAGTACAATATACAAATGAAAACGTTGACAACTGCAAAAGTTAAGAAAAACTGAGTAGCAGTGTCAGCGCCCTCTTCCAAAACCGAACAGAACTATGTTCCAGCAGTCGACATAAGTAAATTTTTTTTTTCCTCTAATAATGATTATAATTTTAAGTTAATACTACGTGTGTGTGAGTGTGTGTGTGATGTGTTTATGTGGAGTGAGTGTGTGTGTGTGTATGTGTGTGTAGAAGCGAGTGTGTGCGGGAGTTTGTTTGTGTGAGTGCGTGCGTGTTCTCGTGTGTATAATTTTGCTAGGTAGGGGGAATCATAATATTCTCGGTATCATCGTGCGTTAGTGATTGAAGCCAGGTTTTGCATTTAATTTTACATCTGTGGAATGTCAGAGGATCAATGTCAATATCTTTGTTTACTCTGTTGTACAAAGAACAGCTTATATAAAAGTAGTGTCTTCCAGCTAGGGCAGTTTTGTGGAGCTGTATGCTGCAAACCTTATCAGAACGACGCTTAACGGAGCTCAAAACTGGATCGAATGAGAGTTCGGTGTGTTTCCGCAAAACTGTCGCTAGGACAAATAGTTGTCGCACTGTAAGAACTTCACAGATTGAATATAAGGAAGTAGTGGAAAAGCGTCTAGGGTTAGAGGTCATGACCTTCAGTACAACTCTCTGGGCTCTCTCCACTCTCAACATAAGAGTCTTAGCAGAACCACCCCATGCAGTTATACAGTAGGATAAGACCGATTGAGCTAGAGCATAGTAAACCATTTTAAGGCAAGGGAAGTCAGCGCTGTTACGAAGTTGCTTAAAAATGTACATTAATTTTCTGATTCTGGACACTGTACACTCAATATGCGGCACCCAAGACATGGTTCCATCCAACCAGATACCTAAATATTTAATACTTAGAGTGCGCTCCAATTTGGGACAGTGGCATGGGTTAGGTGTTGCTGCAGAACAGGCATGGGCACGGATAATGAAAGAGGAGGGGATATTAGCCATAATAAAAACTGAACTTTGACGAAATTCACAGAGGATACAACAGCGACCCCACAATGCTGAAATTAAGTATGCGTGTAGCTTTAGTGACACAAATATAGGAAAAAGTCTGAAATCAAGAATAACTGCAATTTCTACCCCTAAAAAGGGTACAGACGTAGACACAGCTAGACTAGTTTACTTCAGCTACTTCCACAGCATTATGTCATACGGTATACTGCTGTGGGGGAGTGCTGCAGATATAAACACCGTTTTTGTACTGCAGAAGAGGGCTGTTCGTGCAATTTATAATATGGGCTCCAGAAAATCATTACGCAATAAGTTTAAAGAAATAAATATTATGACATTCCCTTGTCAATACATCTATGAAAATCTAATTTATGTTCACAAAAATATTAATTTGTTTAAGAAAAATGGCGATAATCATAATTTTAATACTAGAAATAAAGATAAACTCGCTGTTGCCACTTGTAGACTCCATAAAGTTAGTAAATCGTTTAAAGGGCAAGGTGTACGCTTTTATAGCAAACTCCCAAGGGATGTACAAAAATTGACAATTAACAAATTTAAAAACGTAATTAAACAAAATCTTTATAAAAGAGCCTACTATAAAATATCGGATTATTTAGAAGATAGAGAAGTTTGGGATTGAAATTGCTCCAACTCGTTCAAAATGTTACAATTTAGACGTAATATATTTTCTGTATTATGTATTGTAAAAGGATCATTAAAAAAAACAACCAGCCTTGTTTCTTGCCTTTCTTTCCTGGCTTGGTCGCGAAGGAACAGGCAGTAAAATTGACGTTTCAAAGTGATCCTTGTGATTTTAATGAATAAAAATATTTGACTTTGACTTTGGTAACCAATAAACATGAACTCCCGTTACATGTATGTAATTTGAATGAAACAGTAGGTCAAGTTAATTTGGAAATGCATCTCGTGGCACTATTTTAATCAATGATTTTAATAGTTAAAGATTACAAATAATATTTTTTTGTTTTTGTTCGACACTCGCGAGATCTCAATTCGGGGCGAACCACTAGCTATTAATTTATGGAAAAAACAAAACAGGGACACGACAATTGTACTCGTAGATTGTCTAGAAGCAGTTGGGCCGCACAAGATCGGCCGTTCTGTAAATCTATGGCGGAGGCACAGACCACTTAGATGTGGAGGTATGTGTTCCGCAATAAACCGATAACTACCACCTGTGGCTGTTTTAATGATCATGCCAATATAGGACCTGTAACCGATAAGTAGCTACCCTCAATTTAAATGCAAACAAAAAAGACCATACGTGCCCTTATCGTTCAGATACGTATAACTAATTACAAAATTATGTTAACGTTATAATTACTCATTAATTATCATATTCGCGTGTATACGTTTAATAATATTTATAATTAAATATTGTATGTTTACGTTCAGTTGGAGCTGAGTGGTGTAGCCAGGATGTTGTTTCCGTTGAAGTTTTTGGTGTTTTTTAGTTTGGTGTGTGCTCAACCTGAGTACGTGACCAAGAAGTTCTGTAAAGACGGTGAGTCTGTAAACCATTCTTATTTTTAATCTTCACTTTTACATTGTAAAGAAACAAAGTATGCGGATGTAATGATCCTAGTGATTTTATCAGCTTTATAGTACGATCGCACTAAGTCTGCGAATCGCAATTAAAAATTTGATTAGATTACCATAAATAACATATAACGTGGTAAAATATGTTAATAAAACATTAGAACAAAACCTAACCTAGAATAAGTACCTACTATTTAATACTGTAAATGTGTGTAGGTAATGCATAAACGTATGATCGCAAATTGGTTGAAATCAATAAGTTATTATTATTATTATTATTGTCAAGTAAATATAATAAAGCTCGTCACTCAGCGGTGTTTTCATCACCCTTAATTCAAAGCAAGACCCACATGCTTATCTATCCACCACCTACACAAAGGACGCCTTAAATCTAGCCACTGACAAAAGAAGTGGCAAATTTTTATCCATCCTTTGTAATTTGTTTTTTCTTTGTAAATTGTTTGTAATTGTGAAGCAATCGTTGACTCTGAAGAAGCAGAGGCTTAACTTTCCAGTCGGTGCAATGAGCTAGGACTTTAATTTATTTTTTTCATGTATAGATATACATAAAGGAAACCTACAAGTGAAATGGCGATGTGCGGAAACCTTTCGTTTTTGAGATATTAATTTTTGAAAATCCGTAATCGATTGCGTACCTAATTCGCTGGAAACCAATGTCCGAACGTTCAGTTTGCGAACTATCGATTATTGTGACACTAAATTGGCATGACAGTGACAGGCTGGATAAGGCTTTTTTCATAGTTTTCATGTTTATGGGCGGGAATTTCGAATTTGACAATGACATTGAAAATTCTTTTACAAATTTTACAATACATTTGTTCACTGTTATATAGATTTGGTCGTGTTATCTTTCTCTTGCGGTTGAGACGTTCTCGTACTCCTGTAAAAGAAATTTGCGTGGTTATGGCGGGCGTCCTCTTCGAATTCTGTTTCATCCCCCGCAGCAGAGTTCAGTGTTGTGCAAGCGTTGGACTCAAGTGAAAAATAGTAGACTGATCGAGACGGGGCACCTGGACTAGAGTAGGTTAGGTTAGGGTTGGGGGTTCCAACTCCCCTCCCCCCCCCCTTCTCACCACCCCCTATCGAATTGGACCGATTGGAAAGTCCTTCCTTTTTTATGGGCATAGCATTCTAAGTGTTATGCAGTCTTATCGTGGACGGACTACATCAGTTATCAATTTTTTAAGTACACACGAGTGAATTGATAAGTTGCCCTATTTTACTCTATGTTTATAAGCTAGTTTTCGTTTTTTTACTATTTAAATATTACGCCACAAGATCGGTCGCTTTGCAAATATATGGGGAAGCCTATATAAACATATTTGAACACTGCTGAAGCAGTGGACGTCATATGGCTTATATGACTATTATGTGCAACTTTAGAATAGACTTTACAGTTTAGGTTACACTATCTAAGTCCATATAAAAGTGCTCGTAGTAAATATAGCTTGCTAAATACGTAGTTCCTGGCAGATCAGCTCCGTTCCGCCTAATCTCAACTTAAATGTGTGACCGCTAGTGGTATTTCTTTAATTTTTTTAATGCCAAATAGAGATGTAACAAGCTTATGATCCACCTGATGTTGAATGGTAACCATCACCTATAATGGAGAATTACTTCGAAGGTCACGCACGTTAGAAATGTGCCCTACTATGTACTACCCTGCGTCCATCAACTTGAGGCATACAGGTGCAAAGCCTCATGTGCCTGTAATTTCACCGGCAAACAAACCCTTCAAACCAAAACACAACAATGCTATAGCATTATTCTATAACAGATCACTTTCCGGCTTCTGAGGAATGAACAGGAATTGTCTGCCGAGGTATTCCCCAAGGACAGTTTGGGCTCTTCAAAACGGGTTTTAACTTTTTTAACCCTACAGTGGTCGCGTACTAAAACCTGACCTGATTGGTCGCGTGGAGTACTATTGTATACCATTTATAAATTCAAATATAAATACATTTGAGCTTCAACTATGTTTAATTCTTATTGTAATAGTATTGTTGTATTAAAAGCAATCAATAAAATCGAATCACAACCTCTGAGTATAAAAAAAATCCACAAAACAAAAAAAACCTCTAAAATAGCACAAAAAATCAAAAATACTAATTAATGTTTTCTAAACAAGACAGACATACAACATTCGAATGATCGCCACAAATTAACTTTTTGCACGTGTTGCATAGTTTTCGAGTGCTTTTATTGCGGCTTCTTCCGCAGTCGTGGCAGCGACCTTTGGATCGAGTTGGTGTCTGTGCTGACGTTGTCGCTGTGGTTTCTGGATAATTACAAGAAAATCTCACGCGCAGCACTGAGTGCATTTGTCAATTATTTAACTTAAAGTACCTAGAAGCGCTCGTAATTTACATTAGCGGTTTTTGAGAATTTTACAATTTCGTAAGTGTGGATTACATACGTAATCCACGCGACCACTTTAGGGTTAAAGGGTTGGCAACGCGCGTTTACGCAATACCTTTGGTGTTACAAACGTCCATAGGCTACGGTAACCGCTTACGATCAGGTGGGTCGAATGCTTGTTTGCCATGTTTTTTAGTTTCCTGCTTGTCATCAAGCTATTTAGATAAAAATACCAACACAGGGTGGTCCACTACTCTCATTTATACTAAAGTCAAAAATGTAGGTATTGCTTACATGTTGTTTTACATAGCTCTTAATCTAAGTGTTTCTGTTTCAAACATGATCCTTGCATGGGCACTGCCAATTTCTTAAATAAAATAAACAAAATTCCTGTTGATGATTTCCAGTTGATCAGAGCCATTGCACCGTTTTTACCGTGATTGTGGACCCCTGCGACCGAGGACCGGTATTCTGTTCTATGAAGAAAAACAAGAAGTATGGGATGACGCTTAACTTGATGCCAAGTAAGTACTAAGTATACAATTATTGAAAAAGTAAAACACGAGAGAATTAAACTTATTTAGTCCAGTTAACAGATTTTCGTCAATATTTGCGAGTAAGGGGGCAAAATAAATGAAATTTAGGTTATTTTGGTCTTACTCTAGTTTTCCATTGATCCGTGATCCGTTGTCGAGAAATGTGTCGTCATTTTGCAAAAGATTTTATTTAATTTTATCTGTTATAGTAGATAATCATTCGACCACTATCTACCTAGTGGTAAGTTGATGTGTACGAAGATGATCCTGCTAAAAAGAATCTATTCACACTAGACTTGAAGACTCCAAGGTTATATCGGTCTTGGATAGGAGATCTCCTTATTATTATAGATATTATCCAATAATGCCAGTGGAACAAAGGCCTTATTAAAATTCTCCTTTTCCCAGAGTTCTCAGCCCAGAAACTGAAGCTGTCAATAAACGGGGACGTGAAGAATGATGGTACCTTCTCCACGGAGGTCCAGGCTCCGAAGGATGGCTGCGGGTTCCTGTCCTGCCCTCTCCAGGCTGAGGAGAGGAGGATATTCGATGTAGACCTCATTCTGGATAAGAGAGCTTCAGTAAGTTCTGTAGTATTCCTAGGTGTAGCTAGATGAATGTTAGTAGTCCATGAGATGGGCAGACAAAATAGTGAGTATGACCAGGAAAGCTGACCCCACCACCATGTGAGATACATAACTTGGAAGAGGGAGAGAGTAAGCAACAGCTTGTCTATTCTACAGAATACATAGCTCAAATACCCTGTTGTTCTTACCAGAACCATTCAACCTAATGCTGTTGGTCTCATGATGTTTAATTGGAAAAAGCATCAAGTTGTCCATTAGCCCTGAATTATGTCAGTAACTAAGTATTCGTTATTATTTTCTTTTCAGGGTAAATTTCCTATCAAAGTGAAACTATGGAATGAGGAGGACGAATCTCAGGCGTGCTGTTTCACTTATAACGTGAAAGTGAAGTAACTCACGACTGCCTTTAAAAACAAGTAAAATGTATGACAAATTAATAAATTAGAATATTCTGTGTATACAATATCTTATTTGTAAAGCTCTTTCCTAAAAAGCGGCAACTGACATATTACGGTTACGTTAGAAACAACCTAACTTCTTTAGGTGGCTTACCAGTAATAAAGGGAACGACAAACTTCAATTCTTTTTAATTTATCTTCTTCATATCGTATTTATGTTCGGTAAAGCTCAGTTTGCAGGTAGTTAGGCAAGCTAATCTTGTCAATTGTTTCCCAGCCACGATGACATATCATTCGACCATCGGGCGAGAGTCTACTCTTGGTCTACGAGCATCACTGGCCCCCCCATTCTGTTATCGCCTCCTATTATTTCCTTCTATTATCCTCTTTAATTGATCGAGCGAAGCGAGATCTCCAAATCAACTTGGGCAGATCGGCGGTGTGTGTATGTATGTTTGTTTGTCCGAGGATAACTTTCGAAGCGTTTATCCGATCATCGTGAAATTTGGTATATAGGTAGGTAATGATAGCACAATTTTGGTGTGACTCAATGAGCTAGAAATTTTTTGGGGTTGTTGAGATATTGGGGTTTAAGAGGGATAAAAAACATAAAAATGAGACTATTAGGTCATGTGAGACGTCAAATGAAAGGCCTTTATTAGTACATTTCGACCCCGTTTTTACTTTTAGTAAAGTTTTTGTAGTTTTTGAGTTATTACCCAAGATAAAAACTAAACATTGACAAAATTCACAGGGTACACCAGTGACCCCACAGTGCTGTAATTTGGTATGCGTGTAGCGTATGTATCACAAATATAGGCAAAAGTCTGAAATCTCGAATAACTGCATTTTGTACCCCAAAAAAAAATAACCAATTAACATGAACTCCCGTTATCTGTAATTTGAATGAAACTGTAGGTCGAGTTAGTTGGTTTTTATTTCGTGGCACTATTTTGATAGTCAAAGATTACGAATAATATTCATATTCATTTATTCTGCTTACATGTACCTATATATACATTTTATGCTTAGATGGTAGGTAGCTTAGAAGTATGTACATATACCCTGTAAGGGCACTGCAAGATGGTTTTGCGCCTTTTCAAAAGTACGGCAATTAAACCTAGAATTAAACATGTCAAATCAATTAAATTAAAATAGTAAGCGGCATATGTCAAATATAATATTTTTTTTTGTTTTTATGGTAGACTCGCGAGATCTCAGTTCGGGGCGAACCACTAGTATTTAAGATGTTTTAAAAGTAGATGAAGAGTCTTGAGTCTTTTGAGCGTTGCACGCACCCAATCTTAAGGCGATTATAAGACCGATGACCAGTGACCACTCACTTTCCCACAGAGGTCACGAGGCCGTTTGACACGGGGTGAACGCACGCCCACAATGCTATTCTTATTGATAGAGAAATTGTGCTGATAACTTGTTATTGTACTGCCTATTCTGAGAACTCTGATTGGGTACAGTCAATTCATTTTGTCGGACTACAGCGAATGCTCGTGCTGGGTGTCTCTGTCTTTCGTGTGACGAATGATACAGATGGACAGAGAGAACATGAACCTTCGCCCTATTCCGATAATATACCTATAGTGTACCTATAACGATATACATATGTTGATATAAACTAGTCTATTACAGTTTTTTTATTGAGGTGTACTACGAGGCATGCCTTTTAAGTTCTGTCGTTTCCATATTTTCCGGCAATTTTGAATTTGGAACTGTTCTATATTCGAATGTGTTTACATTTTGAATCTCAAAACAGTTGAAAGTATTAGGATTAATGCTATTGTTTAGTCACAGTTTCGGTTTGAATCTCTCAGGTCACGTACGAAAATGAATCTTTCTAAGGAAAATGTTCGTGCAATAATTTTCTACAACTTTAGAAGAGGCCTGACACGGCTTCAGTGTTTAGAAGAGCTAACATCTGTGTTCAGTGATGTAGCCCCATGTCTGCGGACTGTCGAACGCTGGTATTTAGAATTCCAGCGTGGACATACTAGTGTTAGTGACAGATTTCGCGAAGGACGCCCAAAATCCGCCTTCACTGAAGATAACATCATTGCTGTGAGACAACTAATTCTCGAAGATCGTCATGTGACATATCGAGAGATAGAGGCTCTATTAGGCATCTCAGGGACAACCATTCAGAAGATCTTGCATGAAGCGCTTGGTGTGAGAAAGCTAGTTTGCCGTTGGATACCGCATCTGCTTTCCGACGATCACAAGGCGGCCCGCGTCAGATGGTGTAAGAAAACTCTGCAAAGGTTCAACCGAGGGGAGTCAAATCACGTCTACGACATCATAAGTGGTGACGAATCTTGGATCTATGCCTACGATCCTGATACCAAACAACAATCTACAATCTGGGTCTTTCAAGACGAGCCAAAGCCGACTAAAGTTGTTCGTTCTCGAAGCACTTCAAAGAAGATGAAACCGGCCATGTTGCGACTATTGTACTTGAAGATCGTAGAACGGTTAACGCAGAGTGGTATACTACAGTTTGTTTACCACAAGTCATCGCCGAACTTCGAAAATCTAACTCAAAGCGACGCATCATCCTGCACCACGACAACGCAAGCTCACACAGCGCTCGTCAAACGATTGAGTATTTGAAGCAGGAAAAAGTAGAAATTCTTGACCATCCTCCATACAGTCCTGACCTAAGCCCTAACGATTTCTTTACATTTCCTAAAATTAAGAAAAGTCTTCGTGGTCAAAGGTTCCAGTCCGGTGAAGAAGCAGTCGACGCTTTCAAGACAGCCATTTTGAACACCCCACTTTAGAGTGGAATAAATGTTATAATAACTGGTTTGAGCGAATGGAAAAGTGTTTTAAGCTACGTTGTGAATACTTTGAAAAACAATAAAAAGTACTATAAGGTTCTAGATGTGTTTTTTTCTTCAAACGACAAAACTTAAAAGGCATGCCTCGTATAAACGTTTAACTCGAATATAATGATGTTGAGAATGGCAGGGCCAATAATAATAAAGAATGCTGAACATTTCACACAGCTCTATCTAGCCCCAAAGTTAACAAAGCTACATACAACATACTACAGAAAGAATACTATATACTTTTTTTAAATAAATGAATACTTTAAATATTTAGACCAAGTTTCTACTCACCCTATAAATGTTATTTTCCAGTAAAACTTGAAATCATCAATCACCATCATCATAACAGACATAGTATTCAACTTCATAATTCCAACATTTCCCTTTATTATACTCTGAAAACTTCGGTTGGCTTTTCAGTTCAGAATCAGAGAATATTGAACCTTTTGAACATGCTATCGTTAGGCTGAAGGTTTAGAATTCCTTCGCCATTCAAGTTTTTGTCAGACTGCAACCACAAAATATACAGATATAGAAGTAAAGTTCGGGCCGATTTTGATTTTATTTACAAATGGTTTTAGTGGCACCTACAAGATTCTCCAACCAAATACAAACAATTTTGATAAGAACGTTTATTAATTGGCACGTAAACATTATTACAAGTAAATTCACAACCAGCCAACAACTTATGTCACACAAAACATGATTGACCTCGCGTCAAAGCGCAGTACTCGTGGCTGGCGGTCGCCGACTTGATCCAAGATCCTGGTACGCGCGCGTCTATGAGTACGTGCACCTGTTATCGCTAGTTGTACTAAACATAACTTCTGTACCCATCTATTTTGTGTTGCAACGTTAACAGGTACGTACCTACCTAGGTAGACTTTGTAAATGCTTAGAACCGGGATCTCAGAACGGGTCCAGGTATTTACGGAATGTGGGGGTGAACGGCCGGTGTTGCTCTCAAACTAAGGGCTTTCACATTTCTCTCTATAACCTCTCATTTGATTCTTTAAGATGGATTAGTGGCCAACCCTGGTGTGGTGACTACCTAACTAGTAAGTAAGAGGCGGCAGAATCGCCCCTACATCTGTTAGGCGAGTGTGCTCCACTAATGCGTAAACGTAGCGTTCATCTGGGCAAACACATTCTTAGCCAGGAAGAGCTAACAGTTATCACAGCTAAGAATATTCTACAGTTTTTAGCAGTTGTAGGGCTTAGTGGTGAACTTTGAACGCCCCCATAACCTAGGGGCGACCACAATAAATCTCGTGGTCGCACTGAAACTAAACCCGCAAAAGCTAATAAAAATAAATAAGTAGTAAACTGTACTAACAGCTGACTAGCTAAGATCGTCAAAAATTCTTAATTTTCAATAATATTGTTGCCACTGTACTACCTATCTTAAAAATGGTAGGTATTCTTGTAGCTATGATTTATAAGCTTGATTTTTAAGTCACCAGTTTTACACAACAACTAATACTAATCGGTTAAGCACGTGTAGAACCAAACAGTGAAAGGTTCCATAATCACTACAGCTAGACTGTATGAATAGTCATTAAAAAAATTAGGTAAAAAGAAAACGTTGAGAAATGCCGTTAACATAATTAGGTATGTTTACTATCAACATTTCACACTGCGCTATCTAGTCCCAATGAGCAAAGCTATTGGAATTATGGAAGCCAGATATAACAGGTAGAATATTTTTTTCTAAATACGTACTTATATTATAACAGATAGAAGGAATAAAACGGCTGTAACTCCGGTCGGAATTGGCGAAACTATAAGATAAGGGTGTCTTGTGGACTGCGGAACCCTAAGAACCACCACACATACAAACTAACCAAAGTAAATAAATAATAATTAGAAACAAAAGCTCATGATGTGGTCTCGTCAATCATCAGCGATCACACACACAGTACAAATTAATATCTTTTAAAGTGCCGAACAAAATTGCCTAATATCCCCATATCACGCAAAACTAAACGCAAGAGTCTTCGATCAATAAAATACGTATATTTACTATTAGCTAGCTATAGTCCAAGCGTAAGGTATGAATCTTGAGCACTGGTTCATACCCTTGACACTACTGAAGTACTGATAGATTATCGCGCTGTCTGCCTGTCGGTCGGCGTGTATATTGATTCAATTTGGTTAGAAACGACCTATTTTTAATCTTGCGATTTAAATTTAACCTACAAATAATGACGGAGTATATTTTTGACGCCCGGCAGCGAGATGGGTGGACGACATCGTTAGAGTCGCAGGCCGTCAATGGGTGAGACTAGCGTAGGTATGTGGTGGATGGACAAATTTGGGGATGTCTATACCCAGCAGTGGGTGAAGTCGGGCTGTGAATGATGATGATGATGATTTTTTTGAGACCATAAATAAATATTACTGCAATAAGAATTTATTTTTATAGTGTTATCCAACACTTACGGAAAATTTTAAGATTTTTAAAACCATCTCAAAAACATTCAAGCTGGATGGGACTTGAACCCGCAACCTTCCTCTTGATACGAGGATGCACTGCTATTTGTGCTACACGTCTTGTCACGTCAGTTTTTGAGATGGTTTTAAAAATCTTAGCATAGTACTGCAATGGAAATATGTTTGAATATATATTTTTAATCAGTTTGTGTCATTTTCACAAAATAGTAACTGCCTGGGAGAGGCTTAGGCATACACTTTAATTTTTTCTCTAAGTGCTAGGTATACCCAGTTCATCCTTCCTCTGATGTAATTACATAGAAATGTATATAATTAAATAGTTCAGTCAGTCCGTGCGTTTGTAGCTGGGGGCGATATCCCACAGTATTTTGTGATTAAACTTTCCAATTAATTTATTCAGATACCATTTTTTCTACGGCAGTGAGTATCATCTTTTGAGCAAAGATTATTTGACAGAATGACCTCTAAAATTTAATAAAAATATTTTTTATCACATATTTAGAGATTTTAATAAAATACCCTCTAAGCCTCAGGTTGATGGACGCAGGGCAGTGCATCGTACGACACTTTCTAAGGTGCCTGACCTACGAGGCAATGCTTTGTTATAGGGGATTGTTACCACTTACTATCAGGTGGGACATTGCTAGCTCCAAGATCGTGAATAAAATACTATGTCTGTGGGGCATGGACTGAAAGGGAGCTTCGCAGTCATATTCAGTCCGGGAGGAGTCACGAAATCCACATTTTCAGAGATTTTTTTCGCAACGACCGACTTGGGTCCGGAGTTTGTTGATCTACTTCCAGGCTACTGGTAGCTGAATTTGGGGAACTAGCGCGAACGTCAACATTTGTTAAATATTGCAAACTGGCTGACTCACCCGCGCGCTTCTCGTGTTTTGTCAATTAAAAGATTACCCTTTTAACATAATATTTCCAATTTAACATATATAGACTTATAAAATAACAATATTGAACAGTACCTACATGCAAGACATAAACAAACAATAGGTATAATAAATAATTAATTATAACTCCAATGTCCTTTTCTGTGCACGTACCCACCACTATAATCAATTATCTCCATCTTCAAAGGTTTGCTGGAAGAAAACTCGCTCGCCTTTGTACATGTCCATTTTGTAAGCTGTTTCTGTCTGTAATCTACACTTGAGAGCAATAAAATCGCACATCCGCACATTTTTACATAAAAGTTAATTTTTTTTTTATTTGGAGCTTACAGCAAATTAAAATCAAATTAAATTAAAGTGCATAATCTAGGCATTCGCAGAACTGATAAAGGGTTGACATTTACCTTTAAAAACAACTCATTAGCAACAAAACAATAGACCCCCTTATGTCGCTCGATCCAGGTAAGGCCGGCGGCGGGATTTATCGCAGGTATAAAAGAGTGCATATTGAGGGAATGGTCATCATTTGCATACCAACGTACAGTGTGAAAGGTTCTCTATTGATATTGGCTTCAAACGGAACACGAAAATGGATACTACACCAGAAGTAGCCGCTCAAGTGGTTGCCCTTGTTGAATCGGGGCTTAAGCAAAGTCAAGTGGCTCGACAATTGAGTTTGAGCCGATTTACCGTTCGGCGTGTATACCAGAGGTATCAAGAGACTGGTGGCTACCAACGGCGACAAGGATCGGGCCGTCCCCGTGCTACAACAGAGCGTGATAACCGCTTTCTTATAACGACATCTTTAAGAAATCGTCGTTTGAACGCAGTTCAACTGGGCCAACGACTTCAAGAAGTTCGTGAAGTAGAAGTTAGCCGGTGGACAGTCAGAAGACGATTGAGAGAAGGTGGCCTGACTGCACACAGGCCAGCAAACGGGCCGAAATTGACCCCAGCCCACCGAGAAGCCCGCCTTCAGTTCGCTCGAGACCATTTGAATTGGACCGAAGAGCAGTGGAGTGCAGTCCTGTTCTCTGATGAGTGCAGGATGTGCTTGCATGGCAACGACGGACGGGGGAAGGTGTATAGAAGATCGGGAGAGCGATTTGCCCAATGCTGCATAACAGAACGTGTCGCCTATGGCGGTGGATCAATCATGTTTTGGGGAGGCATGTCTATGGAAGCAAAAACCGAGCTTGCCTTCATCACCGGACCGAATACTGGTCGCCAATCAAGAGGATTGACTTCCATACGATACATTGAGGAAGTACTCGAGAGCCACGTCGTACCTTTTGCTGGGTTTATCGGCGAAAACTTTCTGTTTATGCAAGATAATGCAAGACCGCATACTGCTGGCATAGTGATCGAGTACCTTCAAGAGGTGGATGTGACCGTTATGGAGTGGCCAGCTCGAAGCCCAGACCTCAATCCCATCGAACATCTATGGGACGAGCTGAAAAGAAGAGTTCGAGGCCGAGATGCTCCTCCATCGACTCTACAGGAGCTGCAACAGGCGATCGCAGAGGAATGGGAGGCTATTCCTCAAGACTTTATCAAAAGTCTAGTAACATCAATGAAAACACGGATGGAGTCAGTGATTCAGGCTAGGGGAGGGAACACTCGGTATTAATAACAAACTTTAAATTAATTTTATCTTTTAATTTCATAACTTTGACACCAATACTTGAATAAAGAATTTTTTACTAAACATGCATTTTTGTTATTGATCCACAAAAGCATTTTTATGTAATGATTGAAAGACAAATCAGATACCACTGGATAGGTATTAAAATAGACTATGAATCTGCATTACAGAAACATAATATTTTTTGTTTTTTTTTTTAGTTATGTCAAAAAATCATGAATGTGCGATTTTTTTGCTCTCAAGTTTATTTGTGTACAATAAAGAATAAACACAATAAAGTATGCATCAAACTTTCTTTTTTTTTCTAATGGACTAAACTCGCTGTTGGCCTCTGAGGCTGTGACAGCTTAACCGAACTTTTGGCGAGCGCAGATGGCGCTCAGCCCAGTAAGTTATTTAGGCAACTAGCGCAAGGGCACCACTTAGGTACGAACCTCGGCTTGGGCAGTTGCCGGGGTGGGGATAGGAGAGAAACGCCCGGGTACATGTCTGTACCTCGTATAGGCGGCGACTGAAGGGACTCGTCGACCTCGCCGGCGAGGTCGGTGTTTCTGTGAAGTGTTTGCTCTGTCTGATATAGATGACACAGATATCGCTTCCGCATTAGCGGAGGTGATTTCGTCATCCGGATCTCCGAGAACGTGTCTCGGACGACGTAGGATTTTGTTGGCAGGCGGATCCAACGGGTAGACCGGAATGGTGTGTACCAAAGGGTTCGGATGATGGAAGGCAAGTTCATAATACCGCTTGGAAGCGAGCTTCATGAACTTGGCTATTGAATCTAATTTCATATCGCGATGTAGATCGTTATTGCGAAAATACCAGGGCGAGCCTAAGGCTTTTCGCAAGAAGCGATTTTGGATGATATGAATGGCTATGCATCAAACCCGGTCGTAATCTATTTATATACAAAATTTCATCGAAATTGGTCTAGCGCGTCGGTTAAGTCGTGAAAACGTTACAAACAGACATACAGAGAGACCGAGTAACTTTCAAATGTATACTATTAGCTAGTACCTATACATTTCTGAAAATGACAACATTAATGTGACAAGACACAAAAAAAGGTACAAAAGAAGATGATGAAATACCTAAACCTAGGCTTCTGGCTCAAAGTAGGTAGCTAAAATAAACAGAACAATATTAGTAATATAAAAAAATGCCCGAAGTCAAAAATTACAAAGTAATAAGTAAAATTTAACAGGAATAAATAAATATATAATAAATAAATAATAAAAAAAATTTATTTTGACACAATATACAAGTAGTTGGGTGTACCACAGGGATCAATTCTGGGACCATTTTTGTTTTTAGTATATATTAATGATCTTCCCCATCTAGTACGGGACGATCATGAGGTTGTATTGTTTGCAGATGACACGTCACTTTTATTTAAATTAAAGCGACGACAAACCGATTTTGACGATGTAAACAATGCAATCTCTAAGGTGGTAAAATGGTTCAATGTAAACAATCTACTTCTAAATGAAAGGAAAACAAAATGTATTAGATTTATACTACCTAATGTTACACAAGTTAAAGCAGACATAAAAATCAAAGACGAGGAGTTGGCTCTTGTGGACACCACCGTATTCTTAGGTATAACCCTAGATAATAAGCTTCAATGGGGCCCTCACATTGATGGGTTGTCGAAGAGACTTAGTTCTGCGGCATACGCAGTCAAAAAGATCCGTCTTTTTACAGACGTAGACACAGCTAGACTAGTTTACTTCAGCTACTTCCACAGCATTATGTCATACGGTATACTGCTGTGGGGGAGTGCTGCAGATATAAACACCGTTTTTGTGCTGCAGAAGAGGGCTGTTCGTGCAATTTATAATATGGGCCCCAGAGAATCATTACGCAATAAGTTTAAAGAAATAGATATTATGACATTCCCTTGTCAATACATCTATGAAAATCTAATGTATGTTCACAAAAATATTAATTTGTTTAAGAAAAATAGCGATAATCATAATTTTAATACTAGAAATAAAGATAAACTCGCTGTTGCCACATGTAGACTCCATAAAGTTAGTAAATCGTTTAAAGGGCAAGGTGTGCGCTTTTATAACAAACTCCCAAGGGATGTACAAAAATTGACAATTAACAAATTTAAAAACGTAATTAAACAAAATCTTTATAAAAGAGCCTACTATAAAATATCGGATTATTTAGATGATAGAGAAGCTTGGGATTGAAACTGCCCCAACTCGTTCAAAATGTTACAATTTAGACGTAATTTCTTTTCTGTATTATGTACCTATTGTAAAAGGATCATTAAAAAAAAACAACCAGCCTGGTTTTCTTGCCTTTCTTTCCTGGCTTGGTCGCGAAGGAACAGGCAGTAAAATTGACGTTTCAAAGTGATCCTTGTGATTTTAATGAATAAAAATATTTGACTTTGACTTTGACTTTGAGTACAAAAATACAATACATAATTATTAGATAGGTACATGTAACAAAAATTAAGATGATTATTATGTGACAATAATTATGTATGAGCCTCAGTTGCCTAAACTAGACTGAAAAGCCTGTATGATAGGCAGCTGTGCTCCCCCTGCTTAATATCAAGTGGAATAAAAAATAACAATACATTAATTTTATATAAATAAGACCAACAATTATTGTGTATATGTATATATGCAATTAGAAGTACATTAATATAAATTAAAATACAATTGTGCTGTATAGTGTTTGAAATTTTTACAATAATAGGAACATGATTTAGGTCGGTGTTACGGTCCGAGTGTGTGCGAGTGTGGATATGAGTGTGTGTGGGTATGTTTGTGTGAGCGAGGGTGTGTGTGTGTGTGTGTGATTGTTGAGTGTTGTGTTATGTGGGTGCCTAAGTATGAGTTTGTATGATCCATGAGGGAGGGTAAGTTGTTACAATAATTGTAGGTAATTATTAGGTTTATTACACGATTACTTCAAAACATTAAGTAGGTGCTCAGTTTCATCGTACGAGTAACTTAAAAGAATTTGTGTGAGGCACTTTTTAAATTCATAAGGCTGTCTCGGACGACGTATGATTTTGTTGGCAGGCGGATCCAACGGGTAGACCGGAATGGTGTGTACCAAAGGGTTCGGATGATGGAAGGCAAGTTCATAATACCGCTTGGAAGCGAGCTTCATGAACTTGGCTATTGAATCTAATTTCATATCGCGATGTAGATCGTTATTGCGAAAATACCAGGGCGAGCCTAAGGCTTTTCGCAAGAAGCGATTTTGGATGATATGAATGGCTATGCATCAAACCCGGTCGTAATCTATTTATATACAAAATTTCATCGAAATTGGTCTAGCGCGTCGGTTAAGTCGTGAAAACGTTACAAACAGACATACAGAGAGACCGAGTAACTTTCAAATGTATACTATTAGCTAGTACCTATACATTTCTGAAAATGACAACATTAATGTGACAAGACACAAAAAAAGGTACAAAAGAAGATGATGAAATACCTAAACCTAGGCTTCTGGCTCAAAGTAGGTAGCTAAAATAAACAGAACAATATTAGTAATATAAAAAAATGCCCGAAGTCAAAAATTACAAAGTAATAAGTAAAATTTAACAGGAATAAATAAATATATAATAAATAAATAATAAAAAAAATTTATTTTGACACAATATACAAGTACAAAAATACAATACATAATTATTAGATAGGTACATGTAACAAAAATTAAGATGATTATTATGTGACAATAATTATGTATGAGCCTCAGTTGCCTAAACTAGACTGAAAAGCCTGTATGATAGGCAGCTGTGCTCCCCCTGCTTAATATCAAGTGGAATAAAAAATAACAATACATTAATTTTATATAAATAAGACCAACAATTATTGTGTATATGTATATATGCAATTAGAAGTACATTAATATAAATTAAAATACAATTGTGCTGTATAGTGTTTGAAATTTTTACAATAATAGGAACATGATTTAGGTCGGTGTTACGGTCCGAGTGTGTGCGAGTGTGGATAAGAGTGTGTGTGGGTATGTTTGTGTGAGCGAGGGTGTGTGTGTGTGTGTGTGATTGTTGAGTGTTGTGTTATGTGGGTGCCTAAGTATGAGTTTGTATGATCCATGAGGGAGGGTAAGTTGTTACAATAATTGTAGGTAATTATTAGGTTTATTACACGATTACTTCAAAACATTAAGTAGGTGCTCAGTTTCATCGTACGAGTAACTTAAAAGAATTTGTGTGAGGCACTTTTTAAATTCATAAGGCTTGAGATGACACAGACAATCCTCAACAGAAAGCTTGTTATAGAGATACCCACCTAAAAAACAGGGAAAACGATTAGTGAAATTCGTATTAAATCTGATGCTATCAAATACTTTGTCAGTGCGCCTCTTATCCTGTTGCAGTGGGCGGATCTTGTGCTGTTTTATCAATAGTCTGAGTATGAATAGTTGACGTACGGACAGCACATTAGCTTCCTTAAAAAGTGCCGAGGTTGGGAATTTATATGGTAAGAAGTTACTAACTTTGAGCACGGCACGCTGTGCCCGCTCAAGTGAAAGCAAAGTAGTTTTAGCCGCGCCACCCCAAGCTTCAACACAGTACATTATAAGACTCTGGCAAAGAGAAAAATAGATGGTTCGAATTGTGCCTTTGTCAGTGACGTGACGAATATTTTTGAATACAGCAATCAACTTTCGCACTCTATTACTTAGTGATGAAATGTGTTGTTCAAAGGATAAGTTTGAGTCTAGGGTCACGCCTAGATAGCGCAGACAAGCAGTTCTCTCTAATGTACCACAATTACATGAATTGTGAGCACATGCTTTGGGGTCAGTTGTGTTCGTGTGTGCAACAATAGTGAAGTTATTAGATGGTTGGGTATTTTTGCGAATAGAAAATGTCATGAGCTTTGTTTTGGAGGCGTTTAACTTAAGGAGACTCTTTGTTAGCCAGCTTATTGTATCGTTTATACCAGCCTGAGCATTATCAAAGACGGATTTCCAACTATCACCCCCAAAAACCAGAGCCGTGTCATCAGCGTAGGTGAAAATATTCCCATTAGGTATTTTCAGATTGCAAAGTTCATTTATATACGCAAGGAAGAGAGTTGGACCAAGAATACTACCCTGTGGAACTCCGTGGTACACTGAGACAGCTGCACTAATATAGTCATTAATTTTTACACTCTGTGTTCTATCCGCGAGATAGTCTCTGAAGAGTTGTAAAGGTAGTCCACGTACTCCCATGAACTCTAGTCTTTGCAATAGATGTGGAGTTGACACAGTGTCAAATGCTTTGGCTAAATCAAGAAAGATCGCCAAGCACTTGCTACCAGAGTCCAAGCTTCTAGCAATATAGTCTGTCAGGAATATACCACGCATCAAGTCATCATAATTATACAATTTATTTTGTCTCTCAAGGCTGTCCTTTCTGTATCAGATATGAAACGTCTATGCCCGTCAACACACTGGTCACTGGTATTATGGCGATCACTTTCTCACCTCGCCCCCGCAGTACTCTCACTAATTCTGTTACAATGTTATGCGCTAATTACTTTTCATAATAGCGGTCACTTTTCGTTTCTAAAATTTATGCGAAAAATAATATAGTACTATGCAAGTTGCTATTCGAAACTCCTCACTCATATTACAAGAAAGTAACTCTGCTCTCTATCTCTCTGTTGCGTTTCACGACTAAACGGCTGAACCGACTTCGATGAAATTTGGTATATAGACAGACCTGAATTGAGACATAGGCTACTATTTTTGACAAACCACGGGTGTGTCTAAGATCTATAAGCCTATCCCAGCCACTACAATGACACACTCAAATAGCGCTGCAACTTACCACTAGACGCTTTTGTCACAAAAGAGTAAAATACAGAAGTAAAGTTCGGGCCGATTTTGATTTTAATTGTTTGAGCTTAAGCGTAGCGCTAGGGCTAGTTGGCAGTGGCACCTACAATATTCTGCAACCAAATACACAACAATTTTGATAAGAACGTTTATTCATTCTTACGTAAACATTTCAATGTAAATTATCACAAGTAAATTCACAGCCAGTTAACAAATTATGTCAAATTAAACATGATTTAAGTTTCTTCAATATACGGCTAGCGTTCGATCGACTTGATCCGAGATCCTCGTACACGCGCATTAAAAGCTGCCCATGCGACTCCACAAGATTCCACGCCAACACTCCAAAAGTCTCGAAAAACCGTCCGTGCGTGCGAAATCTCAAGCGGATTGCGTGGAGTCCTAGGAATGTTTGGATATCCGATCATTCAAAAATCGAAGACTCCACGCGACGCGGAGTGATGGAATCGGCGTCCTCATGTATGGCCAGCATAACTATGCGTGCGTGCGCTCGCTTGTTATCGCTAAGCTTAACTTCTGTAATATTCTGTGTTTTTGTGTAGATACAAGATTATAATGATCAATAGTTTGTAAGGCCTCAATTTTTTACAACGAAAGCTTTACTACATAGTTTAGATCATAATCAGTCAATAAATGGTCAATTACAGCACAGGTGTCCAATCAATCAACATAACTATTAAATGGCGGTCTGTTCGTTGTTCACACAGACGAACAATCATTACAATCATTATAGTAATCCGTAAATTACACTTTCTAAATCTGTTTATTCGTTTTGATTTGTTGAAAGTTTAGTTAGATGGACCACCTGAATATAATAGGCGACATGTACAAAGTCTGTTCAATTCTTAATTTTTTTTTTTTAATTGATGTAGTGGGACTGGACTTGTTATGTGTACCGTATGTCGGGTGATCAGTGAGCTAAGCTCACCAGGCAGGCCATAGAAAATATGGAGGGACGAGCTCACCAATTTCCGAGCGGACTGGACCATCTTAGCGCCTGTAAGAAGTGTCCGGAAATAATGTGGGGAGGCCTTTGCCCAGAAGTGGAACACAATAATAATGATTGATGATAGTCAAGCGCTTGAGCACTACCTCACCTGATGGTAAGTGATGATGTGATTGAAGATGGAGCACGCTTGCCTAAAAATAACCTGTAACTTATTTATTGCGAAAATGAGTAGTACTGTAACCTTAATATTCCAACACGTGGCAGTTCCATTTCACAACTAGAAATTGAGATATTCAAGCCTATTTCCATCTCCACCTTCGCATGCAGATTATGAAATGGCTGACTCACGTTAGTCCACATTCCGGATTAGGTCGCACAAAGGCCGTCTGGTGCCAGCTAGGCCCACAATGCTTGCCCTCGATTGCATTGGTAAATAAATAAATAAAACGTTTATTTAATGGTACTTGTAATAAATGCCCAGATCGTACTAAATAAATGGAATAATAATAATAATGCTAGACTTTTCACACAGCGCTAGCTAGCTTGTACATACTATGGAAACGAGATAGCTGATATAACACTTATACATATATATTTTTTTGTAAATATCACTCTAATATTACCAGTGGTTTGACCCGAACTTAGATCTCACGAGTCTCCGATTAAAACAAAAAATATTATTTGTAATCTTTGACTATCAAAATAGTGCCACGAAATAATGAAACCAAAGACTTGACCTTCAGTTTCATTCAAATTACAGGTAACGGCAGTTCATGTTATTTTGGTGAATTTTTTGGGGGTACAAATGACAGTTATTCTGGATTTCATACTTTTACCTATATATAAAGCTACACGCATACCAAATTACAGCACTGTGGGGTCACTGATGTACCCTGTAAATTTAGTCAAAGTTCAGTTTTTATCATGGCTAATAACTCAAAAACAATAAGGACTTTTCTTAAAATAAAAACGGAGTCTAAATAAACTAACGAAGACCTTTCATTTGACGTCCCACTTGACTCATTTTCATTTTTTGACCCTTCTTGAACCCCAATATCTCAACCAAAATTGTGCCATCACTACCTACCTATGTATCAAATTTCACGATGATCGGATCAACGCTTCGAAAGTTATCCTCCGACAAACGAACATACATACACACATACAACGCCGATTTGCCGAAGTTGATTTAGAGATCTCGCTTCGCTCGATCAATAAATGTCAAAGTTTGGATGTTTGTTTATTTACCCACACACATTTAGTAGTGTTACCTACACATTTAGTAGTGTAACGCATAAGAAGTCGCGGGTAACAACTAGTATTCTTATAATTAAGTAAAATACCCAAACCCGGTACCAGGCCATGCAAATATTATTCCCGCAGCGGGAATCGAACCCGCAACCTCCTGCGTCTCAATCGGCTATTCACTCACTGCGCCACAGAGGTCTGTCGAATACAATAGAATAATTTGCTTTAGACCATGTCCAAAGGATATACAATACAATTATGTATCTAAACGCCTAGTTTTAAGATTAGTGACAAAATGAAGGTTTTTTTATCTATCTCATCTTATTATTTATTACAAAGCAAAACTCTCAAACTTAAAGTAAAATAAACATTAAAATATTTAGATAACTAGAAGAGTAAATCTATGAGGCATGCCTAATTTCTGTAGCGGACGTTCTATGGCTGATATGATGACGATAAAATAAATAAAATACATAATCACGTTAAGATAAAATAACTAAAAATACGCTTACCATGGTCATTTTGCTAGGGCAATAAGGGGCTGCCAGCTAAGCCTACAATGCCTGAATTGTTAATGAACTAATTTGTAGAACCGGATTGTATTGTCTTAGTTTGATTTGTGACTCATTCATCATCAACATCAATATCATCTCATAAATTACTAACCAGACGGATTCGAACCTGCATCCCTTCGATGCCGGGACATGATACCAATTCGCTACGAAGTCACTGCTCGTCTGGTACGAAATTAATAGAATATTACTTTAAATTAAAAAAACAAATAAAAAAGCCTTGCTTACTTTTTTTAAATAAAAATAGCAAGCAAACCTTGTACTTCGGGAACCAGATAACTGATAGAATACATAAATACATTTTTTTGTACATACATGCTTGAAATATTTGTATAGAAAACACATAAACCCGAAACAAATGTCTAAATATAATTGGTCCTTTTTTGCAGGATTTTAAAAATCACCTCATCATATTATCAAACGTAATTATAAAAAAAATAACCGGTAACTTCGCATTATCTCCAGTATAATCTCGGAATCTTCAAGTCCAAAGTGAACAAGTTCTTTTTAGGCAAGCGTGCTCCATCTTCGATCACACCATTACTTACCATCAGGTGAGGTAGTGCTCAAGCGCTTGACTATCATCAACTAAAAAAACTAAAAATTTAATTACATGAAATGAAAGATAAGGTGTTTAGATAAGAGTCTGTTTCATAAAAAATACTTCTTTTTAGGAAAAAGACTCGACTTCGCATACGTTGATTATCAGTAAAAAGATTACCCTCCTTCTGTGCAGTCGGATAAAAAGTAACCTGTCTCAATGCCAGTCTTAATCTATCTAAATACCAAATTTCATCGAAATCGGTCAAGTCAATTAGTCGTGAAAACGTAACAGACAGAGAGAGTTACTTTAATTTATAATTTAGTAAGGTTAATACTAAAGTAACTAAAAATAATAATAGTAATCAACAACCTCGAAAGAAATTGAGGGTTCAAGAAGTGACCAAAAATACCTTGCATATTGTGCATCTATTTTTTCTTTTTTTAAAGTGTAACCTATTAGCATGAACTCCCGTTACTTGTAATTTGAATAAAACTGTAGGTCAAGTAATATGGTTATAAATATCGTGGCACTATTTTAATAGTCAAAGATTACAAATAATATTTTTTTGTTTTATGAGAAACTCGCGAGATATCAGTTCGGGGCGAACCACTACTATTAAATAAAGTTTCAATGTACTCTACCGACTAGGGCGGGGAATGTTTACAAGATTACATTATGTCAACAAATTAATAATTTAACTACATCAACAGTCAAATTATTATTATTATTATTTAACCTGTGTGTCTTCCAGAACTTATAAAAATTAAAATATAAAACAGAAATTAAAAATATCATTATCTTGTTAAATTCATTAAATTATTTTGTTTTGATTTGATAAAAAGTGGAATGAGGATCTTGTAACAACGAATGTAGTTACCTCTTTCCAAATGAAGGTATTGGCAGCAATTCTAATTCTCAAACCTAATTTTAGTTTACTTCGTGCGAACAGAATTTCCCCCATTGTATTCTAATGTCTATTCAATACGATGGGCAAATCGATCTACGTTAAAAATCTCGCGAGCCTTTTGGATGATACTTAAACTCCATAAAATATAATAGGTAGTACTAGGTACTGGATTGTGACCATCAGAACACAGAGCTGTGCTGACCTAGAGTCCACGGTCGACTGGGCCATATGGCGGATCCTATAAGGCAGCTTGCATTGTTACGATGTTGTCGGGATTGTGATCTAAAGACAACATTAAAACTACGTAATACATTTATACGGTAAAGGCATTTTTTTATAAATGGTCAACTGTGTTGTAGGTGTCAAAAGGTAGTGCGAAATTAGAAATTATAGAAAAGTCCACCATACTAATGAAAAAATTATAAATTGCTTAGGTCCAGTATGCCAATCACACTAATTGATCGAGCGAAGCGAGATCTCTAAATCAACTTGGGCAAATCGGCGTTGTATGTACCTATGTTTGTTTGTCCGAGGATAACTTTCATCATTTTTATTTTATATTATCTATATTTTTTATAAATATACGTGTACTATTAATATCGGATTTACGCCGCCGTCCTTATTTTGTTCACATAGATCCTGTCCATCCAAAGGTTGCCTGGAAGAGATCGCTTTTAGCGATAAGGCCGCCCATTGTACCTATTGTTTAAGAGTACCTATTGTTTCTTATAAATGATTGTATTTAAATGGTGTGCAATAAAGAAATTATCTATCTATCTATCTATCTAACTTTCAAAGCGTTGATCCGATCATCGTGAAATTTGATACATAAGTAGGTAGTGATGGCACAATTTTGGTGTCACTAAATGATCTAAAAGTGTGAGGGGGTTGTTGAGATATTGGGGTTCAAGCGGGGTAAAACAAAAATGAAAATGAGACTATTAGGTCAAATGGGATGTCAAATGAAAGGTCTTCATTATTACATTTAGGATCCGTTTTTATTTTTAGTAGTCTTTATAGTTTTTGAGTTATTAGCCATACTAAAAACTGAACTTTGACAAAATTCACAGGGTACACCAGTGACCCCCACAGTGCTGTAATTTGGTATGCGTGTAGCTTAAGTGACACAAATATAGGCAAAAGTCTGAAATCTAGAATAACTGCCATTTGTACCCCAAAAAAAAGAGTAACCAATTACATGAACTTTTGTTACCTGTAATTTGAGTAAAACTGTAGGCCAAGTTAGCTGGTTATGCATTTCGGGGCACTATTTTAATAGTCAAAGATTACAAATAATATTTTTTTGTTTTAATCGGAGACTCGCGAGATCTCAGTTCGGGGCGAACCACTAGTATTATAAAGACGAAAGTTTGGATGTTTGGTTGTTTGTTACTCAATCACGTCATAATGGCTGAACCAATTTCTATTCAATAGATTATGTCCTGGATTGACACAGGCTGCTTTTTATTGACAAACCACGCGTGCGAAGCCGCGGGCGGAAGCTAGTCTCCTATAAAACGGCAAACATAACCTTGCATCCACGCCTGCCATTTGGGAAATCAATGTCCAAGACGATCAAATACATATTTAACAAAAAAATCAAGCCTATCTATTGATTGAACTTTCTATCCGCTGATCTAAGGTCTTGCGATGGCTGGCAGTGCCCCGGGCAGAGAATGGATCTATTATATCAAAGACTTGTGACTAGTTTATGAACCTCTGCCATTTCTAAATATGTATTTACTAGACGTTGGCTATACTGTTGACGCAAACTGAACTAAATTTAGGTGTAACAGCACTAAAATGGCAACTGTCACTCTCTGTTCGTATGAAACGAAAAAGGATGGCAATAGTTTCAGTGTTCAGGTTATACTTTTCACCAATACATTTCTGTATGGTTGTGGTTCCGGACCGATTTAAAAAAGATAATTGTTTGTTTTGTTTAACTTTATTTTTGTTTGCTTTGTACCTTAGATTTAACTAATTTGTGCATACGATAGGACCGGCATGTATCCTTTATGAAGGTCCTTATAAGAAATTGGGACAAAAAAAAAGTTATACTTAGCCGGAAGATGGTAGTTTGAGGGTCCGTAAAAACGTCGAAATAGAAGATCTTGTGGCCTATCCTAACATCATAGGTGCATACAAATCACATCGATTCCGCTGGCTCGGACATATATCTACTGGTCATATAGATGATATGATACAGATATCTTATCATAAATACCACGAGCTTTACTCACAGGAAGCAGTATTAATGGCTTGAACTTCCAACAATGTGCCAAATAGTAACTCCTGGGTTATCAGTGGCAGTTTTATCATTCGCATAGTTCGAAAGGTACCTAGTTTCTCTTTGTCAGCGGTTCACCTTGGCCCTTAGATAGAGCCCACATACTGACATTTGCGCGTCTATTTTGAAACTTGGTCTGTGTGCTAGAATTTAACTCAAAACTAAAACGACCCATAAGCATAGTTATTTGAGAGTAGTACGAATGAATCGATTTCTTCCAGACATCCTTTGTGTGAAGATTTTTGTTATGATTAAGATAATGTTCCGGATTGCACACGGATGAAGTCACATGTGAAACCAACTGTAATTTTTGGAAAATAATTTGCTAGATGGTAAGTTATGTATATGCACCTACTTACTAAAGTGTATAAAATATCAGAGCATTTACTATGTAGGTTTATGACGTCATTATTGCGTAACATACGTAGTACAGTCAGCCACGTCTAGTAGTGAAAAACCGGGAACGCAAATTTTCTTTTTAGCATCAAACTGTTATAAAAACACTTTTTTAATTTCCTCGCATTCGTGTTGAGTAGTTATGAGTTATACTGCGGGTGTAAGCGATCAATTACACCCTCGATTCGCGCTAAATTATCTCGACCAGAATATATCGCCTACAACCATTTAATAACAACTATTACAATCCCACTAATATTATTAACGCGAATGTTTGTATGAATGTTTGTTACTCTTTCACGTCGGAACTGCTGAACCGATTTCGATGAAATTTGGTATGTACGTAGATCATAACCTGGATTAACACATAGGCTACTTTTTATTGGCAAACCACGCGTGCGAAGTCGCGTGCGGAAGATTGAGGCGCAATTTTTTTTTAACAGGTTAGATCTTTGTTTGACCACAATCTCACTCACCTGATGGTAAGTGATAGTGGCGAATAGTCGGCTGAGAAGCAGCTTGCGGGTTTGATTCCCGCCGCGAAATAAATGTTGGTATGATCTACAGAATATTTGTCTCAAGTCTGGGTATTTCTCCATACCTATTATAACTGTACATTTACAAAAAATGTATACAAGTATTCCATTAGTTATCTGGTTCCCATAGTACAAGTTTTGCTTAGTTTGGGGCTAGATAAAACGTTGTGGCATTATTTATTTATTCAATTATCTCTTCATAGATTACTAACTGAACCGGCCTCGGTTTCACACACGGTGGTTTTGCAATAAAAACATTACCCTCCTTATGTGCAGTCGGGTAAAAAGTAGCCTATGTTGAAATCCCGCGAATAATCTACCTGAATACCAAATTTTATTGCAATCGGTACAGCCGTTTAGTCGTAAAAACGTAACAAACGGGCAGAGCAAAGTTACTTTTTAATTTATAATTTTAGTAGGTACCTACCTATGGATTCTTTCTTCCCGAAACTTCAATTGTCGATAAAAAACAACGTTTTTGAAAACAAAAAAGGGCAGGTAGATTTTACGTGTGGCTGTGCGTGGCATTGGCAGCCCTTTCTATATAAAGCAGGTGTTAAATTCGTGATACCAAGTTTTTAGGGCATTTGCCCTAAACCGACATGCGAGTTTTTAAGACAATCGATCAGCTGTTCTGGAACCAGCTGGCTTTTCATAAGGTTAATTAGATACAGCAGCTGCTTACGGATAAAACAATAAATGGATATTCTAGAGCACCCTGTATCTATTACCAAAGGACATTCAAAAACTTTAGAAATTTGGGCACAAATTAAAATTATGGCTTTTAGATGATATATTTTATACACTTTAAGAATACTTTAATAAATAATGACTTGATTCATTTGACAGAAAATAATTGTAATTGAATACTAAATGTCTGACATAAATAGTGTAATGTAACTAACTAGTGGTTCGCCCCGAACTTAGATCTCACGAGTCTCGCAAGACAAAAAAAAATATTCTAAGACGACTCGCGCAACAAAGTTTAAACGTATTTAGTGGCGAAATATGATTTTTCAATGAATGAAATGATTGACAAATTTTTCAAATTTAATCATGTTTAGTCGCTAAGCACGTTTAGTGATCTTTGTGCATGCCAGCTTTAACCTTTGACTAATAAATGCTTAACCAACTTACTTGACCTACAGTTTCATTCAAATTAGATGTAACGGGGGTTCTTGTTAATTGGATAAATTGTTTTGGGGTACAGATGGCAGTTATTCTTGATTTCAAACTTTTGCCTATATTTGTGTCACTTAAGCTACACGCATACCAAATTACAGCACTGTAGGGTCACTGGTGTACCCTGTGAATTTTGTCAGTTTTGTTTTTATTATGGCTAATAACTCAAAAACTACAAAAACTAAGCTAAAAATAACAATAGGGTTGTACTAATAATAGAAATGTACTAATGAAGATCTTTCATTTGACGTTCCACTTGACCTATAAGTCTCATTTTCATTTTTTTATTGCCCCTCTTGAACCCCAATATCTCAACAACCCCCCTCACATTTTAAGCTCATTTAGTCACACCAAAATTGTGCCATCACTACCTACCTATATACCAAATTTTACGACGATCGGAAGTTACGCTTCGAAAGTTATCCTCGGACAAACATACATACATAAATACATACATACAACGCCGATTTGCCCGAGTTGATTTGGAGATCTCACTTCGCTCGATCAATTAAATTGTTATGACACCAACACGAGGCAGGATTATCTATTCAATGAAGGATTTTAAATTAGTTTTATTAAATATTACTCAGAATAGTCATGTGGGATTATTGCTATCATTAGTGTATTTTTATACTTTTGTTTTTTTCCTTACATCACTAATTCCATTGATTGTCAAAATTTACTAGTTGTTACTTTTTCATTGATACTACATTTTTTTAGTGGATGTGGTGTTTACCTATAATTGGTTGTGCAATTAGTACTTATATTAATCTTTAGTTAAGCATGAAATATTGTTACAATCGTTGGTAGACCTAATAAATAAAATAAAAAAAATAATGTGTGAGCCGTCACGGGACGCCTGGCAGATCTGAAACATCGAAATTGTTTTATATGAAAAAAAAATTAAATTTTAAAAAAAAAATTAAAAATAATAATAATTAAATATGAATAATAACTAAATAAATAAATAATAATATAATAAATCGTCGCCACACAGTACACACTACTGCATATAGACTGCATAATATACTATACCATCATATAGCGTGGCGACGCGTCGCCACGCCAGAAATCTGTTTTACGTGCGGCTATAGATGTTTCACATCAAACTTGTTTCTCCTAACGCGCTAAAAGAAGTTTATGTAAACTTCAATTACCCTGTTGGTTGCCTACCTACTTCGAGAGAGTTTTCAAAAAGCCGTATAACCTGATCAGTTAAAACTTTACAAGAGATGCCTTGTCGTCCTTGTGGGAAGACAGGTTTAATTTTGTGAATTGTGAACCGAAACTGGCGAAAAGTGGACAGTGCAGTTCCGAGTTCAAAAATACACACAAGGCGGTCAGCGACACAGGATTAGGTAAGTAAGTAGGTAGGGTACCTACCTCCCTAAAATATGTCGGGTGTCCTGCCTGCCAGCTAGGGTTGCCAACCTTACGTAATGAGTGTAAAAGAGTATTTTACGTTATTTTACGTCTTCAAGATTCAAGATTCATTTATTCAGCTAAGAGTAACATACTTACTCCTATGGCTCAGCGACCCGTAGTGTGTCTTGACCTCTGAAAAAAGCAGTCGCTATTTTGAGCTGTCCTGTGCAGCTTCCTGCCGCTGTAGCTCTTGCAGGTTAGCTTCCACTACATCTTTCCAGCGGTACCGCGGGAATCTAACAGGTCGTCACAGTGGCGGATTTACCACCGGGCTGAGTAGGCTGGAGCCTAGGGTGGCAGATTTGAGGGGCGGCAAATTTGGGGCCAAAGTCAAAGTCACTCACTGTTTTACCCCCATTCCCCACTCGCACTTGACTGGTTTTTTTAAATCAGTCAAATTTATTAAGGACCAGGGTTGCCAGATTCTTTTACATTTAAAGATCTCATGAGTTTAAAAAGGTTGAAAAACACTGAACTAGGGTATCGAATTGTAGACGTCGATAGAGGCGGCAAAATTCGAATAGCCTACTGGCTGTAAATGTGTAAACCCACCACTGGGTCGTCAACCGAGATAGGCGTTGTGAACGTGTCAATCCTCTCCCATTATCTCTAAATGGCCGAGCCAGCGAAGGCGATGCGCTTTCGTTTCGCCGACGATGTTGGGTTCTTCACTATCTCCTCGATCTCTAAGTTCTTTAGGACTCTCAGGCTGCCGTCCTCTCTGCGGGTCGATCCCAGTATCTTACGGAGGACCTTCCGCTCTGCCACCAAGAGTTTATTCTCTTCCTTTAGTGAGCGCCCAAGTCTCACAGCCGTACATCAATATCGGTATAACTAGTGGTTCACCCCGAACTGAGATCTCCTGAGTCTCTTATAGATCCGAATCTTACTCTTTCTGCTCATAATCTTAATCAGAATGGACACCAACACCTTGTGAAGTGCTGCACTGCATCTGAGATTCTGAGGGCATTCTGTACACGAGTCGATACAGTGCGGCCTAGGTACTTAAACTGAGCCACTCCTTTGTAAAAGTTTTTATAACGCTTCATGTGGAGGTATTCAGTTTTCTCGTGGCTAATTTTGAGACCTACCCTCTTGGCTTCCCTTTCCAAGGCCTGGGTGAGCGCTGCTACTTTCTCCTTGCTTTGGCCCAGAAGTGCTAAGTCATCCGCATAACCCCGCCTACTCTCATGACTTGCCTGATGATGAATTCCAGGACAAGATTGAACAGCATAGAATACAATGCGTCTCTGCTTGAGGCCGGTAACCACTTCAAAGTCCTCGGTCGTCGGTCTGGTCCAACTTTGACACGCATTTTATTATGTTTTATGACTGCTTGTAGGATTCTAACTGATTTGCTCGGTATATCTACCAAAGTTGAGAAGAATATTATGCACGGAGTCTCTGTCCACGCTATCGTAAGCCTTAGTGAAGTTAACAAATAGAGTATGAATGCTTTAGGATTATTCCCATCTCTTCTCCATTATGCTGATTCAGCAGAAAAAGAGAGAACTTATACGCTGTGGGCTCAGAATAGATAATATCTATTCTGTGGCTGTGGAGAGCAATACCTTGGTAGTTTGTACACTTTTTACAGTCTTTTTTGTGCACAGGACACAAGACAGCCACATTCCATACTTGAGGTGGTTGTTCCGTGTCCCGTATACTGCAGATCGGTCTGTAGAACGTCAAGCGCAGCTTTACCGCAACGTTTCCATAATTCTGCCGGTATTCTTAAGCCTGACGATTGCCTTGTGAAACTTTTGGAAAGTAGGAGGCTCTACTTCGGCTTCGTACACTTCGTTCGACAATTCTTCGATAGGCTCCGATGGTCTGGGGAGATGAGTAGCTGTTGGAAATAGCTGGAAATTTTGTTGGAAATTTTACGTCTGTATACTTTAATTTTTTGAACAGCAATAACGTACGAAAATATATCATAATACTTACTCATTGACTAAAAATAAGATTAAAAGAAACGGCATAAAATTACCAATGACTTCTGAAAAACAAAAAAAATGTTTTTGATATAATACCTAATTGAATGAATGAATGTAAAATTCATAATTACTTACACAAAATAAAAATAATCTGTACTTACATAGGTAGGCGAACATAATGCTAGATAGCATTCTCTTCCAGTTACCCTTGACGTTTCAAAGTGATCCTTGTGATTTTAATGAATTTTTATTATTTGACTTTGACTTTGTAATGCGGACAAACAGTTATTTTATAATTCATGCTACGTATTTTTTTTTCGATGACTGTACCTACTTTTAATGAATCCCTTCTGCCTCTGTAACATTAAAATACGTTAAATTCTTTAAATAAATAGCAACCCTACCTGCCACATAGGTCCAAAGTCCGCTAAAAACATCGTATCTCTGATAGAATCAGAATCAGAAATATTTTATTGTTGTTACCTACAACAGAGGTCATAAATCTATAATTTAGATAGCTAATCTCTAATCTGGCCCTACCCTGAACGGATCCAGGTAGACCTATTATGTACCTATTATGTAAAGTTTGATGTAAGTACCTATGTTTGTAGGTATCTCAGAAACTATCTCAGAACTAATCTCAGAAACTAAAGAACCGATTCTTGAAATTATTTCACTGATAGAAAGCTACACTATCCCTGAGTAGATAGGTCCCTATCCTCATTTTGAAAATCCGTGTGCGATGCAAAGCCGGGACGGATAGGTAGACTTAAGCTCTACGTGGCTCTACGTTATTTATTTCGGGAATTGCTTACAGTATGTAAATTCTACGATTTGTAATATTTTTCTATCAATCAGAATTGCAACAGTTGTCGTCCGTCCGATTGTATAATTGTCTATCTTTTATATTCTAACGTCCTTCGTAGGCGTCAGCGTGTCGCAGGCAGCATTTCAAATTCAAATTCCGAACGCTCTGCGATCGCTTGTTCGTTTCGTTGTACAGTTTAGTACCTCTCGCCGTCAACGCATTCCCCTCATCGAGCGCTAGTGTCACCTGAGCCATCGTCTTGAAAGGTCGCGCGCGCTTCCCGTGTTATCAGCAAACTCTTTACGAAAACGTAACGATGTTATTGCTAAAATAAACGAAAATTCGCCATCCGTGTCTGTGAAATTTTAGTGCTACTGTGATATTATAGTGCTTAGTGTGTTCAATAGTTTTCTTGTGGTTTTGAAACTGAAATCACCAGTAAAACTTGAAATAACGGAACTGGTTTTCGGATTTACCTTCGGATACTAGAAAACTTATGTTTTCGGTGAGTAGAGTTAATGTTATGGTGTTTAGTATTTCATGGTGAATAACTGTAAGGTCACAGCTACTTCTGTTATCATAGGTCTATGTGATCTTCCGACTGTTGTACCTACTTTCAATTGTTTTCCAAAGCTGGCGATCGTTTAGTTAGCGTCTATCGTATATTTCTAAGGTCACTTACGGCCGATCAAACTGGCCATGGTTTACCGAGCAAGGTATCCAAATAGGACAACATTTCTAATAATTCAAAACCGTGACCCATGCATGCAACAAAAAAGCTAACCAGAATGGGAGCCTCGAGCATTTTCAAACTCTTGTTCTAAAGCCCATTACCAATATTTTGATGTTTAACCAGTCATCCACTGCCATCACGAGGCTAGGGTGCCTATGCCTAGCCTACCTGGGTAACTTTCATCTGTACTACCAAACTCTGAGATTAGTGTTGGCTACAAATCCAATACAAACTAAGATACTATTTTTTGCGTAGGTACTACATAGTACCTAGGTAGGTACTTTCCTTCAAAACAACAGAAAGTAATAACATGATAGGCAGCGAATTTCAAAATTTGGCGAAACACTAAGGTAAGTAGGACTAGGTAGGTAGTAGGTACCTATACTACCTATGTAGGATAAGTTCAACACTATTTTTTGAAAACAAGGTAGACGTAGACCCCCTGTAAGCAAGTCTATTCGGCTTCTTGCTATAGCTATCTAAGTCCTAGTTACCTAGGTAGGTATAAAGTTATTAAACCTGGCAGGAAGCATACCTGAGCAACCTGCTTAGGTAGGTGTGGTGTAGTAGATAGGGTGTTAGCCACCATACCTGTTCCCGAGGTCGTTGCCCGCCGGCGCCGGCGCCGCCGTGACCACAGGACCTCCACTAACATGAAGTTCCAAGGCAGAACATGATAGGTACCTACCTAGATATAATCTTAAGTACGCTTGTTACAGACTCAGAGATGCTTCATACCTCCACAACTTACTTAGATCTTACTAGGTACTAAATATTTCTGAGGAAAAGTACCTCTTTAAGTAATTATAAATTTATTTCATATTGACTAGGCAGTTACCTACTTGTTTGCAGGGAATCAAAAAAATCGGATTTATTTGATTTAAATCGGATATTTTTGTTTTTATTTTATATTCTGATACCTATTTGTTGCTAGATTGTACAAGTAGCTAGAAGATGGTGAAGACATAAAGGTTGTTTAACCAGCACTTTCACCACGGTTTTCAACTAATCAGATTCCCAGAAATTTTTGATTTTAGCTTTTATTGGCTTCCCAATTGATCGAAAAACATTAAATTAAATGTATAAAATTGAACGGATGATTTGTTTTTTTCCCCTATAAAATTCCAAGCTTCTCAAAAAAAATATCTAAAAGTACAGGTAAGTAAGTAAATCTGAAATCCAAATCGAATTACAAAACAAGTTGCATTTAATGCGATCTAGCTAACTCGTTTATAGACCGCCGGAAAGGCGGAAACCCGTGTTATTGTCCTATTCTTTTATTTTTTTTCTGATTTTGGCCTCGGAAGTTTTAAGCCCAAAAGTTGCTAGTAAAAGTTTAGCTACAATTTTTATAAATTTGTGGCTGCCTAACACTCAAAAGTTGCTAGATCTAAGATTTAAACCATTGATTCTTACAAAAAAAATCACTTGATTTTAATCGCGATTTAAGTCATATCAACCCTGCTTGTTTGACATTTAATTGCCGCTTATTAAAATACCTACTAACCCAACATATTTCTTAGATTTTTTGGTAACTTACAGTATTGAGTTTACGTCCGACAAATGATGGATCTCTTTTAAAGAGTCCCTGACTATAAACTAGGATAAAACTGTAAATTTAGGATCTTGGTTTTTTTTTCTACTAAAAAGAAAACCTGGTTAATTCTGCTCAAGGGTTAGATATAGCAAATAAATATACATATAATCTAATATATAAAATTCTCGTGTCACAGTGTTTGTAACAAAACTCCTCTGAAAAGGATTGACCGATTCGTGTGAAATTTGTGTATATTTGGTAGGTCTGAGAATAGGACTTAAACTATTTTTCATACCCCGATGTGATAAGGGTGGTCCACCCCAAGTTTCTTTTTTAGTTTGGCCAGATTTGTTATTGTTATTTTTTTATGATTCGGCAATAAAAAATACATACCTACAACCATCAATTTTCACCCTTCTACCACCTACCCCTATTTTTTAATAGCGATATTAGTCATTTAATAATTTTCTACTTTGAATATAAAGATTGTAGTGGGTACGTGCACAGAAAAGGACATTGAAAACAAATGAATTTAACTCAGCTTAGCAACACAAAATTTATTGATTCTAAGGCGGTACGAAGTTCGCGGGGTCAGCTAGTAATATATAATATATTTGTGTTCTGGTTCCTAGGATAGTTAATGAGAACCAAAACTTGACCTTTTTGCTATAATAAAGATATCTAAATACCTACTATATAGGTAGTAGTAGTAGGTACTTCATAAAACTAGGACTAAACACCTAAATGACGAGACGGTGACGTTACAACTTATTGTGTAAACCAGAGTTTCTCAAACTTTCGTCTCCACGTACTCCTGTTAAAGTTTCCAGATGACAGCGAACCCCTTAACTAACCCCAAAAGAAAATAATAAAATTGACTGTTGAAGAAAATAAGGTTTTTATTCAATAAAAGGTATAAAATAAAGTGACAAAAGAAATATATTTTTAATATTAATGTGATGGGTGTGCTTGTTTCTGGTCGCAAATGCAGTCAATTTTAAGAGTAATTTTGGACAATTTTATCCTTAATTCTGACTCGGTACCAAGTCGATTTCTGTATTTAGTTTTTATCATGACCAGGTTTGAAAACACACTCTCTCATAAGTATGTTGTAGCAAAGGGTAAAAGGAAATTCACCGCTTTGCGCGAGAGTTCGGGATGTTCTTCCTGTCTAGCTACCCAAAAATCTATCAAAGACATCATTTTTACGCGCCACCATGTCTGCCGCACGTGCCTGCCAGTCATCAAGCCACCATTACGTAAATCTTTTCGCGAACCCCCTGCTGTCGAATGGTGAACCCCTAGGGGTTCGCGTACCCCACTTTGAGAAACCCGGGTCTAAACTATAAAACTATATAATAAATAAATATATATTGCTGGACACTTCACACAGCGCTATCTAGCCCCAAACTAAGCAGAGTTTGTACTATGGGAACTAGATAACTGATAGAATACTTACATACTTTTTTTTGTAAATATATACTTATAATATATAGAAAAACAACCAGACCTGGAACAGATATCTGTAGATCATGCAAACATTTGTTCCGCGGCGGGAATCGAACCCACTACCTCCTGCGTCTCAGCCGGCTGTTCACCCACTGCGCCACGGAGGTCGTTATAAAACCTATATTATGTTTATATATATGTATATATGTTTAATAATACTATATATGTTAATATCTAAACTATATAAAACCGGTCAAGTACGAGTCGAGCTCGTGCGCCGAGGGTTCCGTACCTACCCATTATAATAGCACAATTTTATTTATCTACCTTATTTAAAGTTGGTGCCGATTATAGAAATAGAAATAGAAAAATATTTATTTTGTATCCAATTATTACATTCTATGAATACAACAGTCATACTTATACCAAATAACCAAATACAAGACTACAAAATAGGTCGTCACTCAGCGGTGTGGCACTGTAACGTATAGCTACTGTAGCGCTGGTATTATGTGACGCCTTTAGTGCGTGTGAGCAGCAGAAAATAGAAACACGCGTTTACAATATTAATTAACATATAAAAGTATACAAAATTCAAATAAAAAAAAATTTAAATAAAATATTTACAATAACTACTAAACATTGTACATACCTAACTTATTAAAGCAAGACTATTTATGAGATCAAAACTAAATAATAAAAACAGTACAATAAACAACAAATTTCTGCTAGTTATATTATTCTGCGTTTCGAACTGGTGGGGGTATATTATTCCAGCATTTCGGAAGCTAGATTAAGCTAGTCCTCTAAATTGTATGAGCGCCCATACAACTCAGAGGACATCTTAATTGGCGTCAACTATGTATGTATGTACACCCTTTAATATTCAACTTTTTTTAATTTTTGTAATTTTAGGTACCTTTATTTGTGCTGCTTTTTGGCAAATTTCGTGATCCTAGGTCGACGGGAACTACCATATAGGTTTTGGACCCAAGACCTATAGGGTACTTCCGGTTGACCTAGAATTGTCAATTTTGGTTAAAACCAGCACAAAAGTAAAGGGAAAATACCGAAAAATAAAAAAGTTGAAAATTAAGGTAAATTTTGGCACTTTCGAGTTTTAGCGAAAATCTAAATTTGCCCATATCATTTTATCGTGTTGACTCAGGACCTTGATTTTTATACACCTAATAGGGACTGTAGACCTCAGTATCTTGTATAAATTTCAACTTGCAAAGTCCACCCGTTCCTGAGAAAATCGGTGGTGACAGACGGACAAGAAAGTGATCTTATAAGGGTTCCTTTTTTACCCTTTGAGGTACGGAACCCTAAAATTATTAAAAGTACCTATTATCAAATTATTGTTTCTCTTACCCATTTCTAATTAGGACGATGAATATAGAAAAACTAAGGCGATATGCACGACGATCCCTAAAAATATTGAGCGACTTGTCAAAAAAACATGTTTAAATTGACGTATTTTGTAAGATTTGACAACTCGCAACAATACGATGAGGCATCGTTGCGCAAGACGTCCTTAAAAAAGTGTGACGCAAATGTTAGCTATCAATAAATACCTACCAATCGGTTATCTGATAAGGAACCGGTTTTACCCTAAAACAGATATAAACATTTTAATCATAATGACCACAACAGGTGGGTAAACTCCCAAAGCTTCGTTGTTGTCATAATTATAACAGCAAGCGCTAATTCCAAACTCTGGTCCGCCATCCATCACCAAGGAGTTTGGAAAAAAATCATGACGGGTTCTCTAATAATTTTTAATCTGTCGTTTAGACCAAATTATTTTCAAAATTTGATGCCAATAGGTATAACTTCGCCTATGGCTAATTCTTGGTCACTCCAAGCCACTCAGTCAAGTAAAACAATACGAATCGTAAATTAGAATGGACTTCTGAATTATTATACGTATTGCTTGAGATTTTCGTGAGAATGAGGGGAAATAAATGCTTATCCTCTCATTATTATAAATACGGGGTTTATCACGTACCGTCTTATCGGTGTTTCGACCTTTCCCTCTCCCTCGCTACCGCGTAAAATTGAATATTTTTATAATAAAAATCAGAGTTAGTATAATTTTGTCGTCATTAGCGAGCAGTGTCCAAATCCTCAGAAATATTATTTCAGAATAGGTCTCGAAATGATTGCTACAAGATATTGATAAATTGCTCAACTAGCCTTCCTGGTCAGAAGTTTAATGTCTGCCAACCTCAAACCTGTTGTCGAACCGGTCCTGACCAAAATAAGATTCTCTTTCAAGTTATAATGCACTGGAGTATACCTTCGCCAACTCGTGGTCTGTAGAGCACCAAAACTTTACCAAGACCAATCTTCATAGAGTTACAACTCTAGATAGATATTTATAAAGAAATAGGTATTTGGTATAAAACCGTCCAACCGCAACCCCTTAGAATCCCATGGATTGATAATCATAATATATCTAGAAGAGCCGCAGTAGTGACTATGAGGCTTCGTTCAGGTCATATTCCATCGAAGACATTTGCGTTTCTTATGGGTAAAGTCCCGTCACCGAACTGTGACCTCTGCGGTGTACCGGATGACTTAATGCATGTCTTGATGGAGTGTGCCCTTAACGAGGCATATCGATCTAATAATTGTAAACAATTTCTGAAAGAATCTGCTGATTGCAACATTATATTGTCAAATCCACTTTCAGATAAAATTAAATATTTAGTTATGCTTTATGAGTTGAAGTTCAACTCAGATCATTGATGGTCTCAGTTGAGCTTTAATTCAATAGATTATCTACCTATTTGTTTCGTTCGTAATGTTTTTTTGTTGTAATAACTGAGCGACATAATTGCCATTGTGATTAAGCTCATTAATAAAGAAAAAAAAAAACTCTAGATAGATATTAGTAAAGGGGCGAGCCTTTTCACAATGAACTCTATGAAAGGGCTTGCCCGGGGAAGTACTAACACCATACCTCTGCCGCCAAGCAGCATTGCTGTGTTTCGATTTGAAGGGTATGGTTGCCGGTGAAATTACAGGCACATGAGGCCTTTGCGTTGCCTCAAACGTATACCTCAAATTGATGGACGCAGGGCAGTGCATCGTAGGGCACGTTTCTAAGGTGCGTGACCTACGAGGTAATATTTTGTTATAGGACATTAACACTTAACATGGTGGTACATATACTGGTTCTCGTATAACGTAAGTAAAGCGTAAGCAGTTCAGTGGGGCCATAGTATTAATGTTGGCGCCATATTTCTTCTCTTTCTGTCTAATGGTAAAAGAGTAAGTCAGAGTGCGGCGCCTATAACTATTATGACTATTATTATTATTATGACTATTATGACTATTATAACAGAAATGTTTATTGTGCGTTCTGTTATGCTGAGTTATCTGAAATCAGAAACTCCATGAGACCTGCTTTTATGATTAACCTATTTGTTAGGTACGTCTAATGAACAATGTTTTAGGTTTGTGTAGAATTTATTCTCGTTCTTAGTATTTTTATATGCTATTTTCATATTAAACACGTTAACCGATATCGAATTTCATTAGCGTTTTATAACTTTTCTAATCTGGTTGCAACTGACATTACCCTCCTTCTGTGCAGTGGGGTAAAAAGTAGCCTATGACTAAATCCCAGTCATAATCTATCTACCAATAGATGCTCAATTTGATCGAAATTGGTCCAACCGTTTAGTCGTGAAAACCTAACAAACAGACAGACAGAGAGACAGAGTTACATTCGAATTTATAATATTACTATGGATTTAATATAGAGTAGGTCACTCGTATGTATCTCGATTATTTCCCACATTTTGGGCTCGCACGAATTTGGACTTAACAGCGTAGGCAGGTGAGATTATAAGCCCTTGTTTGGACGCCATCTGGTTCTATAGATAAATTGGCCATTCGGTATTGTTTTGGTAGAGGCTTTTGTAAAACATTCGATCGAACAATTGGCTTATTCGCAATAATAAATAGTAGCTTGTTTTTGCCTTCGGTTGACCTATTATGGTGGTGTACAAAAAGTGGTAGGTAGTTCACAGCCTACACTGGTGAATGTTTTTGTTCGTTTATCGAAAGGGAGAGCTATGTTATGGCGCCTCTAGGTGCTTTTTTTCTTAGCCGCTGTACCTAGCTGATTTTTGTAAATTAATCTTCATTCGACCACCATCTTACCTGATAGAATGTAATGGTGCGGTTTAAAATAGAGCACAAAGACACCTAGTCTCTTAATTAAAAAAAGGCCGAGATTGTTCACTCCTACCTAAAAAAGACCAGGATTGTTGAGAATTTTCAGTAAAGACTGTAGAGCTGGTTCTCAGATTTGAGGACTTTGTAATGCCTATTGCATGGGTAGGCGGCAGTCTACCCTTCACTCAAAGATGAATGCAAGGGTTGTATTCATAAGAGATAACGAGTAGGTAGGTACATAAGGTACTTACTTATTAAAAATATGCGCATTTATATGTTAACCATAATGGTTGTTTCTTCCTAATGTCTGACACATTGATCGAAATAATTCTTCTTGTGTCAGTCACGCATAATTATTTTGGATATCAAATAAGTTTTGACCTGAAGGCCTCTACGGCCTCATTGGTTGCTTCATTGAGCTGTCCCCGGTTCCAGAAAGAAAAAGGACACGAAAAATATTTTTTAGATACTTTCATCAACATCATTTAAAACTGAACCCGTTAACATTTCAGTAAACCGTGAGAACTAATCTCATTTTGTTGGTGGGTTCCCAACGAGTCACATCCAAAAGTGTCACACTATTACTCATTGCAACGTTTTTTAACCAGGAGGATTCCCAACGAGTCACAGTCTAACACGTTGGGAATCCTCCGGGCTACAAAAGTTACAACTAGTATTTGCAGACGAACCCACCATTTCGTTGAATCGTTATAAAATATCAGCATGCGATAATGATTTTGCATATTATAAAAAGTGCTAAGAGTGGTCAAGGACCTTTGAACTTGTGTCATTCAATACACTTTTACCGGTTTTTGGTCCGCAGGAAAAACATTCACCAGGACATGACTCAAAGAGGATGCAAATTCTCCACTCATAACATTGCTCATAACTGCAATGATTCAATATGTTATGGTTTCCTTGAGTTAAAAAGTAATAATTAGATTTTTTCTTCAAAAACTCATGTGATTTTGTCAGTATAGAAGATATTATATTGGGTTGTTTAAGTTGTTGCCGGGTAAATATGGCCGTCTTGTAAAACCTTGTGATACTGTGCCCGGAAGAACTTCTTACTACGTAATGGACGATCTAACTAAACCAAACCACTGACAGCGCAATAGAAATGGCTAATTTCTACTCTAACATTATGATCCTAAAATGAACCATTGACTCGATAGAAGGAAGAGATCTTAAGCTCAAGTGTCCTATTTTGTTTAGCAAGAGTGGGCCGTAATGTCTCCATGTCCATAAACCCAGGTAAGTTAACCAAGGCTACAAAAACCTAATTAATCACTAGCCGACGGATTAAACGCTTCCTTGGTTTTTGTCGACACCGCCCATTGGCATCGACCATTGCAAATTTGCTATGCAATACAATGCAGTGTACTCACGCCAAGAATGGCTGTCAAGGCATTTTCTAGATTCGATGTATTTACACATTGGAAAGATAATTTATCTTTCTAGCGGCTAGAAACGAAGAATTTTCTGGCTGATTCTAGCCAGACTGATATGAATACTGCAACCAACCGAAATAACGAAGAGAGCTCGATGAGCCTATCTCGTACTTTTCTCTAGCTAGTCAGATTTCTTCGCTATTTTCAACACGAAAATAGATGCTTGCTCTGTAAACTACAACAGTGTATCATTAGTCTTCTCTGATAATTAGATACCCACTGGCTGGGTATACAATTTCTTTGTATTTGCCATCACTCTCAGTTTTATTGTAATAATAGTAAAGTTAGTATGTATTCATTATTAAAAATATGGAATTTATCACGTACCGTTTTATCGGTATTAGTAGACCTATTCTTTGGTTTTATGCTGCATGCATCCAGGAGAACTTTGTTCCAACTAAAAGAATCGTAACCAAAACTTGAGCCAATCTATGTTATCGTATCCTGCCTGTGGAAACAAGGCCAGCCTGTATTCGATTCTCAGTGGCGACATCAGACACTCGAAATAGGTCTCTAGGATAAGGTCACTAACAATGAATTTGACTTGAAACAATCCACATTCAGAATTATTCACGGGATTTCCGGTTATTTCGGTAAACTTAGATTATTTTTTGTGGGCTCTATAGAATTTCATATCAAATAACGTTCTACTTACTGGGTGGGTAGAACGTTATATACATATGAATACTTATTTAGAAACAAGTAGATTCTACAAACAGTACACTCCAACAAGTTGTAAAAGCATTAACAGACAGGCTAACCACCCGAAGTGACGCTGGCTCTGATCAGGCGCTGTCGGACCAATCATAATCATTATTCGAACGATCGAACTCCGTGGCGCAGTGGGCGAATAGCCAGCTGAGACGCAGGAGGTAGCGGGTACGATTCCCGCCACGAAACAAATGTATGCATGATCTACATATATATTTGATCCGGGTCTGGATGTTTTTCTATATACTATAAGTATATATTTACAAACAAAAAATATTATAGTGTGTCCCTGGATAAAGTGCAACCCCGAAAGGGGGTGAAACTAGATCAAAAATTATCGACAAAAAAATAGAAAAAAAAAAATTAAAAAATTTAGTATATACTTTATTGATGAATTAAAATTTTTATTGCTCACTAATGACTCTATTTAATAAAAAAATGATTTCTTCCAAAGTAGTAGGTCTATTTTGTTAAAATAAAAACCATAATCATGTCAGATATGTGACGATGACGATAAAATAACAAATAACTCACAAACAAGTGGCTATCGTGACTTAAAGTTTAATTTTTGTATTAAAATTACATTTTTTAGGCTGTTTTTTTCCAATAAACTCCAAAAATCTTAAAATTAAGCCTATAATACTAGAAATTTTTATGACTTTTTATTATTGTCTATCATAATAGCTTTTAAATAAAATAAAAACCTACGTTCTAACATAAAAAATGTGCTGGCTAGGAGCATTTAAAGTTGACCACTGATTACGTCACCACTCAGGTAGAGACCCTTTTTTAACTTATATTGTTGTAGATTATGGTCGCTGGGCCTGTTCTATGAAAGATGAAGGGTGGGGATCGAAACAGGACTCACAACAAGGCACGCCAGTCGCTCCGATATTCTCGCCGCTGCTACCGCCTACCGTACCTTACTGCGCCTTCAAGTTTTTGTTACGTTGTTTTGCTTTTGTTTTGTTTTTGACTTTTTGTTACGTTTTTGACTGTACTTTGTTGTGTTGTGGAGATGCCGCGATTGACTGAGTTCTCTCCGCGAGAAATCGCTGACATCCATTATTATTATGGTATGTCACGTGGACACACAACAGTCGCTCGTTCTGCATACATAAATGACACCCCTAGACTATTTTCTGTGGGGTGTTATGAAACAAAGAGTCTACAGAACGACCGTAGACACCGAGACAGAGTTACAAGATCAAATCATGCGATGTGCCGATGAGATAAGAAGTGACCCAGAGATGGTGCTTAGAGCCACACAACAAATCGCTCTTCGTGCGGCAATGTGCCTACAACAACAAGGAAGCCATTTTGAGCATTTAATGCATTAAACAAAACCCTTATTTCATACTTACATGTAATAAGTTAAATAAAAATGTTGTAACTAAAATTTGATTTTTAATACTACCTGAGCAGCAAAAAAAAACGTGTCTCTACCTGAGTGGTGACGTAATCAGTGGTCAACTTTAAAAGCTCCTAGCCAGCACATTTTTTATGTTAGAACGTAGGTTTTTTTTTATTTAAAAGCTATTATGATAGACAATAATAAAAAGTGATAAAAATTTCTAGTATTATAGGCTTAATTTTAAGATTTTTGGAGTTTATTGGAAAAAAACAGCCTAAAAAATGTAATTTTAATACAAAAATTAAACTTTAAGTCACGATAGCCACTCGTTTGTGAGTTATTTGTTATTTTATCGTCATCATCACATATCTGACATGATTATGGTTTTTATTTTAACAAAATAGACCTACTACTTTGGAAGAAATAATTTTTTTATTAAATAGAGTAATTAGTGAGTAATAAAAATTTTAATACATCAATAAAGTATATACGATTTTTTTTTAATTTTTTTTTCTATTTTTTTGTCCATAATTTTTGATCTAGTTTCACCCCCTTTCGGGGTTGCACTTTATCCAGGGACACACTGTATAAGTATTGCACCAGTTATCTGGTTCCCATAGTACAAGCTCTGCTTAGTTTAGGGCTAGCTAGCGCTGTGTGAAATTCCCAGCAATATTTATTTATTATTTTACTGGTTGGCTGGTCGGGTCGTGACGTCACATCGGGTGGTTGGGCCCAACCAAACTGGGTCGTCTGTTAATGATTATAGTATTCATTACTGTCACGCTGTCCTTTAGTTTGTTTGTCTATTCATTTAGTACGCTCGTAAATAATCTCGGCTCTTCATTAACCATATCAGTTTCATTAATCAAAGGAACTGGAGCACTCCAATTGATCTCGTCTGAAACAATCAATCTATTTACATAATTACATTCTCCATTACGAAACGAAACGAAAGTGAGTTGACATGACACACGTAATGTTTATGTAACGAGTAAATAATACCTGTCCAGCCCTAAATATTACTTTATAACGGACGGATGGTAGGTAACTTGGCTTGACAATTTCTATGAAATTTTTCAATACTAAGACACGAAGAGTTCTTTCTCATGCGTGGTCTACCTTTTTAGTTTTTTAGTATCTGTTGTCTAAATTTTCTTTTTGGTCAAACGCTGTCTGGGTAATGCTAGAAAACATAACCGGGTTTGGTATTAAAAACCTGTTTTATTATCTCTATCCAAGTAGGTACCTAGTTTTACTATATAAGGAAAGCTGATGAACGCTATTCAAGGGCGAAAGATTTTTACGTGTTGAAGGGAAACCAGAGTCAAATCAGTTAAATCAGTTATCCTCCGTCGACCGAGACACGTTCTCGGAGACCCGGATGACGAAATCACCTCTGCTAATGCGGAAGGTGAGTCATCTATATCAGACAGAGCAAACACTTCACAGAAACACCGACCTCGCCGGCGAGGTCGACGAGTCCCTTCAGTCGCCGCTTATACGAGGTACAGACATGTACCCGGGCGTTTCTCTCCTATCCCCATCCCGGCAACAGCCCAAGCCGAGGTTCGTACCTAAGTGGTGCCCTTGCGCTAGTTGCCTAAAAAACTTACTGGGCTGAGCGCCATCTGCGCTCGCCAAAAGTTCGGTTAAGCTGTCACGGCCTCAGAGGCCAACAGCGATATAAGTCCATTAGAAAAAAAAAAAAAAAAAGCTACTCAAGGGCAGTGCATCGCAGGGCACGTTTCTAAGGTGCGTGTCCTACGAGGCAGTACTTGTTATAGGCGATTGTTACTACTTATTTAACTTATCTATGGTTAGTACATCAGGTAGACTATAAGCTTGTTCCATCTCCAAGTAGTAGGTATAAACAAAATGTGGCGCCCGGCATTTGTGAAACATCTGAATTAATGGTTATTGAAGAATTTATAATGAAAGAAACCCGTTTATAATTATCTCATCTTATTTTTAAACTGGGATAGATCTTCGTTTGACATCTCACATGATGGTAAGCGATGATGTGGTCTAAGATGAGGCACGAAGATCTAGAAGAAACCTATTCACTCTTACCATAAAAACACACGACACGCCTGTGGGTTAATTATACGCAAAAACAGTACAGCGCCCTACGCGTACAATACAACAACGCGTTCAGGGTGCTGGTTGGGCTGCCCCGGTTCTGCAGCGCGTCGGGGATGTTCGCCGAGACGCGAGTGGACTGTTTCTACAGTACCATGCGCAAGCGGTGCACATCCCTGGGGCGCAGAATTCGGGCCAGCTCCAACAGTATACTGAGTACGTTCGCAAACAGGTTCGACTGTGAGCATCTAAACCAGGGGTCGGCAACCTTATGCTATAGCCGGGCCACATATGTTGCCAGAGTATCAGTGCGGGCCGCACTTATATTTATATGTTCGGGCATGTATTTTTAATATTTGAAATAAAACGCATATATATTCATACAATTATCTCTTTTTTAATTGAACTACTATACTAACATAAAAGTAAGAACTAGTGAGATTTTTGAGGCTGCATTTGACTTGCAAGTTTTTTAACGTCTGCTTTCATTTTAGTAGTAGACACGCGCAGTATCGCGTCTAAATGTTCATCCGTTAACCGCGAACAATTCTTATTTTTGCGGTAGTTGAGAATTGAAAAAGTCTGCTCACACAAATATGTACTACCAAACATAGTTATTATCTGCTGAGCAAACTTTTTCAATTCTTTGAAGTTTTCAGAACTCAAACCTCCGTAGAACTGTATCAAGTCAGTGCTTTCCTTAAATGCCGTTTTAAGTGTGCTATTACTTTGCAAATCTACTATGTTCATTTGCAAATTGCTTGGTATCTCACTAATATCAATTGCAAAAGGGTTTTGGAATATTTCCATGTTAAGGGAGCTCTTTTTAAAGTCGGTGAATCGATTTACAAACTCAGTTTGTAGTTGTGTTAACACGTTTCTCATTGTAATATTTTGCCACACAAAATTATCTCCAGCTTCTTCCACGGCTTTCTTGCAATTAGGAAAATGGTCAAGCTTTTTTTCATCAATATGCTTGATAAACAGTTTCAGTTTCATTTCAAATGACTTTACATCTGTATACATATCGCAAATCAATTTATTTTTTCCCTGCAAGCGTTTGTTGAGCTGATTCAGGTCCTTAGTCAAATCAGTCAAAAAACCAAGATCGATAATCCACTGTTTGTTAGTAAGCTCTTCTACTGGCTTTCCTTTCATCTCCATGAAGTTGCCAATTTCTTTCCTCAAATCAAAAAACCGTTCCAAAACGGCACCTCGACTGAGCCACCTCACTTCACAGTAGTAAACCACGTCACCATGTTCAGCTTCCAGATCTTCCAAAAACTTTTGGAACTGACGGTGTGTGAGCCCATTTCTTCTTATAAAATTAACAGTGGATGTTACAGTATCCATTATTTCTTTCCAGGATATAACTTTGGAGCACAATGCCTCTTGATGGACAATACAGTGAAAAATCAATGGCACAGTAGATCCAGAATCTTTCACTTTGCTGATGATTCTCCCAACAACACCTTTGTTTTGACCGCTCATGTTCTTGCCTCCATCGGTAGTGACACTTGTTAACTTTTCCCAGCTTAATTGCAATGAATCCAGAGCTTGTTCCACATGGTGAAATAAATCTTCTCCCGTAGTTGTACCTTTCAAACTGCACATTTTCACAAGCTCTTCGTAAACAGTAAAGTTTTCGTCAATGCCGCGTACAAATATGAGTAACTGTGCTGTATCCGACACGTCCGTACTTTCATCCATCGCTAAAGAGAAGCAGTCGAAAGACTGCGCCTTATCCCTGAGTTGTTCACACAAATTAGCACCCAAGTCTTCAGTACGTCGGGTGCAAGTTCTTGCAGAGAGACTAAGACTTTCAAACATTTTTTTCTGCTCTGGGCATATTTCTTCTGCGATAGCTAAGACACACTCTTTTACTAATTCACTATCGGTAAACGGACGTCCACTTTTTGCAAGAATCTCTGCTACCCTGTAACTGGCCCGAACATTCGATTCGCTGTTGTCTGCCACAACCTTAAATATGTTTTGTTGATTTTGTAATGACGATTTCAAAGTGGAAATTTTCCTTTTCCGTATTTCTCCTTCAAGACAGTCAAATTTAGCTTTGTGCTCGGTGTCGTAATGTCGCTTCAGGTTATATTCCTTTACTACAGAAATACTCTTTTGACAAATCAAGCATAACGGTTTTCCTTTAAACTCGATAAAAAAGTATAATTCTGTCCATAATTCGTTAAAAACTCTTTTTTCTTCTTCTATCTTCCTTTTTCTTGAAGCCATGTTTATATAATTATTCTGTAACAATAATGAAAAAAATTAAATTCGTTGTAAAATTATATGTTCCAGTTAGCACCTACAAATTCAACTCCACATTCAAATAATAATTAAAACATGACACACTCGTAACTAACTTCATGTCATGTAACTACTATCCCCGTCCTTATAACATTTACCCATCAATCTGAAGGTTCACATTAACAAGCAGTAAATAAAATAAAACAAAATGCTCGCGAGTGCATACAACTTACCTCATACGTCGTGCGTGAGAAGCTATCAGCGAAGGGAAGAAAGGTGAAACGAAACGCGTAGCTAGCAACCAGATGAGACGTGAGTTTCCGGCGAATTTCCACAACCGAATGTGGCGAGAGCTGTGCGCGGCTGTGATTTTAACTAAAACCGGTCGCTTTGAATTTTTTCGCCGCCGCACACCTGCGTCTAATCAAAGACTGCCGCCCCGCCTATTGTCTCAAAGGAGCCGCCCGCCGCCGCACGTGCGGCGGATAAACGCAAAAGAAATTGCCAAGAATTGAATAAGTACAGCAAATATTTATTTTCGGTAGAAACAATACATAACATCACAGTCTTGATAAACAGTTCTTAAGAAATGAAATAGAGGTACATTTTTATCACCCCGCGTGGGAGCGAGCTTTCAAGAATACTCTCATGGCCCAGCAGCATGGCCGTATAAATTCTAGTGAATTTATATGGCCTTTTGCTTCGGTATTTTTTTCTTACGGACCTCAGGGTTGCGGGCCGCACCGAGATAGTCTACGGGCCGCATGCGGCCCGCGGGCCGCCGGTTGCCGACCCCTGATCTAAACCATTGTTGTATGGTACATGCGCAGTACCTACACTAGATGCTCACATACCACATATTTTTTTTTCTGACATATATTGTTATTCAACTGTTGTTATATCACACTTGTACTAACCATTTGACATGTGTAATTAAGTTTTTACTAACAAATATGGATTTTTGACATCTGAAATAAATGAATTGATTGATTGATTGATAACAAGGCCTAGATTGTATTCTTTAGGAAAAACAGACAACGGTAAAGTGTTCCATACCTTAGCTGTACGGATCAAGAACATAGAACCAAAACGGTGTGTGCGAATGGGTGGTGGTTATCTTATTAATATGCAATATAAATGCTCGTGACGGCAAACAATTCTTTATCCGTATTTTTTACTTTTGACTTGACTCTTGGTTTGACTGACCCCCCCAATTTTACATTACTTATGTACATCTTACCTCTTATTTTATTGGACGGATGCCGTCAGAGCATGATGGCATACAGGTCGGTCTTACCCCCAAGGCGCGCCAATAGGTGTTTCACACTACACAAAAAGAAACCCACTAGGATTCTCGTCACAAATATTTGACTTATCCAACTCGTTGATCCAGACTGTCGAATGCGTACGATCTTCTAAGATAGCTTCAAAAAGATACCACAGAAACTACAATTTCATATTCTCAGCGATTGTTTACGACATGCGGTGAAATGAAAGGCGTGCCGGTTCGATTCCCGCGCCGAGGGGAACTGCTTTCGCCGTCTGTCAGATCTGCATACAATGCTGTCAGTTACCAGAGCTACACGATTTCTAGGTCATAGATCTTTTTGGATTATATCTTACCTGTTATGTACAGTATCCGCATATATGCAGATCTGCAATCGCACGTAACTACTTATTAAGTTTAATCAAAAACTACCTGACCCGCCCCTGCTTTGAACGGATTTTTATCAAAACAAAGTAAAGCACTCAGGGATTGTGTAGATTTCTGAGATTACCACCCCCTACAAACTACTTACGCACCCCATCGTATCGGGTATCGTTGAAAAGGTCTTACAAAAAATAGTATGTTTTCCTCAACACTATTTTATAATACAAGAGTTCGTTTATGAAATACTAGCTGTTGCCCGCGACTTCGTGCCGTTACACTCCTAAATGTGTAGGTAACCTAGAAATAAAGCTAAACTCGCTGCTGCAACTTGACTCCCCATTTTTTATCCTATGGGAACGGATTTATGGGATAAAAGGTAGCTTATGTGGTAATCCAGGTTATAATCTACGTATATACCAAATTTCATCGAAATCGGTGCAGCCGTTACGACGTGATTGAGTAACAAACAAATAAATAAACAAACATCCAAACTTTCACATTTATATTATTAGTGTGATACAGCTTCCAAGTGGCCAGTTTCTTAGTAGTAAATTACAGGCACATGGCTTTACACCTTTATGGTATGCTTCAAGTTGGTGGACGCAGGACAGTGCAACGTAAGGCACGTTCTAAGATGCGTGGTGCTTCGAGGTAATGCTTTGTTGTAGGTGATGGCTACCACTTAACATCAGGTGAGCCATTTGCTTGTTTCTCTATTTCTCTATGTTGTATAAAATGTCATTTAACAAAACGTAAGAAAAAAATTAGATGATACTTTGTGACAAAACATTTTCTGAGGGTTTACGATTTGAGTCTCAGAAAATAAATATCGTGTCGAGGGTTGGTGATTTCTCAGTGAATAGATGTGCATCTGGGTCCCACATTCATAGACAATCGCCAATCTCCTTATAAAAGTGAAAGGCAATATCTCGTAAGACCATATCAGTACCTTATCTAGCAGTAATCTCGCTATCTGACGGTATAGGCGAACCACTACTGTAAGCTCCATGTGCCACACAAGACCTTCCAAAGAGCATTGTGATTGAGAGCACCTGACTATATCTATTTAAAGATAATTTTGTGTAAGTAGTTGTATTTTTTTATCTATTTATTAAAAATTTTGTATTATATATTTTGTGAATTTAATATTAGGCAAATGTTACTAACTAGTGGTTCGCCCCGAACTGAGATCTCGCGAGTTTCCGATTAAAACAAACAAAATATTACATATTTGTAATCTTTGACTATCAAAATAACGCCACGAAATAAATAGCCAACTAACTTGACCTACAGCTTCATTCAAATTACAGGTAACGGGAGTTCATGTTATTAATCCGTCCCCCACAAGATAGATAGATTTATTAAACTATTACATAGAAACAATACAAGAAATACTAAGGCAGACTAAACATGGCAACACAATGGGCGGTCTCATCGCTAAAAACGATGCCTTACAGGTAACCTTTAGACGAAACTGAATAAGCTAAAACCAAGGTGCTACAGTTATAACCAACTTTTCTTCATCTCTGTGACGGTTCTTGTTCTTGAATTGAAATGAAATATTTATAGTTTGTGTAACTAGGTAAGTAACACTTTGGTGATTTATAAACGACAATAGATACTGTCACTATGGTCCGCTAGTGCCTACCAAAATAGGACTACAAACTTAATTAAAATATAATATTATCATCATTATCTGCAAAGCCACATCTATAGTAGTGAGTATTGTATAGTCTATGGTATAGTCAGGTGCAAGCGACAGGTTGCTCGATCGAATGGCGATTGTAACGCAATTAATGCTGCGAGATCACAGATAAGACTCTTTTGTTCCGCACTTATTAGGCAATGGATGTGAAATCGAGCAAGTACTTAATCCTAGGGCCTAAACTTTAGGTAAATCATCATATCTTTCATCAGTAGTTTTGTAAGCAGCTTGTTATTTGTAAACTGGGTATACATTGAATGAACCAAAATATTTTTGCTGTTAAACTTGAACTTGAAATCCTCTCCATCCGAAGGTTGTCTAGAAGAAATCGCTTCAAAGTGATAAGTCCGCCCATTGTACTATTTGTCTTCTATTTGTCTGTAATTTGTACTTTTTAATGTAAACCCCCCGCCCCATAATTAATATCTCAAAAACTCGAAAATATTATAATTTCTGATGTTGGTTTTATTGCTGTGCTATCCAATTCCTATGCGAATATGTGACATTGGATAGTAAGCTTAATGCTGTATTATAATGTTTATAATGAGCATGAGATAGCCACAGGTCGATTTTTATATAGATTTCTCACGTTTGCTGTGACTCTGTACAATCTCCTTTGAATGTATACCTAACTACCTATAAATACCTAACTAACACTAAACAAAGCCCCCGACCCTGACTGAGTGCTGACAACACTATCCGTCAAATTTTTACGTCATACAATATGACTTTATATGACAGACCTGTCTTTTTTAGGGTTCCGTACACAAAGGGTAAAACGGGACCCTATTACTAAGACTTTGCTGTCTGTCTGTTCGTATGTCTGTCTATCCGTCTGCCACCAGGCTGTAGGTATCTCATAAACCGTGATAGTTAGACAGTTGAAATTTTCACAGATGATGTATTTCTGTTGCCGCTATAACTACATACCTATACTAAAAACAGAATAAAATAAATATTTAAGTGGGGCTCATATCAACAGACATGATTTTTTTGGCGTTTTTATAAATAATGCTACGGAACCCTTCGTGCGCGAACCCGACTCGCACTTGGCCGGTTTTTTTTTGAGCATAATTAACACCCAAACCAAGAATTTTGCAGATTCTTGTATGGAATCCGACACCGGTTGGCCCACTCACTTTTATGGATCTTAATCATCTGTTCACTATTATAACTTACTATAGAAACCCGGAATACAATGGCTAACAGAGTAAATGTAATTGATATTTTTTTGCGTTAAGGTGGTTCGATTCCAAAATAAACAATCAGTGCGCATTCACTAGATAATTAAACAGTAAATTTCTAAACATATACATATTGAACAAGTAACGTCTTATAATAGTCGGCAAATCATTCAAATTGCACCCTTTCATACGTTAATATCTAAGTTTCATAATTCTCACTTATTTGAATTTGATATGCCGACATTAATAAGACGTTAACTAATTCGATACGCATATGTTTAGTCATTTGTACTATTCAGTTACCCAGTGAATGTGCACTGATTGTTTGTTTATGAATAGATCCACCTTAAAATAACTATGTAGGCACAAAAAAGAGGCGCCATCATTGTTTTTTTTTTAACCATAGGCGTAAAATGTGCTCCAACGTGCTTCCTACGCTTACCTGTAGGTAGCCAGGGTTGGCAGACATTAATTGAAAGAGATTTACGATGCTATAGAGTCGTCTGAGATGGGTCGACGGCATCATCAAGACCGTGGGTTATACGTAAGGTTTCCAACGGTATGTACATACCTACTTCTGTATCTTTATATTTTGTAATAGCAAAATATACTTTATTTTGACCGGAACGTTAAAGTAGGTAACATAATTTATGTATTATTTGTATATAAAATGTAATGGTCCCTACAAAATACACAGCCACAAACTGAAACACGGTTGAATCGTTAAAGTTCAGACGAATTAACTGCGCTGAACAGCGCAGTTAATTCGTCTGAACGAATGGAAAAAATGTATATAATTTTGTAAATAAAATTCTTTTTTTCTTCGACTGTACTTAAATTATTCGCCTCTGGAGCCAGCAATACATTCCCGTCTATGCTTGAAAGTTTTTGAGATGGTTTTATAAATCTTGGCAATACAATATTTCATCTAAAAAAAAATCAGCAACTAGGGTTGCCGATTTTCAGCTAATCTGAACCACGTATAACTAGGGTTATACGTGGTTCAGATTAGCTGAGAATCGAGGCCTTTGCCCAGCAGTGGGTCTACAGTAGTTGATGATTATTATTATTATGATGATACCTGCCACATGGTGCCACAAGCTGGGGATGATGATGATGGAGGCTTCTAGGAATAGGCATTGTGACACGTGCGATTATTTATTACCTAAATAACTATTAAATCCCAAGTAATTATGAATGGGACGATAAGTAAAAATCTATAAAAATAGAAGTGTTACCGATAAGGACTGAAGGTCGGCTATCAGGCTTATCGGTTTTATCAAAACATTTGCTGGCCTTGTGACGAATTATTTAAAACTTTATGCAAAAAAAAAATCTAATCTCATTAACACTGTCGTGCCAATTTTAAAAAGGCTTCCCAGTTCCCACGCTCCGTCATTTTATGAATGATACCTTGCACCAGGGGGCCAATTCTCGTAAATATAATTTAAAAAAATAACGAAAGTTGACCCAAATGAGATTGGGATTATGAATTGAGTATATTTTGGCATTCTGCTCCATAATTTTATAATATTAGTTTGATAAGACAATGCACATTGCACGTGTCATACGTGCAATATACATTGTCTTTGCTTTCGGTATGCAGTGAGGATTATTGTGCCGTTTTTTCAGTATAGGTACTTTTAATTTCTTATGAACTAACATAAGAAATTAAAAGTACCTATACTTATAAAGTTATAATTCTTGTAATTATAATTGCCGCCCCCGACTTACTATGTTTGCGTACCTACATACTTTTAGCAATAGATTGTAGACAGTAATTTGGCTGGGTAGGTCTGTTGTGTGTATACTCGGCGCGGCGAACCTTGATCCCTATGACACTGACAGCTAATGTCACCATATAACATTGTAGTGGCGTCACCATTAAATTGGGATCATATTGGGGGCGTCTAAAAATGCCATTTATAAATTTTACGTAGCTTTATACCATTAGTAATGATATTCCGTTGATATTTTTAACAATTCTTAACATTTACAAGAAGTTATCTCAAACTGAATTTATGTTTACGTCCTGCAAAACTTACGTCGTGTGACGTTTATCAACTACGGCGGCAAGTATCGATAAAAAAATGTCGGTAATGGAAACGAGTGCACAATTTTTTAGACAAAATAAATAAATGGGAAACATTCATTTTCATGATAAAATATATACCTAATTTATATAGCAAACACGTGTTTAACGGGTTAAACATTATTAGAAAATAACAAGGTTGGAAACTTTCGTTTTACTTACCTACTTAATCTATGCCAAAAATCTTAAATTAATACAACAACAACATAATGGACATTAAAAATGCACATTATAATATTTTTTAAAACATGTTTACCAACGTGGCTGAATGCAAGCCACACCTTTGTCTAAAAATAAAAAAATTATCGACACGACCAAAGACATGACCCATCACTAACACGAACTATCATAGGGATCAAGGTTCGCCGCGCCGAGTATAACAATAAAATTGTTTAGGTAAAGGTGACGGGGTTTTATAAGTACCTATTTAAATAACGGTTCGAGTGTCTCTAAGCACCAAGACAAACCTTTAAGGTTTTACAGTGCTTTATCTATCACAGTTACATAGTATTTAAATTTTTGTTAAATAAATAAATAAATAATAATAATATAAATAAAGTCTATAATCGCATGCCAGCCAACTCATACGGGACTAGATCGATACTCGAATTTTACTTTTTTATGTTACGGGAATTGGCCCCCCCTGGTATCCAAAAAAGTTCAGAACATCTCATAATCTTTGGTAATTATTGTGCTACTAGTTGCTACACTTGCTACTACCGCAGCAATGTGGCAGCCTTTGATAGGTATACACTCCGAATATGACAAGCGCCGGGACAGTTGCTCAACTTATACCAAGCACAAGTCCGATCATGCCTGGAGTAGGTACTGTTCTCACCTCTGGGACGGATCAGCGAAGTACCAGCTAGATGCTCTAGATTCAATTGAGAGAAGAGCCAAGAAGCTCATTTGCAATGACGAGTTCGCAAATGCAAGGCTCCACAGCCTCGAGCATCGTCGAAAGGTTGCAAGCCTCTCGGTTTTTTATCGGATATATTTCGGAGAGTGTGCTGCGGAACTTTTCAACCTGATCCCACCATCCCCATTCTATGATCGGACAACCAGACGCTCCGCGATGCGCCACCGCTACATGGTAGACATACCTCCCATACGCACAAAGCGGTACTCTTCCACCTTTATTATGCGCACCGCCAAGGAGTGGAACGCCTTGCCTGAGTCTGTGTTTCCTGATAACTACAACCTAGGGATCTTCAAGTCACGAGTGAATAGGTTTCTTCTAGGCAAGCATGTACCATCGTAGACTGCATCATCGCTTAACATCAGGCGAGATAGTGGTCAAACGCTAGCAATAAATTATAAAAAAAAGCGCGTGTCAAGCGCCTGCGCCTGTGCACGCTCTCGGGGGCGTGCGATGTGATGCAATAGCGCAACGGTGCGTGCTGGCATGTCCTAATTGTAATCTTAATACCTACTTACACCGTCATTTAGCAAATATTAACATGAATTACGAAATGAACAGGGTCATTCCTTGAAGACTGGAGTCCTTCTTATCATATCGAGTACAAACTTACGAAGCAATACTTTGTTTGTTATAGGCGATGGTTACCATTTACCTAAAATCAGGGGGGTTATAAGCTTATTCCACCTCCACGTTGTTAAAAAAAAACAACAAGGGGTGAAAATATAATCTATCTAGTCTTATCTGATCGCACTGCAGGGCAAAGGCCCCCCTTCTTCCCTTTTTCCATTTTACACTATTTATCACTGTCTATCTGCTGGCCAGAATATCGGAAAGGCGTCTAGTTAATGTAAGTGAAAAAGAGCGTATTTTTTTTTATTTAGGATACCAAAGCACTTCAAGGCATATTGGCAACCTATCACTGTTTATCCGCATTACGCAAAGGTTAACTGGAAGATATAGCTTTCTAGCATTAAGTTCGCCTATGTATAGATTTATTTGGTGCACCAAAGTTTTTTCATTCATATTGCATTTCTCAAAACCAGTTCTGGGAAAGCAAAACCAGAAAATATTGTAAAGGTCGTATAATATCTCTTATCAAGTATCGGTTGATTGGACATCGCTGATACAAAAGCAGGAAATTGTAAAATACATATTGCCTGATAAAGGATAGAAGAGGCCACTCAGGTGTCTTTATTGATTTAACATAATAAACCTAGTAGAACTCGTTTTGTTAAATATATTTTGCTTATTACGAAAGCTATAGACTTAATTGACATCCCAAACGGCATTGTACGGAATTCGAAATGAATGGCCATAGGATCTTTTCATGCACATTTCAATTAGAGATTGAGAGAGTATTAGAAACAAAACTACGTAAGTATTTATTGAATCTCCTATTCATCATATCTCCTATTATTAAACAAACTCCATTACTGAGTATATAAAATTCCGATAAAACACTGACATTAATAAGGGACACTCAATCATTAGTATTATACGCTGAGGAAACATTTAATGGCCCAGACTTTTTCAAACTTAACGGAAATAATTTATTATAATCAATAAGTAATAATAACTTTATCACCATAAGACTTCAATCGTTAATTGGAATGGTCATTTAATATTATTATTGACGTTGTTCCGTGTTCCCCTGACATTTATGGTTATATCAGAAACGTTTACCATAAATTCTGATCTTCCACCTGAGATAAAATTAATGAACTGGATTTAATTCACCAATCGTCTACGTACTTGACTTGCAACTTTGCAAATTGAAAGGATAGCGTAGCATGGCGGATTCCTTTTCTCTTACAATTGAAAATACTACGTATTTTGTTATATACGACATTAAATTAAAACATGGGTAGGTTAGTATTGTTATAAAATAGTTTTTTTTTTAATAACCCATTATACCATTGAATATTATAAATTTTAACCTTAACATCAAGCCCTAAAATATCAATGAAACAGCCTGTATAAAATAAGCAAACAAATGTGTGTATTAAATTAATGTCGTACTAATAAAACAGGTTGTATAATGTAGCTACGTAAAAATATAATATTTGTGTACCTAATTTTTTAGTATGACTCTGATCCTAAGAATAATTCATTAATTATTTTCTCAGGTGGGAGATCAGAATTTATAAGATGTATTCTAACTATTAGAATTACAAAACTAAAAATTACAAAGCTTACGGGATTTAAAATCTTATGTTTGTGGTATTTACGCTCGACAAAGTCTTTACCACTATTTAGGTTTAGGGTCATGAATGCTAAGCTCTATAAGTAAGTAAGTAATTTTTAAAAAGCTAAAAAAAATATCTGCTTATCATTATTCAATACATCTGTGGCGGTATGTATGGGAATGGTAGTTACTCAAGTTTGTAATGTTGTCTTAAGAATATCAGCCACTAATTTCTTGTCATAAAATGAGTGAATGTAGCTATAAACTTACGTATGCAATTAGCTAATTTTATAGTTTCGTATGCATAACATGCAATTAAACAGACGTGTAAATTTTACGATTCGTTGCATTCATTTCGTTTGGAAAGGTGGATCTTTAAATGCTAATCCCTCTTTCTTTTACTTCTTAGTTCCGGTTTTCTTGAATAATAGAATTATTAATATTTAAGGTTAGTTCGTTCGTTGGTCGTCTCACTGGTTCCTTACTGGTCTGTGAATTGGACGCTGATAGAAAAACTGTAGGATGATACCTGACGCGCTAAATACAACAATTGTGAAAATTACGCATATAAATTTAAGCATAATGTACGGTCTTATAACTAAAGAAAGCGAGCTCTTCCAGACAACCGTTGATGGTGTGTAGTTTAACCGTCAATTTATTAATATTTGTAACGAAGTACTTATAGAATAGTGTGCTAGTCCTTCTTGGCTAAGTAAATTAAACGTTTCGCGCATCACTACTTGGATGTACTGTGTACTATGGAACATACGATGGAACTATGTAAACGCTTTCATGCTTAAGACCACCTGCTACAAAAGTCCCTGAACCATGTCGGACGGAGACCTTCAGGTCTAATACTTTGAGACGAAATCAGTGTTGGCCACTTCCTCATGCGAACTTCTATAATTTTTAAACAATGCACTTACATAATTTCATGACATCCTCATGGACGATATTTTAATGCACCTGTAAATTTTAATGTATAATGTAATTTGTCTGTTTATAAAATATTTTGTATAATTGTATTTGATATCCTCTCTTCCTCATGCGAACTTCTATAATTTTTAAACAATGCACTTACATAATTTCATGACATCCTCATGGACGATATTTTAATGCACCTGTAAATTTTAATGTATAATGTAATTTTTCTGTTTTAAAATATTTTGTATAATTGTATTTGATATCCTCAGATCAGAGAGGATATCTATCTTAAGGTTACATATTTGTAAACTTTTTGTTTCACTAGCATAGTCAACGTATTGATTTAAATGCCCCCAATCAATCATTAGATTTGATTGCTCAATTACTGCAGCGGTCATTGGCCTACAATTACTAAATTTTTTTTGCAACAGTCCGCGTTATCCGCGTATTAATACCGTTTCTTAATAAAGCTAGCAAAGCAATACGCACTTATCTTTTAATCGGATTACGTTACGTTTATGTGCAAAGTTGAATTCCTCACATTTAATATTATTATACGTCAGATAGACAGACACAACTTAGCATCACACTAATATTATAAATGCGAAAGTTCAGATGTTTATTTATTTGTTTGTTACTCAATCACGTCGTAACGGCTGAACCGATTTCGATTAAATTTGGTATGTACGTAGATTATAAACTGGATTAACACATAGGCTACTTTTTATTGACAAACCACGCGTGCGAAGCCGCTGGCACAAACTAGTCACTATTAAGTTTAAAAACAATATTAGTTTTAAGTAATTACTAAATGGTTAAGTCGGCGGTCTTCACACAAGGCCAAACCCTGAATCGTGAAGGCCTCGAAATTCTATATGTGGTAGATAGGTAGGTAGAGGTACTACCACTAGGTACGTTTTCGAAAAATTCTGTATACCATATACTTAGATCTGAATCTGACTGAACGTGAGGATATCTTACGAGTATTAGTAGTGGAATATCCTCGCGCATGTCAATATTCAATATTAATTTATTCATGAAAATCACAAGGATCACTTTGAAACATACATTTTACCGGCTTTTTTTTACTTCTTGGAGATGGAACAAACCTATGACTCACCTGATGTTAAGTGGTAACCATCGTCTATAACTAAGTGTTGCCTCTCAAGTCATGCACCTTAGTAACGTGCAATACGATTCACTGCCCTGCGGCCATCAACTTGAAGCCTCATGTGCCTGTAATTACACCGGCAACCATTCCTCGTGATATAATATTTTCTTCGTCTATATCCAAATCTTACGTTGTATTTTGTTTTCAGGAATTTGCGATGGTGTGGTGACGACAGCGTGATGATGAGGCTCGATTCTAATGATAAGCAGCACCGGTATCACAACCTGCTTAACGATGATCATGCCAGTGAGTACTTACCATTTTTCCCTCTTTTATCACCACAATCATTATTATCATCATCCGCAGCCCGACTTCAACCACTGGGTATAACCGCTATCCAAGTTTATGGCATCCACCACGATCCCGCGCTAGTCTTACCCATCGAACGGCCCGATGTCGTCCACCCATCTCGTTACCGGACTTTCTACCCTTCTATAACCATATTACCACCATTATTATTGTTACGCCGAGGCTGTTAAACAATGAGTAATAATCGTAACTTCTCGAACGCTTTTGTCTTGCTGCGTTATTGTTGTTATTGTCTGCGGTTGCGCACAATGGAGTGGCCATTGTGTCGAGGGACCGACCCTTTTCCTGGAACGATCGAGATCCTTCTCGAACAATCGAAATGTGTGGATATAAATAGGCCGGAGAGATGGCCGGACAGTCAGTTGTGAGTCAGTCGGAGTTAGTCTGAGTGAGTGAGTCTCAGCGAGGCCCTGGAGGACTGACGTGGAGCAGGGTCTCGCGTGAACAGTAGTTGCTCGCGAGTCAGTTTGGATTAAGCTATACGTGCGATCATTTCGGTGACTTTAAGTGGTGCAACAGTGGTGTGAATTAGTGTGTTGTGATTACGTGTGACCAAGTTCGTGTATTCATCGTTTAGTGCTGAATAAAAGTGCTATTTTGGTTAAATCGATTCCCATTATTTTATCCCGAACCCTCAGCTCGTAACATTATCATGCAATGAAAATAAAAACTTTTTGACACGACATTCGTTTTTGTTTATTAATTATTATGAAAAGACTGAAAAGAACTAAATCTATTGAGTTAGTGTAGTATAAAATAGTGTAATGTAGTGTTAGTGATTTTAATTTATGTCGAAACAACAAACAGCTTTACACTATAAACGTTAGATACAGTATTGATGTGATAGAAGTGTCTGTGACTGAGTCTGTGTTTCCTGATAACTACAACCTAGGGATCTTCAAGTCACGAGTGAATAGGTTTCTTCTAGGCAAGCGTGTACCACCGTAGACTGCATCATCGCTTACCATCAGGCGAGATAGTGGTCAAACGCTAGCCTATAATTTATAATGAAAAAAAAGAAGAAGTATTAATAATGTAACCCACTATAGCCACATATTAGTAAGACAGAGTCAAAAAGAAGATGCAACTGGAGGGCCAGAAGGGCCTTATATCTATTTAAGACAAAACTTATCTATTATACAGTTAGTTATTGTATAAGAATCAAAGTCCTGACTGAATGACAGACAACGCACAGCCTAAACCGCTGGTCGTAGAAACTTGAAATAAAGGGGTTAAAAGAGGGTTTTACGTTTGTATGAAAAACAGTGGTCCCTGGATTTATATTATTAATTGATTAATGGATAACAGTAGATGTATCGTGTTTGGGTTCTATTAAATTGTTTTTGCGAGACGTTTTACGATACAATTGACTACCAGCGTCTGAAGATGGGCAAATCGACCGTTCTTAATCAACAATATATTAAATAATCGTTACGGGTTCTGACAGACTGACTGAAAATCAACGCACAGCGTAAACCGCTGATCTTGACTTGACTTACTTACTTAAGAGACTTGAAATATGGAGTAATAGTAGTGTAACGCTTACAAAGTCGCGGGAAACAGCTAGTACTTATATAATGTAAGTGATGCCAAAACTGTATTGGTCATATAGAAACTTATAATGTATTACAATGTGATAGTGTTATTAATAAAAAACACAAGAACGAAGTGTCCTCCCCATAAATAGAGACTGTAAGAAAAGTGCTAATGGGCACATTCTTAAACATAATTCTATTATAAAACGAAGTTAGCTTTTAATCACTCATTAGCCTACTTGGCTAGATTGTAATAAAATTAGAAAACTGTGAAAATGAAATCTAAAAAATTATGCTCATTGTTGTAGTGTGTGTGGCTATGGATAACATGATAATTATTTGGCATTATGTGGCTGATTTTTCGATTTCTTTAGACGTTCGTACAAAGTCATCACGACATGCAAAATGATAGACTTCAAATCGGACCTATTAGTTTTCCTTCACTAACAATGGTTTTTATTTAACTTCCATATCTGTAGAGTATTCAGGCAGGACAATGGATCAAGTCAGAAATAAGTGTTTACTGTTAATTAGTACTGTTATCTATAAAAATGCAAGGGTTTCTTACTGAATAATCAAAGAAATTATAATCTCAGGAATCACTGTCCCTAACAAACTCACCGCCGAAAAGCGGCGAGCGATACCTTGCATTTGTGTGAGTGCCGAAAATGCCTAACATTATTAATACCAAAAGTTAAATAGTCTAAACTCGACTTTATTCCGCAGATTAAAAGTTTCATTTCAAGCATTCGCATTTTGGAGATATGACGTTATGAAATGAAGCAGCTGTTAAGTCGTAAAAATTTATTGCCTTCTTTTGTCCTTTAAAAAACTGTTGACTTTAACGGTATGGCAATAAGGTCGGATTCAAAATGTGCTGTTCGAAGATCGTAAAATTACTCCGTTCGGAACAGAAGTGTGGAGGAGTAGAAACGTACACAATATTTTTTTGTTGAGAAATGAAATTTCGAATCTATTACGTAGGGATAAATCATTTGTTAACCAAATTCAAAAGTCGGATTTTTTAATAATCGGATAGTTTGATAAAATCTTTCATTTTTACAGGCTCCTATTCAGTTTAATGTGCCTCGTTGTCTTGTGTATCGTTTATAGGTAATAAAATATTGCGATATTAGACCTGCCCGGTTTCTGATTTGAGTTGAAATTTTGCATGCATATGCGACATGAAGCTGATCTCATGATGCAGTAAGATGGTGCATCATCAGATGCTTAAACTAAACTACACAACAACATCGACTTTAGGTTCACTTGATCTGTCTTAAGTAGTATTCGGATCCTAAATGATATCCAGGTCAGGGTTTAATGACGGAGCCAGGCTATGGGAACTCTGTAATAAAATGACATAGTTACATCGAGTGTGGGCTCGTTCGATTAGTGTTAAAGAGTATTCTTTACCTAGATGATATCCAGGGTCTGATGATGGAGCCAGAAGATGGCTATGGGAACTGTGATTAAACGATGCCACCTCATCGAGTTTTTGGGCTCGATTAATTTGTCTTGCCGACTACTCGGGTCCTAGATGAATTCTCTTCTCTACAATAATAAAATCGTAAATCTCCCTTCAATGTATGAGACAGAGGTCAATGATGCAAAAAGGAGGGTCATAACATTTTCATCCTCGCGTACGAAGTTCCCGGGCAACCTCTAGTTTTGAATAAAATCGAATTTTGTATTGTATACAATATTGCAGAACCATGTTTAGTACTAGAACTTTAACAGTATAGGCAGAAATCAGCAAAAAGTAAATATTGCAAGAAGTATTGTATTCTGGCTCCTACTTTCCGTAATGTACCCGTGCCGATTTCTGACCACCTCGAGCTTCTTGGTATCTCATTAACACCCACTCTCAATTTTGGCTCATACATTGAGTCGAAAGCCCAGCTGGCCGCTAAGAAGCTTGGAATACTTGCAAAGGTGAGGCAATACTTCACACCGAGACAGTTGCTCAACTTATACCAAGCACAAGTCCGATCATGTCTGGAGTACTGTTCTCACCTCTGGGACGGATCAGCGAAGTACCAGCTAGAGGCTCTAGATTCAATTGAGAGAAGAGCCAAGAAGCTCATTTGCAATGACGAGTTAGCAAAAGCAAGGCTCCACAGCCTCGAGCATCGTCGAAAGGTTGCAAGCCTCTCGGTTTTTTATCGGATACATTTCGGAGAGTGTGCTGCGGAGCTTTTCAACCTAATCCCACCATCCCCATTCTATGATCGGACAACCAGACGCTCCGCGATGCGCCACCGCTACATGGTAGACATACCTCCCATACGCACAAAGCGGTACTCTTCCACCTTTATTATGCGCACCGCCAAGGAGTGGAACGCCTTGCCTGAGTCTGTGTTTCCTGATAACTACAACCTAGGGATCTTCAAGTCACGAGTGAATAGGTTTCTTCTAGGCAAGCGTGTACCATCGTAGACTGCATCATCGCTTACCATCAGGCGAGATAGTGGTCAAACGCTAGCCTATAATTTATAAAAAAAAAAAAAAAAAAAAAAAGTAGGACAAAGATATAGAGTGCTGTAAGCCTAGCTAAGAGTTTCAATTTCTCTTTTGCTGTTAATTGTGTATTTTGTAACAGATAACGAGCAGTTGACATTAGGCTATTGTACTTCAGATAAAGGGACTTGGTGGCGCTGGTGGTAAAAATGCCTGTATTTTTAGTACCGAAAATTTATCTCGTTGCCCACAATTTAACGGTAGGGTAGGCTACCGCGTGTTTTTTTAATGAATTTGATAAAAATAAAACACTAGAGTTGTTTGTTTCATGAAGGTAGTTTTAGAATTGGCCGCATCTGATTAGTATATAATGCTTACTAATAAAATTGTTTTTTAAACTTGTTAAAATGTTTTTAGTATGCGACTCCATTCATTCGAAATTTAATGTAGTCCGGTTCATTGGTCTTCGGTCACGTACAGATAAATGAACGATGCAACGCGAGGGAAAGGGACAGTAGCGTAGCGTAGTCGTGTGTCTGTAGTTACAAATATTTCCGTAAAATATTGTTTTAAAGCATATTATAGACTAATTCAAAATCAAATTCATCAAAATATCAAACTTTAAGGTAATACTCACCGGAAATACGAAATTCCATCTTTTTTTAATGTAGTTAAAGTGTTGTTTTTGCAACTTTTGACGGAGCACTTGGGCATGTTGTCACTTCGACGGCAAGCGCACGACTAAGAGCCGAGAGTGCTTAAGCGGCGTTTAAGCACTCTCCAGCGTGGACATCCTTGACGGGCCGATCGTATATCTAGTATTTTATTGATCGTTGTGAATAATGCTAAACTTATTGTTCTGAGTTCCCATGGCTCTTATTACAATTAGCTTTGCAGTACAGTCACTGTAAATCTGGAATTTGTAAGACTGGAATAAGTGAGTGCCCAACTTTACTCGCATAAAACGGTAAAGGAAAACATCGTAAGGAAACCCGCGGCTTAGTTAGCTCAGTCAGCACGTATTGACCACGTCTTTCATGCAAGCTGTCCTTAACCTAGCTCATGCTGCAACTTGCCACCAACACTGCACTGCATGCACCAACTACACACGCATTCACAGTACTCAATACAATAATTACTCCGACGAAGAACGAAACATTCTCTGTATTTCTATGTCATAAGTCAAATATCCTAGAATTTACTGATTCGTGGACAAAGTTGCATGAAGATAAGCAAATAGCATGTGCACGCAATAAGAACGTGACAGAACTAGCTACGGAATTATGAAAATAGACTTGTCTAACAAGTTATTCACTCTTCCCTTTGTGTGTTCCCAACTGTACCACTCGTGGGAAAGGGCGAGGGAGTTATTAGAAGCTTGTAAAATGCATAGGCCATTAAATGCTAAATATCATTACATTACCCTTACAAGCTTGGAGTTGAGCTAACTTCAGGGATGATTAACTGACGGGCCAAGGAGCCAAAACGCTTTTGGTCTATTAGTGAGCCACTACTCGTAGTAGCATCTGACAACCTTATTCACAGTTATTAATTTGTTTTTTTTTCACTAAAAATTGAATATTTACCATGTTTTGTGAGGTTTTGAGTGTCCTGAAGTCCTGACAAGCTTTTCGGTTGTTATCGCGCGCGCGAGCAAGCTCTGCAAGAAACGCGTTAGTTTTTCTTAGTATTTTTATGGATCTTCAAAGAAGTGCATGAGACTGGCTGCTCGCATACTGATTTAGTACTTTTCTACAAACGGTTCATTAAAATAGAACATCAGCTAGATTAGGGCATATCTTCCATCACATCATTGCTACTGTCGTCGTAAGATTGCATTGGTGTTCAATAAATATGTCTCCGCAACAATTTGAACTCAACCAAGACGTCGATCTACAGTAAACATGACGCGGTTGAAGATTGTAGCGTTACAATTCTCTCCTGTAAAAGAAGAGAGCTGTAAGCCAAGTTGAATTTAGACCTACCTAACGGTTTAAAAAGAAAGAGAGATTTTACAATGTGTCATGATTTAATAAGTACAATGACTGACTATTAATACGATACTTATCAAAAACACTTATTGTCCCACTATGGTGCGCACAAACGATAAATCCGGGAGTCTGCAGGTCCGGTAGAATGCGCGCTGGTGTAGGGCTATTGGAGCCTCTAGCCTACGTCGACGAGAGGCCGAGAGAACGAGAGGACGAAGTAGCTCCACCGTGATCTCCAGGTCTGTATAGAGCAAAGGTCTCCAGCCTCAAGGGACCAAGAGGGAAACGTGAGGACTTCAACCTCGAGGGGGGGGGGGGTCAGGCTCAAGCCGGTAGGGCTTCGCCATCAAGAACAAACTGTTTCCGGGCTGCGCTGACTGATTGATAAAATGAGACTGTTTAAAGCGTTTCTCTCTGAAATCTTTTACCCGCAGTTCTCAAGTCCAGACTGTCTTTTCCAAGAATCCCAATGTCATCCGGACCTGTTCCAAGTTGGCGGCCAGTACAGCCATACATCAAATTCAGAATTCAGAAGTTCTATGTAAATTCCAAGTAAAACCTTACGGTTTTACCGTGAATTAAAAGTAAATAAATATATGTCTAAAATGTCATGTCAGTACCCATGTCAGGTCTATTTATTTTTGTGTTTCTAATCCTAAAAAGTTAAAATAAATATAGCATCATTTGTACTCCTGTGACGAGAAAATTCTGCTCTTTCCATCCATATAAAAATGTAATAATGGGCATTTTAAATGAATTTAGAGTTTTCTGACCAAAATAATGATGAAAATGTTAAAGTATGGCACAAGGAAACACAATCTATCTACCCATGTAAGTATTTACATTAGATAACGTGAATATCACGATCAAAATCTAAATAAAAAAGTGAGTGATATTACAAGATTTGTGGTATTCCCAATTCAGCTTATTATTTCTAAGTTATAGATAGAAAAATATTTTAACTATGATTACAGACAATAGTAACAACCAATTCTCCAATATTAAAAGTTATAACCCCACAGCAAGTCATGCGAGCCGCACCTGACTTCCGCCGCTATATCCGGTGTTTTGTGAGGGACGCGGACCCGTGACGTCATGCATCGATGACCATCCTACTGGCGGCTAATTGAGTAGGGTTATGGAAGTTCAAGTTTGTTCCAATATGAGTTGACCCCGCTTTAATCAATAATACACATTTTTCAATATTGAATACTTCTCAATCCTAACGCTTTTGGCGGAGCGGGCGTGGTTGTCATGAGGTATCATTATTTTGGAAGCTGATGTTCCACGCCTCAAGATATCTTGCCATTTGTTTGTTTGTGAACATTCTGGTGCGTTCGTGCCGGTTTTTATTTTGTTATGGTGCATGTAGATGGAACAAGTTTATGGCCCACCTGATGTTAGGTTGCTGCCCACTGCAGATTTGATCTGATGGGTGACTCTCCGTCCGGTCTTATACTTTTTTTTTGTTTGCATGACGTTTAATGGTCGGACTGTGGTCCGACCATTAAAAGTCATGCAATTATGAGTTTTGTTATGATAGATGTTATGATAGAGAGAATAATTATGAGAGTTGTTGGAAGGCAATGGATGCGCTTGGCACAGGACCGGAAAGAATGGCGTGATAACGAGGAGGCCTATACCCAGCAGTGGGTGGATGTGGGCTGAGATGATTATGATGATGATATGACTTGGAGATGGAAGAAGCTTATGGTCCACCTGATGTAAAGTGGTAACCATCGCCTATAGCAAAGTATTGCCTCGTAGGTCAAGCACCTTAGATACGTGCCCTACGATGCACTTCTCTGCGTCCATCCAACTTGAGGCATACAGGTGGGGATTTGAGTTCTAGCCCAATGAATACTATTAAAAATTCTCAGAGCTCTGACCAATAGATATACCAATAGGTCGTACTTTAAAAGTATCAGGCAGATGTGATCTGAATGTCGCAAGCCATCAATTAATTACATGAAATTATCGTGAGAACACTGAAATATCGTAGACTCCATTCCATTGTTCGTAGGTGGAACCTTGCTATCCAATCCACTAACTGTTACTACTTAGAAGAATCATTAGAAGAATTTTTATGTTATTTTACCACTAAAATGGTACTAGTACCACTATGTCAAACAAGCATACAGCTTATGCCTTATGGTAATGTAAGCGGCTAACGTACCGTCTACCTACATTTGTAACTAGGTACAAATAATTTAATTATAACACCCTTGTTACAAGTCAGCTGGATCCAAATAATATAAAAAAAATAATTTAGAAGATTTTGATCAAACTATTAACTCATAAAAAATGAGACGGGATTTAATAAAAAAACGTATCAAACAGACAGAGTTACATTCGAATTTATAATATTAGTGTAGACTAGCTGACCCGCCCGCGGCTACGCATGGTTTGTCAATAATAAACAATACCCTCCTCTTGCGCAGTCGAGTAAAATTAGCCTGTCTCAATCCCGGTCATAATCTGTATACCAAATTTTATCAAAATCGGTCCAGTCGTTTAATCGAGAAAACGTTACAAACAGACAGATAGAGTTACTTTCGAATTTATAATTTATTATACTATGGATAAGGACAATTCATTAAAAGTGGTGGCTTAAAGGAATAACCCTTTCTAACTAATCTCCATGATGTGGATAAAACTGTAAGAAGTGATACCATTCACGAACATTGAAGAATGAAAAAAAAAATATTTGCAGCCAAAAACTTATCAATAAAATTAGTTATTAATGGCATCATCCTATCATGTCACAGCATTGATATCAAACGGGATCCTCATGCAAAGCAGACAACCGAGACAACATAAAAATGAATTTTAATTGCTGTCAACTGCTGCAACATCAGGATGTCAATTTACAATTAAAGTTTACTGCCTATTGTGATTGCGAGACACGTTGCTGTCATCGGATACGGCTATTGCATTTAATTGTGGTGCTTGGAGACGCCATATTGCATAGCCGTCGCGTGCGCATCGTTGGCACAGATTCTGGATGTTATGTCAGGCCTTTAATGTATTGTCAGATAAAAGTTGTAACTTACTGACCTGGAACGAACCTTCTGCCAGATACTACGTCAAGTGAAAAGGGTCTATTGTGTCGGCTGTATATAAATAGCTTTGCATGCTTATTCTAGGTATTTTATCTTCCGTTAAACTTCCTACAGGTATTTAAACCTAGTAGAGCTTAGTCAAACTAGATCATAACTGTAAATAAAAAAATGTGTTTATGGGTTTTTTTAAAATCAAACTCGACTCCCTCTCTCACCTAGTAAGTGGTGGTCAAAGATGGAACACACTTGCCTAAAAATAAACTACACTCTGGACCTTCTTAGGTGGTCTATTCTTAGGCACAAGACCTTAGCCATAATTTCTACCTAGTATAGCATTGCATTACTCGGATCGAGACGTGTTTGTAAACGACTTGCTCCGTGACTTCACTCAAAATACTACAGCAGTAAGTAAGTGTCATTAAAACTCGCTAAAACACTTGATTGAGGTTTCAGCAACTGATGTAGCAAGTAATTATGCGGCTCACTGCCTTGCCAAGTAAAGTGCATAGTAAATTTACTTTGATAAGTAAAAATTTTACTTTACAAGTAATCAACTTAATTCGATAGTTATGCAATATATCTAGGATTTGAGTGTCTTTATCCGTTTCTATTTTCTAAGTGATAGTGTCTTTCGAAACTATTTCGAGGCTACTTCGGTGGAAGCATTCAAATTTTGAGAATATATAGACACCTTCTCGGTCAAACTGACCAAAAATGATCTTTCCTTATCACTTGTCTTCTTCTATTGTTAAGTATGTATTTTTATTTGATATTGGTATAGTTTAGTCTATTATATGTATAATATATTTAAATAGGTTTATTCGGTATGTCTCTATATTATGCTATTTTTATTAGTCCTGTGCAAATTTTCATTAGTTTCCTTTTCTTTGCACTACCTACCCATCTTTATCTACAAAACACAAAGGTTATCTGGAAGAGAATGCTCTTTAGCATTAAGTTCGGCTTTGTACTAGTTTTATAAGTGTAATTAAGTATCTTCAATCGATCAATCAATCTTTCTATCAGTTAAATAATTTTCAGAATCGGTTCAGTAGTTCCTGATATGACGCCCTACAAACGAACAAACTAAAAACTTGACCTCTTTTAAACATTAGTTTAAATAACCATGATATTTTTAAAAGTTTATTTCGTTTCTACATAAATTTTCTCGGTGTTTTTTACTTAATACAATATAAATATTCCCTAGATAGATAATATTGCAAAACCGAGTTCATTGTCATAAAAAGATAACGTGAGCTGATAAACTAAACAATCTATTGAAATATATGATACCTTAAATAATACAAAACGTGTAATTTTATACTATTTTGATACATTTAAAGTGGTTTGTTCTATTCTATTTCTAATATAAACGAGATATATTTATTTCAATCATCGTCTGATTCATCATTATTTGTCTGTTTTCTCAAGGCAATATAAGAAAACTACTCGTAGTTATCGAAAAATCGCAACATTTATCAGCTGTCAAACAGATAAAATAAAATGACATAAATCTCACATTAAGAATTCCTATTGAACAGAATGATGTCAAATATTGCATCACCAGTGACCTTGCGGACGCTGTTCTAATCATTTGCATAAACCACTGGTACATGAATTAGAAATATAAACTATTTACCTATGTGCTATGTAAGACAAACAGTCCATTTAGGTAGGTCCAACGTTTAGTCGACGAATCCAACTTGACTGGGCAGCGTTTGGGAAACTACGCGACGTCTTCTCGTCCAAAATATCTCAGTGTCTGAAGATGTAACTAAATGCAAAGACTACCTGAAAAAGGGGGTTGGGTTCAGGCCGCACATGATCGATCGCTCTGGAAATCTATGAGAGAGGCCTATTTCAGCAGTGGACGTCCTGTAGCTGATATGATGATGTATGGATGGGCGGAAGAGGTTCATCTAATAGTAATGAATATAGGTAGGTTAACCCCTTAGACCAATGAGTGACTTAGTAGTTGGCACTCTAAGAAATAAATAAAGTACCTAACTTCAAATTGAAGAAACATTTCGGATATCGGAGTATTTCTAGTAAAAAGAAATAAAACAAATCATGAATTGTAAATACAGTTGTTCAATGCCGGTTCAACCCTGAATTCCATATGTTGCTCAGGAATGTGTTCTCTGGTATTTCCAAGAATTTTAATGATTTCTATACCTGACATGTGGACTTGGCGTCACCTGACTTACCTTCGTTTAAACTGTACGTGCTTGTAGCTTCTAAGCAAACCAAACAAGGTCTGTGTACTCAAGTGGCTTGTATTTCCTTGGTTACTGTTTGTAAAGCCTCAAACAAAATATTTGAAATATTTACTTGCGTTTCACAACGCATGTGCCCAGAATTCATTCATACCACTTTCTATTCTTTCCCTTATGGAATAGAGTCTAGGTTTAATTAGCCGCTTTCGAATTTCGAAACCCCATTGTGCCTGCCAGCGATGCTCCACGCATGCGTGCCAGCGAGCCTTCCCTTCCAACTACGACAAAGTCCTGAGAATGTCGCCATCAGCAATTTTCTACTTTCCACTCGGGATGATAAGGTTCTTTTCTAAAATGTCTCATCTTTACTTAGAACTGTATCGTCTTATGTTTAATCAGCTGTGTGGCACCGATTGATAATTCAGTTAGATGTGTTGAGGCTGCCGGTAACGTACCTAGCCTGTATTTTCTGAAATTTAAAAGTAATAACTATCACAGGATTCTGAGCCAGACAGATTTAACAGTTTTCCATTCAACGCCCCATGTTTCAAGTTCATGAAAAGAGTGCATTGCGGTATCAGTGAAGTGAAAATCTGTGAACCAAACCGCGAAGTGACAGTTTTTGATTGCAAACGTTATTTTGGTCTGCTTTGGATTCATTTACTAAACAAATTAGTGGTATTTAGATGTGTCCAGATAACTGTGTAGCTGAAGCCATTTCGTCCGACTTGCTAATTCAATTTGTAGGTGTGCGCCATGACCGGTCAATATGGCAGGAATAGAAAAGGGTTCGAATGTTTTGATTTTAAACGATGAATCAATCAGCTGATTGTGATCTTCTTTAGTAGATACTTTGTTAACTGTATGCGATGTTTAAAATACTCATGTTTTGGTTAATGGCTGACTGCCTATAATATAATGTTCGTGTTTACCTGAATACAAATCCGTGGATCTCTAACGACAGGTTGTTTTGGTAAAATACTAATTATGATTAACCTCGGTTCTTAACTGCTCATGTGAGGTTGTGCTGTTTTCACGAAGGTCACCCGATTTTGGGAATGGGTCGAGGCTTTTAGGCTATTGTTTATTAGTCTAGCTATTATACCAGTACCTAAAAAGTTTCCACGTGATACGAAAAATTCTCACAAAAATCCTTGACACACAGTATCGTTTTGTGTCTTGATTTGTCTTCTCGCATTATAAAAAAATAATATCATTATGGTTATATTTATCTTAATTCCACGTGTGACCTAAAACAGAGTCTTGATAGTCTAGTTTGCATGATCCTGATGACGCGATGTTTCATCGTTATCTTACAAATATAATAAACCTAACCACATGGTGTCAGAATATTAATGTACTAAGACGCTGATATTTGTAGCAAAATATTCCACATGAGTGTTCAATCTTGCATGACATCATCCGTCATGAGAACCATGAACTGTATAACCTTACGTGCATCATAATATATTCCTTGATTACATACTGTTTACTGCTACCGCTACAATATTAAGTGCGGTGTGTTTACTAGAACTTAGATCTTTACTTTCTGATTTGCTTTGTATTACGTCCGATCATTTCTTATTTATTCATATTATTCAATAGTTTATGTTCAAGAGTATTTGTCAAATCATAAATATTAATATTCAAATCACGTCTTGGTTCTTCGATAACAAACAAACATACAATCGTTTCCATACCATTAGAGCGAGACGTGACGTCTCGTTCGCACTTCTATCAATTACCTACCTTTAATCATATCCTTATACAAAAGTATAAGAATAATCTATTCATATCTTTCTTTTGTGTCCTATTATTGTCTGGTAGCTTTAGGTAAGGTTAGAACTACTCACTTTATTTGGTTTAGTTTCGTCTCAAGTCATACCACTTTTGATTTGGTAGGCTTATGTACGGAATTACGAGTTTCCTATTCGGGTTTCTTTCTCAATATCTCCAGTCATATTTTGGTTAGAGCCGTGGTGGCTTTGTGGGATGTACCCCAACTTATGATACGGTTGTGAGTTCTAATTCCACCCGAGCACCAATGGCTTTAGTTTTTTTTACATTTACACGCATAAAACGGTGACGGAAAACATCGTGAGGAAACCGGCATGTCCTAGAACCAATAACTCGGCATGTGCCATCGGATTTGTATTCTGATAAGCGGCAATGGGTTTGCAAGCTGTATCAAACGAAATGTTTGGACTTCTGACTATCCCCTTGTTCTTCACGAGTAATCCGAGAATATAATATAGTCGTGCGTGGTGTATATTATTATTATTATGTTTTGTTTACGATTCTTCAAATTCAGCGTTTCTTCTTTTCATCCTGCATGATGTGAAGAAACCTGGGTTTATTTTATCGCAACTTATCCCTGAGTTTCAATAGTTTTACAAATCCTAGCTTTACTCTTACAGTCAACACCAAGAGATATTATCATATAAGATGTTTTTGATACTTTTTTAAGATGTCATACGATATCGTAGCGTGAAGATAAAAATGATTTATTGAAAAGTTAGTCACGTAATTTTATTTACTTTCCATTTATGAAATTTGCAATGATTTTTATTCACCTCGCGTCACCGCATGCGCACAATGTAACATTAGAAATGGAAATCATGGTGTAGTGACGTCATGTCCGGTCGCCATGGGATTATTAAGCCTCGGGCGAGTTATGGCTATCTCGCATGGTCAATAGGCATGGTCTATTTGTGGTCAGGTGATTAAAGATAATGTTAGTTATTTACTGTGGGTTCATTTTTCTGTTTTATTTGGCAAAGTTTTTAGTGAATCATATTTCCAGTGTTTTCTAGGTCTGAGACTTACATTATAGTTATTTGTACTTGTCATTGGCCCTACTCCTGAAGACTACTTTATTTAAATACTACTCTAATAAGTATGTTCTGAGAATTTAAATCCAGGTTTCCTTGTTAGACAACCACTTCTAAATCTTTCTTTTTCAACTACTCTATTTTGTTCTGGATCTATTGCAACCAGTTCCTTCCATCTACGGCAATGATGTATTCTATTCTACATTAGCCTGTTTCTCATATTGTTAAACCTAACTTGTAAGATACAATAAAAAAAACATAAATCCCTTGTCATCCCTTTCATCTAACTGTCTGCCTGTTCTTGTATGCTTTGGTTTGAAATAGGAAAAAAAAATGCAATTACTTATGCATTTTTAATTTTATTATTTTCTACTTATATTTCTCGTTTTTTTACAATCATGTGTTTGAAGCTCTGTTCTTGTAGGTACAGATACTTATTTACTACAGAGCTTGTAAGTCTTGTCGTTATTTACTTACCGATGTTTGTCATCGGTTTTACCTCCAAGACATTCAGTCGCCGTCCTACTACGTTCCGTATCTTTTACTACATTAACTACAACATTCCGCTGCCAGCTTTTATTACTTCCGACAACAAATGCTGAAAGCAGGGGGATATTGCCAAGTGCCGGCTGTCTAGACATTTCGGCGCCTTCGGTTTTAAACCCGCTACCCACTAAAGCGGAGCAAAGAGATATACAAAATCCACCAATAGAAATGTACGTAGATGTAATGTAATTTTGACGCGATTCTATTGGTTCTTCTCATGTCCAGTTTGCTTTGGTGGATTATGGACCTGACTAAAACAATAAAATAAAGTGAGTATTCGCTCCCCTAAGTCTGGAAGTTTATGATCGTTTATGACATTATTATTATTAGTCTTGTCATAAATCAATGGTCTTGTCGTAAAAACTTTTACCCCAAAAGTCGTTCATTAAAAGTTGTTCATAACACGCAAAGTTTGGTAATGATTTGCGTGTCTGACTGACTACCAAATTTTTCCTAGACGGAAAAAGTAGGGTAACTAGACTTGTACGGTCCTTGACGACTTATAGGGTACGACGTGTAACGTGATAATTATTTACATACTTATTTTTTATATATTTTTACTTATTTATATTTGCACACTATCAGGACGATAAATTATACATCAACATATGTAACATCGTAATTTATATACCTATAAGTATAAATAAAATAAATAAATATTGCTGGACATTTCACACAGCGCTATCTAGCCCCAAACTAAGCAGAGCTTGTACTATGGGAACCAGATAACTGATAGAATACTTATATACATTTTTTTTTGTTTATTTTAGCAAATAAACGTTCTGAACGTTGATTTTGGTCTTTCTTTACGGAAGATGAAATGTTGTTAATTATTTTCCAAAAATGTTTACTCTTGATTTATGTAGGGAAGTTTGTAAGATTCGTGATATTATAATTTGTATTAACTTACATAAATACTTATTTGCTAAATTACTGAAATCGTTGCAAAACACTAGATACTTAGGTAAAATCAACACTGCAATCTTCACGTCATAGTTATCTACGATAGATCACAGACTCACCATTACTTATTTACCAACTATATCTCAAACACTCAGGGTCTAAAATCCAACAACAGTTTATAAGAAGACGCTATCTTTTATTTTTCCATGGATCGTCTCACGAACATTAACTTTCACACTCGTGAGAAAAGCACCTTGTTTGTTAAAAAAGACAATTCATCTCTTTCTATCGTGTGACTAGATAAATGGTAATTTCCTATGCGTGATTTACTAAAGTTACCTAATTCGTTTGTAGATCATGCAATGTTTGTTGTGATGACTCTTCTTTTGTATGTTAGAAGTTTGAAAGGAACATCAGTTTTGGGCAATAGGCTTGTCATTGGAGGGAAGACAGTCAGTTGAATAGAAGTGTTAGGAGGTGGGTGGTACTGGTAGGCTTAGTAAAAGAAGAGATTGTGTAGAAGATACGGATGAGTGCGGATTGAGTGCTGCTCATATGATGGCTGATAAATGGCATAGACGCAGACTAATCAATGCAAATAAATGCATTATATTTTTTCTTTATTCATTCATCAAAATGTTTAAGGTTCATTTGAGAGTATTTTTCTCCTTTTAGGTAGGTAGGTAGGCAGGCACCCTTTTCAGTAATTCCAAATTGCAAATGCATTAGTTTACTGTTGGTTCGTAGTGTAGTCAGGCCATCATCATCCAAAGCCACTACTGGGCCTCCATGAGTTTATGCCTTCCACCACGTTCTTGTGCTAGTCTCAGCCATCAATGTCGACTTTGAAAAGCCTACACATTGGCCACGACATGACGAATATCGAGTGTGTGTAGGACAATTTCGACTGTCTCTTCTACGTAGCCAAGAGGCAATTGTTTGGCCGAGGCAGGGGCCTTCTCGACTTAGAAAATATTTAGTCAAGAGATCTCGGTCAAAATACATATAGAGCACTCTTGACTGTCATCCGGCGTATCTTAACGAACGTTTTAAGTTTTTAGAGCCAACCATCATTCAATTACTCGTGTTGCTTACGCACTGAATATACCTTGTAATCGGTCAGGCAGGCATCACAGTCCACAGCCATACATAATTGTATTGGCATTAGTTCACTGATAAAGTGATACCACTCGACTTCCTCGTGATTTCCCAAATAATAATTTACTTAATCACCGTTTAAATAAACTACATTACAGAGCTACTTAACTTGTTTACTTTCAAAAATGTTCCTCGTTAAATAAATCACTTAACCTTTGCTTTGCAACCGGTGTTTAAGTATAATTTGTTTTGCACTTATTCGCCCAATTAAGTGTCATATAAATAATATAAAGTTTAAGTGTTACTCAGCACGAGCTAATACTTGGCACTGTCCTGAAGGGACGTTTTAATTGATCGAGCGGCGAATTGGGATCTCCAAATCAACTTGGGTAAATCGGCCTTTTATGTATGTATGTATGTTTGTTTGTCCAAGGATAGCTTTCGAAGCGTTGATCCAATCATCGTGAAATTTAGTATATAGGTAGGTAGTTATGGAACAATCTGGTGTGACTAAATGAGTTAAAAATGTTGGGGTTTGTTGAGATATTGGGGTACAAGAGGGGTAAAAAAAAACAAATTGGAACTCCGGTCAAGTGGCACGTTTAATGAAAGGTCTTTATGATTGACTTTATGACTGAATATGACATTTCGACCCCGTTTTTATTTTTAGTTTAATCCTCATAGTTTTTGTTATTAGCTATAATAAAAACTGTACTTTGACGAAATTCACAGTGTACACTAGTGACCGCACAATGCTGAAATTTGGTATCTGTGTAGGCTTTAGTGACCCAAATATAGGCAAAAGTCTGAAATCCAGAATAACTGCAATTGCTTCCCCAAAAAAGTATAACCAATTTACATGAACTCCCGTTACCTAAGTTTGTTTGTTATGCATTTCGTGGCACTATTTTGATAGTCAAAGATTACTTACAAAAAATTTTATTTCATAATTTATGGGAGAATCGCGAGATCTCAATTCCGAGCGAACCACTTGTATTTGTTTTAACGTGACAGTCAAACTATTTACTGATTAGCATTTAAAATAATAAAAATCGCAATAAGTAAAAATTGTTTTTAATACATCACTGGTAAATTAGCATACGACCCATCTGACGGTTACCGTAGTCTATGGACATTGGTAACACCAAAAGCACCACTCGCGGTCACGCGTGATCACCCTGAGACTTTACTACAGGTGAAGAGTCTCACATGGTAGGGCAATATTTCTTAATAATGGGTTATATCATGATGTTAAACATTAATAACTCCCTTCCTATCGTCGTTGCATTAGTATACCAAATTACAATTCTTATTATTACCATAAAATGTCAACCCAAATTCTATGACAAGTGCTTACCAAGCCCTTTATTAGTCAGAACCGGAATGGTATTGAGGCTTCTAGGCGTTACTAGAAGGGATGTGCCCAAGTACAGTTACACGCAGGTCAGGTGATCAGGTCGCTTCGTTATGCAAATGGAGGGAACCAGTAAATGCACCGTTAACCGAATTCCACATTATGCGGGAATTTTACGTGTTTTCGATACGGTTCGTGTGCGTATGCGCAGCTTTGCTCAATTTGAATGTCTGAGATCTGAGAAAGGCCATTGACTGCGAAGAATTTGCTCGGTTTGATTATGTAGGTTATGCAATTCTTGTTTGAGAGAATTTGATGACCTCTTGCTTTACTGAATAAGCAATAATATGCTTAAAATTTAAGATCTTTTTCGACCATCTCAAATATTCAGAGCGCTGATTTTACTATATATATTTCTTCACAGTCTTGTGTATCTTAAACAAATTAAGGTCATTAAACTGTATATTACGTGAAAACTATTCCTTATCAGTATTGCAGTACTTACCCACTTTGGTAACTCATTTGCAAACTAAATTAATGATAACTGAAGTAGACCAAAATAAAAATCGTCATCAAAACTCGATAGCTTAAACTGAGAGGATAGAATGAACCGTATGTCCCCGTGCCAATAAGTGCCAATATGGAGAGCCAGGCTGATCGTGAGTCCAGGAGTTCCAGGGCCAGTGATTCCCCTGGAGACACCATGAACGATGTCTATGCAGCTTGGCGTAAGTAAAAAACAATCCATGCTTACCAATTACCATCTTCTAATGCTAATCCAAACTACCCTCGGTAATATCACCTAGGAACTTTGATTCCAAGGGGACCTAAGGACTTAATTCCACATTGTTCTCCAGGCAGGTGCACGATGTTGAATAAGCTAAATGCTAAGAATGTTAAAGATTAATTTTGAAGCCAATAGACTCACAAACATCATAATGCACGGTTATGCAACAACGATAACCAGCGATAAACCAAACAGTAACTCTATTGATAAGAACACATAAATCACCTGCAGAGCAAATACACACGCTACAAGTCCTTCGCCGAATGACGAACTAAACTTTCGCGTCAATATCGAAGGGGATAAAGTTGAAAATAGCTTAGTCGTGATATAAGTGTAAATGTAAATAATATGTGTACATGAAACCATTGTTTTGGAGACAATAGTGAACGCGTATGGAGCTGAATTCGCGAATGTTGTGACCTGAAAGTTAAGTGTTTTGCACAATGAGTTTCGTCACATACTGGACGATTTGCCAATGTGGGAACAATATTGTCATCAACGTGCGATCAATCAACATTTTGCAATCTCGTTAAGCTGAGTTATTTGCATCTGAGTGCTTGACAACTTTGTACATAATATTATGTGTCTTAGATTGTTTGGCATTCAAGAGCATTGCTAGATTGCTAATGGCAGAGAAAAAAACTTGCTAACAAAGTTTGTTTGTGACTTTTTTCATGTTTATAACATTTTTACAACCGTGAAGCTTTACGTAATACCATAGGAAGTTCAATGATCATAAAACTTTACTGTTTAACGAAAAGGGCACCTTTCATAATACTTAGGTACCTTCTAAATGTCAATGCGAAGAGCCTGAGATTTTAACCTTTTCAAATTGCCATTGGTTCTTTACGAATCTCACCGGAATAGGACTAGCTTTAAACTTATTTGGACAATGCTAGTTCCCCCGCTGGATCTAAAACTAACTCCAAGGATCACTACATTTCCTGAAACAGCTAAAAGAGGTTACCGAATAGATGTTTGCAGTTAAATTTTATCGGAGAATGAAACCAAATTACTCAATACATAAAGATGTAAACAATCAACTAATAGACTAGGATGATTATTTCCTGGTAAAAGATAATAAATAATTGCTGTTGGCTATAAAGTCTTCTGAGATTCAGGAAGACATAATAGTAAACATAATTGTTAAGTACTTTCCATGAGGTAAGACATCAAGACAAGATTGACATAGGATAATGGTGGTGGCAATTTAATTGTAGAGCAAAGAGCGGTTTTAAAAGAAAAAATAAACTGATGATGACGTTCCTGTCCACCCACTGTACTATAACTTCATATCATAATGCTTAGTTTAATAATTATAGATATTTTATAGACGTGAATACCTGTATGATTCTGGCTATGAACTTGAGACTCCACATTCTAGGGCTTGTATTTCTCCTATATTATTTCCATAACACTTTACTACAAGACACTTTTTTCCTTTTTCCAGATGAAATGTTAGAAGGCGAAGGCGCGGGACTCGCGGCCCGCGTAGCCGAGCTTGAGATCAAATGCGCCAGACAGGCAGAAGAGCTGCTCTGCCTGCGCTCCACACTAGCTGATGCACTGCGAAGACTGAATGCTCTAGAGGGAAGAGCGCCTACTGCCCCCAGTGCCCAGCGAAATGGTGCTTACACAGGTAAGCTAACTTCCATCCTTCTACTTCTAGATCCATACTTCTAGATGGTAGAACTACGTGGGGTTCTCAATAGCTGATGCACTGCGAAGACTAAATGTGCCGGAGGGAAGAGCGCCCAAGTGTTCTGTACCTAGGTAGTGGAACTGTCTGAGAACAAACGGCTAGAAAAAAAATATAAATAGACTAAAAAGAAACAAACACGCTTACATTCTATGAATGAATACTTATCGCCATTCTGGGGACACTAAGGTTGACAATAGACAAATAAGTCGTCGAGATGGGTCGACGACATCCATAACACCGTGGGTCGTACGTGGTTCAGACTGGCACAGGATCGGGAAGAATGGTAGAAACAAAGAGAGGCCTATGCCCAGCAGTGAGTCGACACGGGCTGAGAATGATGATGATGATGATACATTTTAGGCAGGTAGTAAACTGGAGCAGTTGGGCTATATATAGATCGTTTGCAGCGGTCTTTAGATATTTCTTTCTTTCTGCTAATAAACGTATATTTCATTTGAGACATAGATAGCCTCTCTGACCAGGGTAGAAGGTGTCAGGCCTATTTAAAGCTTAGATAACTTTATCTCGTTCGTTTAGTATTTTAAGCTGCGAAATATTAACTCTGCACCACATATCGAGTGTTTTGTTAATGTTTCTGAAATAGATACCGTTTTGTAACACACTGCTTTTTAAAGTTACGACAGCTATCCTTTCACTGTCTTACCGCAAGATTTTTGCCAATGATTCGATGGTCACATTTCGGTAGACTTGCATAAAAATGTTAAAGAAAACATCGGCAATTGACATGTCCCAGGTGCCTGAACCAGAGGACTGAAAAGAGATGCTATAAGATCCTAACCGAAAGCTGACAAAGTTAACGATCATTTGGGCACCTACTGAAATCCGGACACATTTAACAATTAAGCTCGTATATTGCACTAAAAATTTAATCGCGACTCAAGCTTACATTTTTTGTGTTCTTATATTGAATTCTGTCAATAATTCTACTCGATCTGCTCTAAGGTATACGGCCTTCGAGTAGTAAAAAAGCCAAATAAGAGCAAGTACTAATAGTTAATACATAATGTTTGTGTTTTTCCAGGTTCCACCGGTACTCCCACAAGAGAGCTTCGAATAAGACAACCCTCATACCGGGAAACTGCCAAACGGACGTCCAGTTATGGATCCAGTGCATCTTCATTACCACAAAGGTAAATAATCCTATCGACGAAGAGATCCTCATAATTATAATCATAAATCATAAAATGTTTATTAGGAACTTAAATAATGGTACAGAAGATGTAAGCTGAGAAGATGGAATAGGTACTGGGCAAGCCTACGCCATCTAAAATCATAAAATGCCGTACTAGTGTGTGGTCAACTTTGATGACGTAGTTTGTAAGCCACACTAAGACGTCCGACATGACTTGATGACTCTTATAGACAGGCAGGATAGCTTCATGTGCCTTCCAAAACCATCCAGGAAGCTTACCAGCAGTTAAAATTAATTGATCGAGCGAAGCGAGATCTCTAATCAACTTAGGCAAATCGGCGTTGTATGCATGTATGTTTGTTTGTCCGAGGATAACTTTCGAAGCGTTGATCCGATCATCGTGAAATTTTATACATAGGTAGGTAGTGATGGCACAGTTTTGGTGTGACTAAATGAACTAAAACTGTTGGAGGGTTGTTGAGATATTGGGGTTCGAGAGGGGTAAAAATGAGACTATTAGGTCAAGTGAGACGTCAAATGAAAGGTCTTTATTAGTACATTTTGACCCCGTTTTTATTTTTGGTAAAAAAATTGTAGTTTTTGAGTTATTAGCCATAATAAAAAACTAAACTTTGACAAAATTCACAGGATACATCAGTGACCCCACAATGTTGTAATTTGGTATGCGTTTAGTTTTAATATCACAAATATAGGCAAAAGTCTGAAATCCAGAATAACTGCAATTTGTACCCAAAAAAAACCAATAAACTTGAACTCCCGTTACCTGTAATTTGAACGAAACTGTAGGTCAAGTTATTTGGTTCTTTATTTCGTGGAACTGTTTGCCAAATATTACGAATAATATTTTTTTTGTTTTTTGTAGATCTCAGTTCGGGACGAACCACTAGTAAATGTTGTCTTCACTTTCAGACGGGGTCCTCAGCACCAGTCGACAGGATCGCTGCAGTCAGACTCGCCTGCGTCATCGTCGTCTCTGTCCCCCGCACCCTCTCCATCCCCCAGAGCCACGCCGGCTCCTCACATAGTACACCCCCCACAACCTTATAGGTAAGGCTTTTTGAAAAGACCACGGTTCTTGGCAAACGCTATATCGAGATCATAATGGTTTTATACCGGTGATACTCTAATGTTATGCGTGCAACGGATCTTATCTACCGAAGAACCGATAATTCTAGAGTGGAGACCACCATAAGGCAAGTGCAGTGAATGTCACCTGCCGGCTAGATGAACCGACAGCCTGCGGGTAGGTGGTAGACTGGATGAGAAGAGCTGAAGGTCGGGCCCTATGGCGCACCTTGGGAGGCACCCACTCCAGCAGTGGACTGCTATTGGTTGATGATGATGATGGTTACAATGAATTGGAAGACGTAGTTCTCGGTCGTAGCAAGATAAGCCCACTCGATGGTCTGTTAATATCCACAAGAAGTTGGTGGATAGCGGCGGCAGTAGTAGTATTTTTTGGTCTATGTCCAGCCGTGGGCATCTTCTGGCTTGATGTCTGGGAAAAGAGTAAAGGTCTTTCCACCATTACCTCAGGTGAGACTGGCTTGTGATGTGTATTTCCTTACTAAGCATGCGAATCTATCGTGAACCTTTGCCTTTGCGTGATCGTAAAACACTAAGTAAAATCTTGGTTGCCTAAGAAATGTGGACTAAATTCGAACTAAGCCAAGGTACATGGTACCTACTTCTCTGTTTATCTCTTACTTTGTTTTATGTTATGTGTGTCAATGTGTTACAATGTTGTCTGTGGGTCTAATGCAATAATTAAATGTATTTTCTTTCTTCTTCTTTCTTTCTTGGTACCATGTCGCATCAAAGTTGACTTGAGCGAAGATCGCGTACCGTCTAGCAGTAAGCGTTCTTTAGTTTGACATACACTCGTGACTGTGTAAAATTTAAATTAAAAAGGCTGTTCAGGACACTAGCGACGCCGTCCCTGAGCCAAAAATGTTGTACACTTTTTCACACACAAGAAATTGATGTAACATTGAGAATCATGTTCACCTCTTCTTAGGAAACCAGAATTTGCTTCCGCTTAATAGAACTTTGTCGTTTATTCTAGATTTTACATGCTAGAGCTCTATATTGTCCTTCGCTAGTAGTTGTATCTGTCGCTAGATCCCGGAATAACTCTACGTCGAGCAACCAGAGCGCATCACCTGGGAATCTGACGAAACGCTGGAATTCCACGGGTGACTTCAACGCACAAGGCTTGCTGCCGAACAGCAGGTGGGTCTTGTGGTCTGGATCTTGGAATGAAGGGCGCATTGACGTAGACACAATGGGGCAGACATGGGCAACTACCCCCCTCCCCCTAACTTTGGCCCCCACCCACTAGCACAAAAAAGTTTATTTATTAATAATTATTTATATTATATATATAAATTATTTATTTATTTATTTAAATTTATTATTTATTTATAATAGAAAGACTAAATATTTACCACTTACCAGTGTCACTGGGGGGCAACTTGGCAATGGCCCACTTGCTCATGTCCTCTGCCCTACCTGCATACGACTTAAATCAGACAACAAGTTGAAGTTGGTCTTATAAAATGTAGATATTAACCGATCAGATCCCTGGATTAAAACAATAGATTTGCAAGGAGCGGTTTTGCATCCATGTTTTTATAACTGCTCACAGATGGCGTTGCTCTGTCATAAGGTGATTATCAAAGAAAAATTGTCAATTAGCGTGTCAACATTACTTTCCGAAGAACTTGAAATAAAAAAAACCATTTGTTTGTTTATCCGACGAAGTGAGATTGTTTTAGACAGATTTTGATATTGTGTTTAACATTTTGGCTTATATACCATATTTTTGGTGCCTTATCTCCAGACAGCGGCATCTATTCAGTTAGAACTAGTTTTTTTTTATCGAAAATGAAAAGCTGATATCGAGTCAAGAGGAACCACCTAGACTCCTTATTCCAAGATCCAAATAGTAAAGCTTAATGATTTGTTTTTAGGTTGCTTCCATTTTCTTTGTTTTGTCTAATGTTGTTTTATTCTCTTTAGATTTACAACCACAAAGTCCTTGCTAAACTTGTATAAGCCTTCACAAAATGGACCTGTTGTCAAACATGGGTAAGTTCCTCTGACTTTCGGTGGTGGAAAATGGTGTTTTGGAAAAAAATAGGGTATAACACGTTTTTCTAGATATAAATGGTGGTGGATTAAACTTTGGGTTCTAAAAGATAAATGATAAATGAAAAAAAATATTTATTTGCTGAATAACACACATTAAACTTATAAATTAGACTACAAATAACTCTGTTGGATGTACCAGTGTTAGTCAGAGGTAGGTATCCGTTTAAACTAAACATATTTAGTGATCTACACGCTAGGCACGTATCGTGGAGATCCTAGTTACGATAAACCAATTTTGATCTTTATTTTCTATTGAAATTGTCTGATCTGATGTAGATTACTTAAAATACTAGCTATTATAGATTAAATATGATTTTATGAGGTACTAAGCCTGGCTTGCACAGCGATCCTCAAACGCACCTAGCGACTAAACACTATTAAATTTGACGTATTTGTATGATTTGACAACTCTCAAAATCATATCTAGCCAAATCTGTACTTTTATTTTATAAGCCATTCGTGTCCCACTGCTGGGCAAAGGCCTCCCCCCATTCTTTCCAGACTTCGCGGTCCTGAGCTGATACTAAATGTACTAGCTGTACTTGATTTAGTGTAAAAAAATTGTGCAGCATTCTCGCTGAATACAATTGATTCAAGTTCCCTCGTTTTAAAACATCATTTTATCAATCGTCACTCGCGTTAGACGAGTGACGAGCGTACCGCTTATGCATCCGCACTCAGTATTTTCGTCACTCGCCTCGTGGTGAATATTTAAGTTGTATCTAATGTAACTGTGATCATTTTACAGTTGATTAACTTTTAAGAGAACTGCCATTAAAATAGAACAGTAGGTAAAGTAAAATTGAACACTATACAGGAAATTCCTAAGGAGTGTGGACAATAATTACTAATATATTAGGCGTGTACATATTTACCTTTTTATTTATTAATCCGTTATAATAAGTAATAAGGTAAGTACGCGATAAATGCCCGTTTAATATTAGTAATTATGTACAGTGATTGCGAAAGTTTAAAAAATATTATAGATGATGCCACTGCATTCGAGTAGCACAGGATCAGAAGAAATTGTGTGCGAATAAGAGGACTCAAAACCAACAGTGGGTGGAAGCATGTGGGCTCAGTGGATATTATGTGAATTGTTGGGTGTTTATTTCGTTAGGGCCTTGTGGCGGGGACTCGTAGTTACCCACAGTTCAGGGAACCCAAGTGTAGGGTACTTCGTCAGGGTAATAAAAGTTGTTGCTATGTAATGTAAAATGTCAGGAATAAAACAAGTTGTTGGTGCAACCACACCCTTGTCTGGTCGGCCGCACCTGAAGGTCAGCAAAGCCTCAAGGCTAATGTTTAGAAATTATAATTAGATCCGTCTAGCCGATTAAATTTTGAAGTTTTTGGGTCGATGACAATTTCAGGTAGGTTTAAGATTCGCTACTGTGTCATAATCATGATCAATCACACCCTGACTTCACAAATGAGTATAGGCATCCCTAGGTTTGTGGCATCCACTGCGCGACTATATCATCCACCTATCTCGATATCGTCCTATCTCAAATAAAAATATTTTATTTCTCAAATAAGAATTAACCGTCACCGTCATCATCATCATCAACCTACAGCAGTCCACTGCTGGACGTTGGTCTCTCCAAGGGTGCGCTATTGAGCCCGATCCTCAGCTCTTCTCATCCAATCCTTGCCAGCCACAGCGCGCAAATCATCACTCCATTTAGCTACACATCAATTTATATCATGTAGATTATTAGACATTGGTTGTTACTTGTTAAAATAGTAAATCGGTTACAAAGTAATTGTACTTGTGCGAGGTGAGACGCAATGCGGAGCGTATCGCACTCACCCTGATGAAGGTTCACGAATTGAACCGAAACATTGTCGGTCGAAACACCGATAAAATGGTACTTGATTAATCCGCGATTTATAATAATAATTGTATTAATTTTTTTCGGATTAGGTTATCTTCTACCTTTAACGTTTTAACACTCACAGCTCCGACCCCACTGAGAGTCCTTGTGTCGTGTTGGGTATTAGAAAGTACGAGTTTTATATCGTAACTTTGCTTACCACTTTGAACTGGCATCAGTCAACTGCACAAACATGCATAATGAACGTTATTTATATTACCTTTTCCCCAAAGTTTCCTGTAGTACTAAGTCTTCGTACATCCTGTTTGAACCTGCTAGTGACTTATCAATGTGCACTCTAAAAGGTCAAGGTAGACAACTGATGCCTACTTACTTACTATTTGTGACCCGCTAGACTTTCCAACATCCTTGGTCATGAGAATGAGGGCGACAAACCTATGGTCTAGAACCCGTTTACGACAGTTGACAATCGTGTAGTTGAAGATAACAGACCGGCCGACCAAGCTCACCTCCGTCGAGCGTCGGTTGTAGTCTACTCAATCTATGTTGTATGAAAATTTTTGGAGTAAGCAGCAAAAGAAAATTAAATATTTTTTGTAAATCTGGAACCCAAAAAGTCAGAAACGCTTGTTATATACCTAGTAACAAGATAATGATCTCGCTTGGCCTTGCCGGTAATGCGCCGGTGACCGCTAACGACGCAATCATTATCCTTTTATGCACATGTCCAATGTAGCCTGGACGTGAATGATAGTTAAGAAGTCAAACTTAAAGTTGTAAATTACAAGTTACAACTTTACATCATTAGTTTAAATTTGTTTTTATTTATGAAGTGTCAAAGGATAAAGTTGCTTAGAAAATAGACATTTGACATAAACGATTTAAAAAGACATTACTCAGCCAGCATGTGCTAAGGTTAGCACTGGCCTTGCGAACATAGATAATTTTAGTATAACAGAGAAAAAAAAATCCGTAGGTTTCGAACCCCAGAAAACATCCAGACCAGCATTTCAGCCATAGGACGTCCATTGCAAAACATAGGTCTCTCCAGGGACTTCCAGATCAACCGATCTTATGCTGCCTACGCCTAACGGCTCCCAGCAACCTTCATTGGGTCATCTTTCCATCTTGTAAGAGGCCGGTCCAAGCTGCGTACAAAGTGCGTGGTCTCCAACCTTTCTACCACAACGGCGACCGTCAGTTCTTCGAGCTATGTGCCCCGCCCACTGCCACTTCAGCTTGCTAAACCTCTGGGCTATGTCTAAATAATATTTAAAAATTCATCAAAAGAGTGTTGTATTACACTGTCCCTTGACTTTACCAATGATAGGCAACTATCCAGCATCCTAGAATAGAATAATAGATCAATCACTGCATTGTAGTGTGGCAGTAAAAAATGTAGGTAAGTACTTTGTAATCCGCCTGCGCAGGCGCATCCGATTACATGATAGGTGTGTGGTATGCCAGTCATTATAAATTAGGGTTACCACAGCTGAATTTTCAGTTTTTTTTCTACCACTAAAGTGGAAACAAGTATACGGACCTGATGGCTATAAGCTAGCAGATGACAAGCAGTTACTGCTAAACAAAACTCACGCCATAGATTTCCAGAGCGACCGATCTTGCACGGTCTGCACCCAACGGCTCCCAGCATAAATAACCAATAATAACTTATTATAAATTATATCAATTTAATTCAATATATTTATTTATCTATCATATCATAGTTCTTTTTTATCAATAAAAAACTTTGCCCATCTGTGGGACAACGCAAGTCAACCAAGAGTAGAGTTTACGGGTCAACATTTTTTGTGGCAACAGTATTCCTTGGTAACCCATGTTATACATATGTGTTACAATTGGAACTATATTCTTAGCTATTTGTTTTATTCGACACTTAATAAATCACTTCTATTTATTAATTCGATTTAATTTATTATTAGTCGATATGGATACTCTTTTTTTAAGGTATTATTATTATTATCAAGATTAACAATATTTATATCTAGTATTTCTGCGAATTATTATTTATTTTTGTGTATTATTTTTGACGTTTGTTATTCGACTTGTGTGTTGTGGCAGCCCTACCAGTAGGCCACGGTAAGTTGGCTCCATAGATGAATCGATGGACGTGGGTAGATGCTAAAAAATCCTTTTCACACACAGTAGTTAGTTTTAAGAGTTGAGAATCCATGTCAATGACTTTGATAAGTTTAAAATTACTTAGGAAACCGATAACTAAGAACCCTAAAAATAAACTCTTAAAAGAGTACCTATAAAACTAGTCAAATTCAAGTTTTGTTTTATCCTACCGAGTTTATGATTTAGGTGAGTATGTTATAGGTACATCGTTATGTTAAATGTGAAATTTTTGTTATTCCGGAAAAATAACATAATTAATTAATACCATTACAAAAAATTTAAATTAATGTAGAGTTGCCACAACCGGCAATATTAATGTCCTTAACTCGATTTTAACTGATGGTGCGCTTGATTAGTTAACAATCAAGATAATTGATATGACATTGAACTAATAGGAATGACACCTGTCAACTTCACACAATTTCCTTTCTTCTATTGTAGTTGACTCTACGACTGTTGCAGTATTATTACTTGATGACTCAAGATAAGTACCTAAAGATAACTTCTCATTCTCAAAACACCTTACAAAGTTCTCAAAATCCAGTACTGTACCCAAAGTACAGCATACATTGCTCGCTCAACAACTCTACAAAAAAACACGAGAAACATATAACCAGCAACGGATACTGCACATCGCAATGTTACAATCTCATTCGGTATTCGTAACACGGTCATGGTCTTGCTAGTTAACTTCGCCAGTCCGTTTATATTTTTCTTGCTGGTTGGCTGTATGCCTAAAACCGGAATACCGGTCGAATAAAATCGAGTCCTGTGACCACATCGAAATTTAAAAAGTTACCGCGATGGACGACAGGTATTTTTCAGATATCAGGTTTTATTGCAGTATTTAGATCTCTTATCAATTTTATTCAATTAGTGAGTTAGAGATAACGGTCACGCAAACTATTATTTGAATTGTGTTTTAGATTATTTTCGATCGAGTAATCCTGATATTGGTGGCTTGTCGCTGTTCGCGGTGGTATTCTTTTTAAATAGTGGGCAGAAGTGCGTCTGCTATAATGCCATTCACCTCTATGTAAGTCTGCTTGGGTACCGAAGCGATGCTGTATTTCAAAATTCGTGACTAATTTTTGTGTTGCATGCTACTAACTGTATTTTGGTGTAGGTATTTTTTGTGATATGCTTTGCGCAAGTAAATTAGGACTAAGTAACTAACATTAAATTTTTTTTAACTCGTTGGTTAAAATTTGAGGTGTATTTCTATATATTAAAAGGAACATATAAATTACCAAAAAATTAGGCCCATATACCTTACACTTCAACGCCGACTTCCGATCTGGAGGCCGTGGGTTCTTTCTAATCCTGGCCGTGCACATAAGTATTTTTCGATTCTAAACTTTGTGAGCGCAGTTATCCGTTCACCAAACGGTGAAGAAAAACTAACCCGCGGCTTAGCTCAGCATTAAGGCTGACTTGTCTGAGATGATGGTATCTTGTCCCAGGAACTACAGCGTTTGCGTCTTTTACCCTTTTAATGCTGCAGCTACTTCTAGGCTTTAAATATTCATCCTCATTATTATTATTTTTTTCATTTATTTGGGAAAAGTTACTTATCAGTATGACATAAAACACTGTAAAATATAGGTTTAACTCGGTGCTTAGAGACGCGCGAGGCGCTGATATTGCTATCAATATCAGCGCCTCGAGCGTCTCTCAGACCACAGACCACACTATTGAGACCACAGTAGTATAAATTGATGATGCGGGAAATACTACTGGTTATTGTTACTCAATGACTGCCTCCGTGGCGCAGTGGGCGTATAGCCGGCTGAGACGCAGGAGGTAGCGGGTTCGATTCCCGCCGTGGAACAAATGTTTGCATGATCTACAGATATTTGTTCCCTGTCTGGGTGTTTTTCTATATATTATAAGTATGTATTTACAAAAAAAAAAGTATATACGTATTCTATCAGTTATCTAGTTCCCATAGATAGTACAAGCTCTGCTTAGTTTGGGGCTAGATAGTGCTGTGTGAAATGTCAAGCGATATTTATTTATTTAATGAGTTACTAAGAAATTGTGTCACTAACAGCATGATGTAGTCATGACTATAAACGTGTTAAGTGCATTTACCTGTTACCTTCATTTTATTGAAGTCGACGAACGTAGGTTACATTTCAAAATTTTTTTAGTTCTGAATATTTTAATCGTTTTGGATAAATTAAAGTATGCCTAAGCAATACTATAATTTTTCCGAGTAATCTGGTCCCCTCTTTCTGTTCTCGTAAATCTTCTTTGAGACCCCTTGTCTGATTGCGATCCTACCGCAGTTCATCTTCCACCAATACTGATTTTCTGTTTCCTTCTAGTACCAGCACCTGTCAGTACAATGAGGAAGACGGAGCGATGCGGATGTACCTGCGAGGGCGACCGGTGGTGCTGTATGGTCCTTCGGAGTTGGACACTCTCGATCCGGCGAAGGTAGCTCCACCACCACCGAACAAACTGAAGCTGGAGTGGGTTTATGGATACAGGTAAGATTTTGGTCTGAGGATATTTTAAAACTTACAGCTTCAAATCTGCGACATATTAATCCTTGACCCTGCCCTGGTATATAAAACTAAAAAAACTTAGCCTAAAATTCACCCTTGTGGTACGCTCAAAAATAAGTATCTTTATCAAAAACTTTTATACGATCTTTTCTTAACTTTGACGTGTTCTATGAATCATCTGTCCATGAACCATGCGAAAGGCTTTCAATAAACGATCGAATATCGACTAACCCATGTGAAATATAAATGAGTACCTAGGCTGGTCGTTATTATCCAAAGCCACCATCGATTCCATACATACAAGGTTACTGTGATAAAATTGTGCAGTGTTTATACAATACATAAAAGGAAGAAAGCGACATATTTTCCACACTTAAAATATCCATAACATCCATGTCTATAACACCATAATCACACAAAAACTTAATTATTTTCTCGTGTCTTGGTTACTGCCTTGTCTTTGTTAAGTGTTTAGGGTTCCGTACCTTATAAGATAAAAAATAACTCCTATTAGATTACTGTCGTGTCCGTCTGTCACCGACATTTTCTCGGAAACTATAAGTTCTCTTTATTTCTAACTCTTTATTGTACACCAAAATAAAATACAGAACATAATTTTTACAAATAGATTTAGTACAATGGGCGGTCTTATCGCTAAAAGCGATCTCTTTGTAACGTACTATGTAACGTAGGAACTTGAAATTTGATATAATTTGTTAAATGATAAACATTACTTGATATAATTGTTTTGTAGCAAATAAAACAGTACCTATATATTATATACATTTACACTGCATGTACTTAACATAACTCTAGTTTTATATGAAACTTCTTCGTAGTGTTAATATTACCCGTATTGTTATTCCTAAATTATTATGTTCCCTCTGTTATCATTATTTATCAGCACTTTGTTAAATGAAAGCTATTTACCTATATTATTAATTCCCATTAGACAGGCTTTTGTTGTAACAATGACATCATTATAACACTCGATACTATCAGAAGGTGCGTAATGTGCTTGTTCTACAGTGAAATGCGTACAGCTATTAGATTAAGTACTTACATAGTGTAGTACATACCAAATGGCATCAACACAATTACTTATATCATTTAACTTATCAAGCTAAAGTGAAGTATGTTCGTATAAGGTATTTAGGTCGCCGATGATCTCTCTAACATGGCATAAGGCTTTAACAAATAGCAAGTTAACGGCTTCACCGGCTTTGTACCTTACTCCAACATCTACCAAACGCATTTTTTTGATTTTTTATTTGGGAATTAAACATAGTCATATTACTTATAAGTAAAAAAAACTATAAATAATCCACAATCCAAACTAATTTCCACAATAAATAAATAAATAAATATAAAATATTGCTGGACATTTCACACAGCGCTATCTAGCCTAATTAAGCAGAACTTGTACTATGGGAACCAGATAACTGATAGAATACTTATACATATATTTTTTTTTGTAAATACATACTTATAATATATAGAGAAACAACCAGACCCGGAACAAATATCTGTAGATCATGCAAACATTTGTTCCGCAGCGGGGATCGAACCCGCTACCTCCTGCGTCTCAGCCGGCTATTCGCCCACTGCACCACGGAGGTTGTCAAAATTAAGTTTTAAAAATTTAGAAGAGGACAACTCAAGATAAATTATAACTAACTACAAGAATTTGATAATTGTAAATATATTCTGGCACGCCATCTCACTATTTGCATACCACTCTTGGTAAAACATGTTACTACCACTGCAATAAGTTCAAGCATGCTAATTGTTGCTATGTGTAGGATAGCAAATAAATATATTTTATCTTAAATTTATGGGATTTTTTGCTGACACAAGTGGAAAATCTGAAACAAAATAAAAAAATGAGTAGACCGTTGTGAAAAATTAACTAATTATTGAAAACATTGACTTGACTAACTTTGTTTAGTGACTGGTAAAATATGTCAATGTTGTTTATTTTTTTGTATCCTATCTTTTTGATCTATTAAAGTTGATCTATTAGGTTAACTGGGAGAGAATACTACCTAGCATTAAGTTCGTCTATGTGTATGTACCTACAGATTATTTTTATTTTGTGCAATAAGGAATTTTCATTCATTCTTCTATACAAAGTATCATAATAAGGATTCCAAATAACGGATGCAAATTCTGGCGTTCGAGCGAACAAAACAATTATAGAGTAAACTAAGTGTAGATATTTTTTTTAGCCTCTGCTAAGCCTTCAAATAAATCCCAGCCTTCTCAACAATATTTTTAATATGCTGAGTTAGATACACGCCTAGGTCTTAATAAACAAAATGTATGTATGCACATATGTGTATATTTAAGACTTGAGAATCAATAGTGTAATCAAAATTTATACTACATTTCTTGCGAGAATTTGAGATGATATTACACTTTTTACACATACCATGCCACCAAAGTAAAACATCTCGGCGCTCTACCACTCCATTTACAACAAAGTCACCTTGAAATTTTGACATTATGACCGAGCACTTAGATACTGAAATTCATTGGACGATTTACTAATTGAGTCGGACACAATGAAATAACCATTACATCCCACGTGTAAATACCACATAAGGGGTTTACCAGTAATTATGGTAGTTAAAGAACTTTGGAAGTGACTTTAGGCTCGTTTAATTGATCCTTATTGTCACTAATTATTAGGATTATTCAGGTAGAATAAAAAGTGTTTTACGAGTATAGAAACCTCACTGTTCAGAGCTTCGCTTTTGTCGGGGCAACTGATGCAATTTCCTCCATTTGTCTCATTCTGAGGCGGTCTCTTTTTACCTCAAATGACATGACAGTGATCATCCTTTATCTGGCTCTTGTAGCTTATTCGCGAGCCCTTCCTCTTCGTCATTTTCCTTTGATAATCACACTAATATTATAAATGCGAAAGTTTGGATATTTGTTTGTTTGTTACTCAATCGTATATACGTAGATTAATACGTGGATTACCACATAGGCTACTTTTTATCCCATAAATCAATTCCCGTGGGATAAAAATGGGGTGTCAAGTCAATTTGCAACAGCGAGTTAAGCTTTAGTTCTAGGTCACCTACACATTTAGTAGTGTAACGCGTACGAAGTCGCGGCCAACAGCTAGTTGTTTTATAAAGCAGGCAGGTATTGTAAGAGCTACCGTTAGCGAACTAAACACTGGGCATTTTGTCATCTGTCTAGTAGTCTCTATCTGCAAAATCTCTCCTACTCATTTGATCATTATTATTCTTGATAGCATATGACTAATTAACTGACCAATGTTACTATCAAGAATTATGTCGCTTCTGTCACGTTGGTCACTCACTGATGACCAAGAAAGAACCGTCAACAACACATCGAACAATCAAATTCCCGAACAAAAACAAAGATTCCTGCAGTGTAATCATGAACTTTCAATTCATGTCATTATTTCTTTGTCAGTCCACCTTGTAATCCTGCTAGCAAAACTCGTCAGCGTAAAATTGGCCCTTTGTTTCAACAACCTCATTTACTGCAGTTTAGTCCAAGGCTTTTTGTTTTATTTAGTACGGTTGGCCACCCAACCTTTACAGTTTTGTGATTGAAATTGCGCTCAGTCTTTCATCATCGGTTTGTCGATCCCAAACTTACCCAAACTGACGGCTTGTCTACTAATGCTATAAAGAAGCTAGTAAAATTCACCAAAATTATTGTCTAGAAGACAATCATTTCTCAAAGTTAGAAATTTCTTTTAGCAATAAGACCGCCACTTGTATTTCTGCGTGTATATGTTTAAATATTGTTTGCTAATTTAAGTTTGGTGTACAATAAATCGTTTTCTAGCTATCTATGATTGCTTAATTTTTCTATCCTTACACATACCTTACACACTTGCCGAGGTTTTTCCCAAAAACTACAACATTTTCTTCTATCATAAAGGTCCTTCATAAAATTTTAAAGGGCCGTCATCAATAAATGAAATGAAATCAATTTATTTGCAAAAATACGGTGGAATACATTGTAGTATTATGTATAAGTGAGGAGCATATGTTTTGCCCGTAACCCCCACAATGACTTTGGTGTTACAAACGTCAATAGGTTATGGTAACGCTTACCATCCGTAGGTATGTATCCTTGTTGGCCACCAAGATGACTAAAGGACCTACCGGATCACTAAGTGATCTAAACCTAGAAATACCTAGATTTCTCCCAGCTTCCTTTGCATAGCACTACGTCTGTTAGCCTTAGTCTACATTATATGACCAAGTAAACCAAATTATGAAAAGAACACGCAATGGACTAGTTTTCAAGGATTTACTTAGCGCTTATGGAAGCTGCTCTGAAAAAAATGATACTTATTGAGGTAAATATTTTCATAGTATGTGTACTTAGCTACTAACTTCGTTTGAGCTAGATTCCCTTATCAAAACTGGGGCTCTTATGTAGCCAAGCCACTTTGGGTTTTTCATATTCCATTTTTGTTTTGATAGATCACATGTCTATTTTATTTTACAATTCAGATAAGAAATGTTTTGCTTCCCATACATACAAAATACAAAAGGACTTTTTGTATTCAACTAATAACATGAACTACGTGTACTGTAACCAGTTTCCGCAAACAATAGACAAAAACCAATTGCACGTTTCAAGGCCGACCCGCTTGAGTGGTCAACGATAATGATGCTCTGAGCCTGAGTCACGCACAGATGGCAGAAATGCAGGTCACCTCAGAGTACAGGTTGGGTAACTTGTTTTGGGTTGAAATGGTAATTTTGAGTGCAGTAAAATCTTACTGGCCTTCCCAAATATGTGACTTTTTTTTGGATCATTGTCTGCTTGTCATTTTTCTGATACCATAATGGAATGAACCATTATGGTGCGAGCTTCAGGTGCAACTGCAAGTAATCAAGGTGTGGCTCGCAGATGCACATGTAATTATATGTATTCATTTAATATATCACTACCACTACCTTCAGTGTCTGATGTCAGGTCAACGATACTGTAAAAATCTAACACTAGGTAACGATTTATCCCACGCATTCACTCACTCATCTCAGCTGATTGATAGACTTCCATAGCTGGACCGTACCCCTTACTTGTAGAACGTCACAACGAATGGTCCTGAGCCGCTTTATCCTCCGATATCCCACACTTTTTCTTCCAAAAATGTCCAACTCTAACCTTATCTTCATATCAGACAATAGGCCACTCCCATAGATTTCCAGAGCAATCTATTGGGGGCCGTTAGTTCCCGAGCTATGTACCTCGCCCACTGCCAATTCAACTTGCTTAATCCTTTGGACTATGATCTAATTTCTGGTAGTTCGACCGAGGAGTATAATTTTAACTTTTTCTTCTTCATTATTTCCAGGGGCAAGGACTGTCGAAGCAACATCTACCTCTTGCCCACTGGCGAGATAGTTTACTTCGTGGCTGGCGTGGTGGTGCTCTTCAACGTGGAGGAGCAATGTCAGAGGCACTACACGGGACACACCGACGATGTTAAATGCCTCGCTGTACATCCTAACAAGCTGGTGGTGGCCAGCGGGCAGTGTGCAGGACACGACCGGCTCGATGCAAGGGTAAGAACTTGGAGAAATTTGTAAATACCACAGATTTGTTGAGGATATCCTGTTTGGAGTTACTCAGGAGCCAGTCAGAAGGATTATCATAGAAAACTAAAAATTCTAGTGTCAAAAGTGGACTGTTGGTTAAGTATATCACACTAATAGTATAAATGCGAAAGTTTGGATGTTTGTTACTCAATCACGTTGTAACGATTAAACCGATTATAAAATTTGGTATATATATATATATATATTTATGTAGTATATATGTAATGAATTACCTGAATAGATTAAATTGACCAACTACGCGTGCAAAAAGGCTAGTTTTCTCATAAGTTTATGTTTGTTTCCAGCCTCATATCCGCGTATGGAACTCTGTATCACTCGCGACCCTGGCCGTCCTCGGCGCGGGACAGATAGACCGCGCCGTGGCCTGCCTGTCCTTCTCCCGCGCAGACGGCGGCTCTCTGCTCGCCTGCGTGGACGAGGGCGCAGACCACACCATCTCTGTGTGGGAGTGGCAGAGGCCTGAAAAAGGACACTGCCTGGCTGAGACCAAGGTAATTACCACTAGACGTTGATACTATTTCTTGTATATACAGATTGAATTTGTTAACTGTCTACTTTGTTTCAATCCATTATTATTAAAGTTGGAAATCCACCGTTCTATACGAACCGCACTGTTTAAAGACGTCGAAATGTATGATTCAGATTCAGATTCATTTATTCCACAAAGATACCACAGTACACTTGGAAAAGTCAATATTTTACATACATAATAACAATTTGAATATAGCAATATAAACAATAAAAAAGAAAGTAACTAATTTAAACTAACATAAAACATTGTGTACATAGTACAAATTTACATCTCAAATAATAGTAATCTCAAATAATTTAACTATATAACAAAAATATATAAAATAAATAAATTCACAGTGTACTGAGATCATCAGCAAGTGCTTCGTCAATCTTATAATATGATTTGTCCAATAACATCTTTCTAATTTTATTACTAAAGTCGGTATGACTTGTATTCCGCAGATTATGTGATAATTTATTAAATAATTTAACACTTATTAGACATAAAAAACTTTTTCCAACTTTAGCTAATCTGTGTGTTGGAAGACAAATATTATTTTTATTTCTAGTATTATATTTATGAATGTCACTATTCAATTCCAATTTATTTAAGTTAAATTTTACATACATAAGATTTTGATATATGTACTCTCCTGTCATCGTCATAATTTCTAGTTGTCTAAACTTTTGTCTACAAGATTCTAGATTTTTCATGAGTAGGATTGAACGTAATGCTCTTTTTTGCAGTATAAAAATTCTATTTGATTGGGAGGCATTACCCCATGCAAGGATACCATACGTCATGATAGAATGGAAATATCCGTGATAAACCATTTTAGCTGTACCTATATCGCTTAGTTGTCTCATCGTTTTTATTGCGTATACGGCTGATTTTAATCTCCCAACTAGACTGTCAATATGCTTACTCCAAATTACTTTATCGTCAATATATACCCCTAGAAATTTGATGTGATCAAGAGTTGTCATGAAATGTTTATCAATTATATTATTTATTAAATTATCATTAACATTATTTCCATGTCCTAAAAAAAATTTTACAATATTGGTCTTTTCCACATTAAGCATTAAATTATTAGCATTGAACCAGTCCTTAAAGTTTGATATTAACTTATCTAATTTTGTACATAGGTTCGTTCTGTTCTTGTCACTTACCACAGTAGTATCGTCAGCGAAAAATTAATGAAAGATAGAGAGAATATGAAAAGATAGAATCGGAAGAGATTTGGAAAATTGCACTTCTGCAAAAGATTTTGTCAAATTTATTTATTACATTATTTATTACCTGCTCTCATGTCCTCTATGCCCGCAACCACCTGCGCACGAGAAGACTTGTATCTGTTCGGGTGCGGGGAGCCCCGACTCCGCATCGCACAGGCCTCCTACGCCGGGGAGTGTCCTTAATGTTCCAGGACATTCCTCTCCCTCCCAAGTGGGGGTCCGAAGGGTCCGCTTAAGGCGGACATTCACCGACAGGGCCGCGGTTGAATCCAACCGGGACCCCATGACCCTGTCAGGTGCTAGTGCGGCATCGACTCACTCATCTCACAATGGGCGGTTCGATGATGCACTGGCACTGAGGTGATTGAAGGAATATTGGTGGTTTTTTAGTCGGTATGCCGTTGTTGCTCTACGGAGAGTCCGACAGACCCCTTCAGCTCTCCGAGTTGGAGGACATGCGTAAAGCATTTTCCCATCGTAAAAAAAAAGGCAACAGAGAGAAGTTGCTCTTTATTGGGCTAATCAAATTTAGAAGTCAAACAGTCATTGACACAATAGAAAAAGAATTGCATTTAGAGAAAAATACTTGGTTAATGACCGCGGAAAAAAGAAGCCACGTCTCATACTAAAATACATTTTTGTATTAAAACTTAGCTTCATCCTCATTTATATGTAATCAACTTTGCGATACAACCTTGTCTTTGGCGGAGATCTAAGAAAACATATGTTAAAAAATATACTCTTCCTCGTACAACCTCTTTACAACCTCCTACTTTTTGGAAGTAGGTTAAAAATGGTGCGTAAAAATATATGTTTATGCAACTTCAAAAAAAGGATCAGGAAGATTTTATTTCTTTTTATGTACGAGTATGTTCCGGCATAAAAATTATTTGTTTGTGAATCGATTCGAATTATTCTTTTTGCGTTGGGTTCAGTATAGCTCCAAAGAGGTCCCATTTTAGTTTAATTGAGGACAAATAATTTTGAAGGTACTTTCCTTTGAGGTAAAATAAATAAAACATAATGTTGCTAGCATCCCAGCGTGTGTTGTATTCTTGGAAAGCTCTTTAAAAATGAATTAGACGTTTCCTTACCTAATTGTTTCCGATTTTTTTTCAATGTTGTTAAAAAGTATGTTGTTGTTTAGTGTTCAGTAGACACGGTGGTAGCCGTGGAGTTCCACCCGCTGGACCGCAACCAGATAGTGACATGCGGGAAGAACCACATCGCGTTCTGGACGCTCGACCAGACCAACATGCTGTACAAGAGGATGGGCATCTTTGAGACCAGGGACAAACCTAAATATGTCACGTGTCTTGCCTTCAATCATAATGGTAAGTTATTTTTTACAAAAATAGGTTATAATGTTGAAGCCTAGTCTATCAGTGGCATCGTTGTTCCCAAACGGATACATCGATTAGGACGCGGCTTCTTTCTTTAAATTATGTAATGTATTAATAATGTAATGCTTAAGCTGATGGCGTTCATATTTTAAATAAATAACTATGTACTTACCAATACTTTCAGGTGACGTCCTATCGGGAGACTCTAACGGCAACATCATAGTGTGGGGTCGCGGCACCAACACTATCCACAAGCTCGTGCGAGGAGTTCATCAGGGCGCTGTCTTCAGTCTGCTTTGTCTGAAGGTACGTGCTTATCATCTATTATCAGCCAGAATGGACAAGGACAATGAGCTTTGTCGCAGATATCATTTAAAAAAAATCGGTGCAGTGTGTAATACTTCACTATACGGCCACAAGGGATGCCAGACTGAGAACGGGTTTGCAAAGGATCATCGAATGTTCATTCGCCAACACCTCTACAAATTAAACTTATCTCTATTACATTAATTTTTTTATATGTTTTACAACAGCATCCTCAGGGATCCTAAAAGGCTGCGACTATTAATCCAAAGTTCTTCTCCGTTATTTGATAGTTAGGATGGCTGTGTCAGGTTAGAAAGGGTGTAATTCACAATATACCAAAATGCGGAGCGGGGCAATGCAGCCAGTGTTTGGTAGTGATTTGGAGCAGTTGAGCTATCTATATATCGTTTGCAAGGGTCTTTAGATGATTTAACTGTTTGTTTTGTATTTTTTAAACAGATATTCATGAATTGATGTTATAAATATTGTTTAACAGGAAGGTGCCGTGGTATCTGGCGGCGGTAAGGACGGGCGGGTGGTAATGTTCGACGCGGAGGTGAACGCGCAGGGACTAGAGAACATTGTAAGTGAACATACACCATAACGACATGAGGTCCCCGATATTTCGACGCAGTTGCATTATGCCATGCCATGATCACTCTCAAATACTCAATAACTCACAAATCATGGTAAATATCATGTTTTTCGTGAAAATTGTGTTCATAACCATGATAATTTCAAAAGTAATAATGACGTATGATGATGATAAATATCAACATTATCATAATCATCATCACACATAAATTAAATTATAAATGCGTAAGTTAGCATGTTTGTTTGTTACTCAATCACGTCGTAACGGCTTAATCAATTTTGATAAAATTTGGTATATAGATAGATTATGACCTGGATTAAAACATATGCTACTTTTTATTGACAAACAACGCGTGCGAAACCGCTGGCGGAAGCTAGTCATCCATAATTTTCCTTTTGGAATTGGAATAGAAAAAATGGAATTTCCTTGCTTTGTTATTAAAAAAACCCCTGTTTTTTTATCTTTATCCAAGTAGGTAGTTTGACTATAACGAGATGGGTGAATAAAAGTCTTTACACCTGTATGCCTCAAGTTGATGGACGATGGCAGTGCATCATAGGGCACGTTCCTAAGGTGTGTGACCTACGATGCAATACTTTGTTATAAGCGATGGTTACCACTTAACATCAGGTGGGCCATAATATTGTTCCAAGTCAAGGTCATATAAAAAAATAATATGCACGTACCAGAACTTCTGTAATAGAGAGTATTTTGTGGCGTAACTTGGAAATCCACACTAATTTCTATAACTATATTGACGATTTCCGTGGCGCAGTGGGCTGACACGCAGGATGTTGCGAGTTTAAATGTTCGCTGTAAATAAATAAATAAATAGATATTTGTTCCGGCCTGGGTGTTTGTCTGTATCTATCTACCAAAAAAAAAATATGAGTATTCTATCAGTTATCTCATTTCCATAGTACAAGGTCTGCTTAGTTTGGGGCTACATAGCGCTGTGTTTTATTATGTACAACATTAAATGAAAACACGGGTAGGGCTACTGGCTAGTATTGTTGTAAAATAAGTTTTTCAAAATCATTACGACTAAAAAAATAGGTAAACAAATCATATTCAACAACGTATCTCCAACAGTGATTGAGTGGTTTCACAGTTATCTGAACGGGCGCCGTCAGCGTATACGCATTGATGATAGTTACTCATCGTGGTGCACGATATCAGCTGGTGTCCCTCAGGGTGGCGTTTTATCACCTCTTCTATTTGCAATTTTCATAAACTCAATATCCCAACAATTAACTTCATCCTACCACCTCTATGCAGACGATCTTCAAATTTACACACAAGATACAGTAGAGCGGCTGCCTGAAGCTATATATAGAATAAACCTTGACCTAGACCGTATTCTGGACTGGAGCAAGGCACATGGTCTTAGAGTTAACCCACTCAAAACTCAAGTAATCGTCGTTGGGGGTTCTAGGATGATATCGAGGATAGACTGGTCTTGCCTTCCACAAATTATATTTGATGGCACCTACGTTAAGCAGAGTGAGACGGTGAAAAATTTAGGCGTTCTCATAGACAGGCAACTGTCATGGGGACCTCAGATATCTGAAGTCAGCCGTAAGATGTTTGCCTCAGCGGGTTCTCTTAGGAGATTGCGTAACTTCCTTCCGACTGCCACTAAAATTTCGCTCGCGCAGTCTCTTCTTCTCCCGATACTAGACTATGCTGATGCTTCTTATCTAGATCTCACTGAACAGCAACTAGATAAACTTGAGCGCTTGCAAAACTTTGGCATCCGGTTCATCTTCGGCTTGCGGAAGTATGACCATGTGTCCGAATTTCGCAGTAAGCTCAAGTGGTTACCCATACGCCTTCGCCGGGATACTCACATCCTTCAGCATTTATATAACATCCTGTTCAACCCTTCCTCACCTTCCTATCTTAAAGAACGCTTCCATTTCCTCTATCAATCCAATCCTCGATCCTTGCGTTCATCTGACACACTCCAACTCAGGACACCTGTACACTCCTCCTCCTACTTTGATAAGTCTTTTACAGTGCAGGCTGTCCGGTTATGGAACGCGCTGCCGGTGGCTATCAGATGTGCCAAGTCACTTGCCATTTTTAAACGTATGCTCAGAGAACACTATCTGAGTATTTGTCGCTAAATATATATGTATTTATTATTAATTATTTGTTTCTTAAATAAGTCTAAGTATGTATCTATGAATTATTATGAGTAGTTATTATTTAGATTCATGTAGTTTTCATTTATGGAAGTTTTATATTTTTTTTTTATTTTTATATAATTAGTATTAGTATGTAAGTACATGTAGTATGTCAGGTACACCCCAGGTAATGTCTACACAGTCCATTCCATCCAAAGGTTGTCTGGTAGAGATCGCTAATTAGCGATAAGACCGCCAATTGTATCCATAGATTTACGTAGTTGTTTTTTTTATATGTATTTGTTTCGTGGTGTGCAATAAAGTATTATCTATCTATCTATCTATCTATTCATTCGTCATGTAAGTAGGTACCTGTTAAACTGACTAAGTGGCATCGTCGCAAAGGCGCCGCCGATTTACGTTACAAAATTGTTTATTGGAAATGTATTGATTACGGGATAAATATTCAAGCTACCGGTATTAAACCCACCTCTAAAATCAGTTGATACGATTCAAACGAAAACAAATTATATAAGTAACTATGTTTAATAATTTCATAATGTATGACAGTGTTTATCTTCCTAAATAAAAAGTATAAATAAATAAATTAAAAACGTTTATTTCAGACCAGAAAGAAATCCATTATTATATAAATCCATCATTATATAAAAAGAGTGTTGTTTTGTTTTCAGATCGAAGGTCACTACGGGGGCGTGAGGGTGGTTGCCGAGGGTCGCGGCAGCCAGCTCTTCATCGGCACCACCAAGAACTGCATCCTTGCCGGTGACTTGGAGTTGGGCTTCTCTCCAGCTGTTCTAGGTACGGTGACCATTACAGGAGAACATTTGTGAATCCACAGTAATTTTTTCAATTCACTTCTGGAACATTCTGTATCATATTTTTTTCCGATTTAAAGATCGCCTTGGGTTACTTCGTCCAGTATGTGTGTGACTAGCTCTGTAGCGTGTGTTGTGTTCCAGGTCACGTAGACGAGCTGTGGGGCCTGGCTGCTCACCCGACCCTGCCGCAGTTCGTGACGGCGGGCTGGGACCGGCTGCTGCAGCTGTGGGACGGACTGAGCCACTCCACCGTCTGGAGTAAGGATATAGAGGTGCGTAGCAACGCCCGTGGCGCAATGCCAGAATACCCGGCTGAGGTCCCGCCGCGGAACAAATGTTTGCATGATCTACACAATATTTGTTGTTTGATTTACATTATATACTATAAGAATATTATTATTATTATTATTTTGGAGCCTGTACTGTCTCACTGCAGGGCAAAGGCCTTCCTTCCTTCCACTCCTCTGTATCGTGCTCGTGTGTGGTCCAGGATTAACTTAAATCGTAGTAGTGTATGTGTTGTGGTATGTGGTGTTGCAGGAGCGAGCGCAGTGCTGCGCGTGGTCGCAGGACGGCGGAGTGATCGCGGTGGGCGCGCTCTCCGGCAAGTGGATGGTCTACGACCCGCACTCCAGGGAAATGCTCGCTATGCACCACGACGGGTAAATATTCTACATATTTCATTTAATAAATATACCTTGCAAACTAGATACAGTAAAACAAAAAGAAAAAAAAATGTAAGAATATTCTTACGATAATCTACGGGAATGTAGGATAAAGCAATCAAAACCAAACGTATTTATCATTTTTTATTTCATTTAATCACAGTAACACAAAATTAAACATACAACACTCATTGACACTATCGTTCACAACTAATCCTAAAACGACTAAAAGTAAAAGAGAAGAACAAAACAATACCAATCATACAATATTCTTTTATTCTATACTAATATAAAGATATATAAGAGGTAAAATTTGTGAGTTTGTTTGTTTGTATCGGCAATCTCTGGAAATGGAATTTTGATCATAATTACAATATCCTTGCGTGCTATATATTTTATATTGATAAAAATCTAAGCGAAACAAGCATATCCCATTGATATTACTAGTGGTTCGCCCAGAACTAAGATCTCGCGAGTCTCCCATAAAAGCAAAAAAATAATTATATGTAATCTTTGACAATCAAAATAGTGCCACGAAATGCATAACCAACTAACTTGACCTATAGTTTCATTCAAATTTCAGGTAACGGAAGTTCATGTAATTGGTTTCACTTTTTTGGGGTAGAAATTGTAGTTATTCTGGATTTCAGACTTTTCCATATATTTGTGTCACTAAAGCTACACGCATACCAAATTTCAGCACAGTGGAGTCACTAGTGTACCATGTGAATTTTGTCAAAGTTTAGTTTTTAGATTAAATTAGATAATTCTCTATTACACACCTAATAACAGTACAACTACAAAGAACACAGTAAAACTATCCAGTTATATCAGTATATCCAGTTTTTATTATGGCTTATAATTCAAAAACTACAAAAACTTTACTAAAAATAAAAACGGGGTTGAAATGTACCTTTCATTAGACCCCATTTGACTCTTGAACCGCAATATCTCATCAACTCTTCAACATTTTTAGCTCATTTAGTCACACCAATATTGTGCCATCACCTATGTACCGAATTTCACGATGATCGGATAAACGTTTCGAAAGTTATCCTCGGACAAACAAACATACATACATACAACGCCGATTTGCCTAAGTTGATTTAGAGATCTCCCTTCGTTTGATCAATAAATATGAAAGTTTGTATGGATGTATGTGTGGATGCTTGTTACTCTTTCATGTCGTAACGGCTGAACCGATTTCGATGAAATTTTATATGTACGTAGATTATAACCTAGATGGATTAACACATAGTCTACTTTTTACTGAAAAAACACGCGTGCCAAACCGCGGGCGGTAGCTAATATGTTATAAATAAGGGTTGCCTAGTTTTCGGAGACTTGAAGGCTCATAAATTTTTGTTGTTAGTGAATCTCTGCTACATTGTAGGTACAAGATGTTCGTGTTTATAAGAAAGCGCTAGATCTTGCCTTACAACAAACAAACAAAAAAGAGAAAAAAATATATATTATTAAGCACTCACTAAATTTCAAGGACACCTAAACCACATAAAAGTTAAACATGTTAAAAATTCCTGGGCAGTTTTTGTATAGGATTTTTTTCAACACACGCTAAACAGTTGTTTAACTTTTCTGTAGTAACAAGGCAATCCTTTAATTTGGTCTTCTTTCATCATCATATTAGCCAAAAGACGTCCACTGCTGAACATAGAAATATATAATGATCAACAAAATGTACCATCAAAACATGTACCTATATTATGGCAACTAAACGTTCTGATTTCTGAAGGTGTAATTATATGTATAATACATATATATGTGTATATAATATGTGTCAGGTCGGAGCCGATACAAACGATCCAGTACTCGCCCGACAACAAGCTGGTGGCGCTCGGGTCGCGCGACAACTTCATCTACGTGTACCGAGTCGACGACAACGGCGCCAGATACTCTAGAGTCGGCAAATGTCTTGTAAGTATTATTATTTTATTTATTGAGTACCAACCAACATAATTAACACCAACTTGAATACAAATTATACTAGTGGGTTGCCCCGAACTGACATCTCGCGTAATCTTTGACTATAAAAACAGTGCCACGAAATGCTAACCAACTACTCAACTCAGATTTATCTATATTTCCTCCCTATATTTGTGTTACTAAAGTGCGCAGACCAAATGAATCAATGCACTGTGGGGTCACTGGTGTACCCTGTGAATTTCGTCAAAGTTCAGTTTTTACTATGGATAATAACTTAAATTACAAAGCTTAAACTAAAAACTAAACTAGGACTAAACTAAAAATAAAAACGGGGTCGAAATGTACGAATAAAAACCTTTCATTTGAAATACCATTTGACCTAATAGTCTCATTTTAATTTTTTTTACCCCTCTTGAACCCCTTTATCTCAACAACCCCCAAACATTTTTATATCATTTAGTTACACCAGAATTGTGCCTTCACTACCTACCTATATATCAAACTTCACGATGATCGGATCAACGCTTCAAAGTTATCCCCGGACAAACAAACATACATACATACAACGCCGATTTGCCCAAATTGATTTGGAGATCTCTTCGCTCGATCAACATAGATTGAAATTGCTCCAACTCTGTCAAAAATTTTACGATTTAGACGTAATTTATTTCTTTATTATTATGTATTCTAAAAGGATCAATAAAAAGAAGAACCAGCCTTTTCTTGCATTTCTTACCTGGCTTGGTCGCGAAAGAACAAACAGTAAAATTGACGTTTCAAAGAGATCTTTGTGACTTTAAAGAATAAAAACATTTTGTATTTTGCATTTTTGTCTTAATAGAGAGAAAAACCAAGTGACATTATAATTATAAGTGTAGAATATGCAAATAGGTGGCAAGCAAATTACATTATACACATTAATAACAGAAAATACTAATTTCCACGCACTTAAAGATGCATCGTAGCACGGTCTTGGTGTAAAGACGGCCTGATAAAGGTTGCTGGGAGCCGTTGAGTGAAGGTCCCACAAGATCAATCTCACTGGATGTCTATTTTTTTTTTTTATAAATTATAGGCTAGCGTTTGACCACTATCTCGCCTGATGGTAAGCGATGATGCAGTCTACGATGGTATACGCTTGCCTAGAAGAAACCTATTCACTCGTGAATAGGACTCGTGTCTATGGAGCAGGTTCAGCAGTGGACGTCCTATGACTGGTGTGATGATGATGATACACAGATCTGGAATCTGACAGAACAGTATCTCTAAATTTGTCGGTAATCTCATGAGCCAAGTCAAGGTATTTGTTTAGCTTGTCCTTCTCGGCCTTCTCGAGATTAGCATCATGTGGGATAGTAATATCAACAAGTATCGCTCGGCGCTCCGACCGGTCTACCAGCACGATATCTGGCTTATTGGCGACAATAGTCCTGTCCGTGATGATAGACCGCTCCCAATAGAGCGTGGCACGGCCGTTTTCAAGAACTGGCTCTGGCGCATATTTATAATATCGCACTTCAGGTCCAACAAGGCCATATTGAAGAGCAAGCTGCTGATGGATAATTCTGACCACTCGATTGTGTCTATGCAAGTACTCTTAAAATCTTTATTATCAAAAAAAGAGATCCATAGTTACAATAAAGTTACAAACACAAGAAAATGAAATAAAAATACTATAAAGATAAAAATTAAAACTAAAATTATGTAATAATTTGAACCCAATGACATAAACGAATAAATTGAACTCATTTGAATTCTATTGTTTCAATTGTATAACGTCATTGTTGGTTTTCATAATCAAATATATAGAAGACTTAGTACATCTCTCTATAAATAAATATAAATAAATAAATAAATATCGCTGGACATTTCACACAGCGCTATCTAGCCCCAAACTAAGCAGAGATTGTACTATGGGAACCAGATAACTGATAGAATACTTGTATACTTTTATGTATACTTTATTTTTAGGCTAGTAAACTCTAAAGTGGCATTACCTAGCTTTTAAGACCTAATTATAGACTTTCTTATGCAAATAAATAAATAAAATAAATATTGCCGGACATTTCACACAGCGCTGTCTTGCCCCAAAATAAGCAGAGCTTGCACTATCGGAACTTGATAACTGATAGACTACTTATGTACGTTTTTGTTTTGTAAATACATACTTATAATATATAGAAAAACACCCAGACACGGCACAAATATCTGCAGATCATGCAAACATTTGTTCCGCGGCGGGAATCGAACCCGCTACATCCTGCGTCTCAGCCGGCTTTACGCCCACTGCGCTACGGAGGCAGTCTATCATAAGGGTGTCTGAAAGAAATCACTTTAAATGATAAGACCGCTTTTTGTGCATTTCGGTTTTTTATGTATCTTTGTTATTGGTGTTATGTACATACAATAAAGAGTTAATCTAACTATCTCTTCAGTAATATCTGTGGTAATATTGAGTCCAAGACATACTTCAGCCAAATACGATGAGAATGTAAACAAACCCATACTTACGCTGGTATTCACATGCTTTGTATTGATTTCAAGACAGGATTTACATTTGTTATCACTCTCTCATAAGATTGTCAAAACCATCTCATAAACTTTCAACCCGGACGGCACAAGAGCATGTAGCACAATTGGCAGTGCATCCTCGTATCAAGAGGAAGGGTGTGGGTTCAAGTCCCATCTAGCCTTGAAAGTTTTCGAGATGGTTTTAAAAATCTTAGAATGTTCCGTAAGTGTTTGGATAACACTATAAAAATAAAATACTCATAAACTGATATCAATTCTGTAAAAAAATTAACATCAAAAAAGGGAATTTTAAGTTACGTTTGGGTGTTTCATTTCGCATTTAAATTGTCTGTAGTTAGTAGTCTCATGAATACATTGTGACGTTGTTTTCATGCCTAACTCTAGTGCACGGAGAAGAAACGTAGAAGGGTAAAATAAACCTACAAGTATTTAATTAAGTAGGCTGTTTCTGCTGTAGAAGCCAGGATTTAGAAATATCTTAGCCTCCCCGCACACGAGCCACAGCCACTTTTTTCCTTCGTTTTCGGTCGGTGGCGGCCACACGACCACACAAAGCGAGAAACGGCGGCGTCCCGTGGCGTGTAGCGACCACTGGCATGTGCGACGAGTTCTTATAAAGTGTACGAAAATTGTAACCCGCTGTTCGGTGGCGGCGTTTTGTGGCTGTGGCTTGTATGCGGCGACGCTTTGTATTGCTTGTCTAGCCGATTCCTGTTTTACTATGTCTATATTTCGTATTAAAAGCTTCGCTATCGGCGTAACTTATAAAACTCCTTCCATTTTTCTTGTTGTAAGGCGGTCTCTTTTACCTCATTTTGCATGAAATTGATCTTATCCTTTATCAGGTTTATGTAGGTTCCTCAATATCAGGCTTCCTCGTTTTCCTTCGATGATTGTTCTTAAAAAGCTGTCGTATGAGATGACCATCTTTACCCTTATATTATGTATAGCTCCTTTAATAGTAGATTATTAAACGAGGGGATAAGCAGTGTCTTGCGTCACGGGCGCTATATTGAATCCTAAGTGCAGAGAGGGATATAAGCATACTCAAGATGCAGACAGCTTTATCCACGAGGAGAATACTCTACTTTTCACACTTTCTGCAAGTCAATAACAACCGAATCTAGGTTGGTGCATTCTGTGCAGAGGTTAGTTCGATTTAGGAATAAGTTCTTACTGTGGGGGTCTCTTTGGTTCAAATTTTAATACATATGAGGTTCCAAATTAAAATCCGTGGGCATAATGAAATCTAGTGCAACTTTACTCCCGGCTTAGCCGTAGGAATTTAATCACCTACTTTTGGTGGAGGTTTACATGACATATAATCTGACATTGTCGAGCAGATGGTGTGAAAACAATATTATGTACATTCCTTGCTTAGCTACAGATACCCCGTATCAAGCTGTAGGCACTAGAGGCTATTTCAAACATTGTATTTCGCACACGCCCATTTTTTCCAAAGTATTTAGTTAAACACGTAAAGTATTCATAATACTTTGATAAACCTATTTTAATTTATAATATATTTTAATTATAAACCTAGTTAACGATTTATTACAAAATTGGTAAGAAAATGTCAAGTTTTTTTAAAAACGATAATTTTTATTTTTAGTTCAAAATAGTAAAATAAAATACATTTATTAACAAAAACAATGCCTGTTTACATTTTGCCTAAGCGACGTGGCTAACTAAGCGAAGCTATCTAGAGATCGTTGGTTGCAAGTGATCTATAGTATTCATTAGTTGTTTTTGTATAATTTTAATTCTTTTTTGTTAAATGTTATTAAAACTTGTAATAAAATGTTGTTAACTTGTTAAAATAAAATAGTTTCATTTCAAAATCATTATGAATATTTTGAATGATTTAATATAATAAAGAAAAAGAGTAAGTAGTTATTAAGGTTGTTGGCCGAATGGTATAATTTATTTATATAATTTTCTAGGGTCATTCGAGCTACATTACCCATTTGGATTGGTCGGAAGACAGTCAGTACATCAGAAGTAATTCAGGAGACTATGAGTTGCTTTTCTGTAAGTATTTTAATATTAAATTCTTTTTGGCAAAAACGCAAAATGTCAAAGATTTACGAACGAGTACCGGAGTGTCATTAGAGACTATTTAATTATTTGCTTTGCAGTTTTTATATCAGTGCGGCCACGAAGCCTATTGTGAGCGGCACTTGTGTTTATGTCGCCCCTAGTTTATGGAGGCGTTCAAAGTTCACCACTAAGCCCTACAGCTGTTAGAAACTAGGATATTCTTAGCTGTGATAACTGTTAGCTCCTCTGGGCTAAGAATTTGTTTGTCCAGATGAATGCTACGTTTGCGCATTAGTGGACCACACTCGTTTAACAGATATCCCTAGCTTGCCTAGCCCTAGCATTAAAGACTATAAAAAAGCTGCATAATAACTAAAAAAAAAACTTGTTTGAAGGGCTCTGTGCTGTATTGTTGTACCAGATATAGTAGTTGGTTAGTAAGTTGTCCTGTTTGTAAAGGGAACGCGACGACATGCCGTCAGGTGACGACCTCTACGTCGATGCGCGACGTCCCGTGGGCCTCCAACACGTGCCCCATCGCCTTCTCCACCATCGGCGTGTGGCCGGAGAACGCAGACGGAACCGATATCAACTCCTGCGTCAGGTACCATCATTATCATAATAAAAAAAAGTATTTTTCGTATGGCTCAGCGACCCGAAGTCTGTCTAGGCCTCCGATACAAGCAGTCGCCATTTTGGTCCGTCCTGTGCAGTTCCCCGCCTGTAGCACGCAAGCCCGCTTCCATTACATCTTTCCAGCGGTGGAAAGATGGTAAAAAAATTTAAAAAAAATCCCACAGATAAATAAAAGTGTTACCACAAAACAGCTGTTAAACGTGTGTTTAAAAAATCCTTACTAATTTTTGTATAGGAATTTATTCAACACGCGTTATATATGTATAGTGTTTAATTTTTTTGTGGTGAATCTTAGTTTTTAAGTTTATTGTATATATATATATATACAGGGTTACAGGAAAAATCGTGCTAGATCCGTTAAGCAGAGATGTACAAAATGGTTTTAAAAAAGCATTTAAATACAAAATGCAAAATACTTTTCAGATTTACTATTTCAAATGCAAAATACCAAATAGTTTTGCGTTTTGTATTTCAAATGCTAAATGCAAAATAGGTATTTTCAAAATACTTTTTCAAAATAAAATACCTTTTTACCAAATTTCAGATATTTTTATTTATTTTAGGTATTTATCATGAGAAATAGAGACACAATGCCGATCCGAACAAAAACGTCTAATAACATGGCACCTTATGCATGACATTTTGGTCATATTTATCAGTACGCGTATCAATAAATTTTGTTATGTTATTAATAATAATAATACTCACTTAAAATAATGTAAAAAACTAGACTAACGAAAAGAGAGCCATGGCTCCATTTTGTGAATTGTGTGGCCATTTATTTCGGTTGATTGTGTATTTAGTTCTTATTTTATTATTCATCATTCTCAGCCCGTGTCGACCCACTGCTGGGCATAGGCCTCTCCTTGTTTCTGCCACTCTTCCCGATCCTGTGCCAGTCTGAATCACGTACAACCCACGGTCTTATGGATGTCGTCGACCCATCTCGCTGGTGGACGTCCCCTATTTCGATGGCCAGTTCTCGGCCTCCACTCTGTTAGTGCCTTAGTCCACCTATCGTCACTACGTCTGGCCAAGTGTCCTGCCCAACTCCACTTGAGCCCCAATATTCGCTTGCTGACGTCTTGTACTTTAGTCTGCTTGCGAATTTCGGTATTGGGAACTCGATCTAAGAGTGTGATGCCGAGCATGGCGCGCTCCATGGCTCTCTGTGCTACACTTATTTTGTGCACAGCCTCCTTCGTGAGCCTCCATGTCTCGGCACCATAAGTCATAGTTGGCAGGACACATTGGTTATAGAGACGTGTTTTAAGACATTGTGGAATATGCGTGGATTTTAATATATCATCTAGTTTGCCGAAAGCTGCCCATCCAAGTTGAACACGCCTGGTGACTTCCTTTATTTGATACTCTTTGCCAAAAGATAAAACATGGCCAAGATAAACGTACGAGTCGACTATTTCTAGTTTCTCGCTTCCAACAACGACGTTTGGGACCGAACCTCCAGAAATACTCGACATAACCTTCGTCTTGCCCATATTCATCTTGAGGCCCACTCTGAAAGATGCAGTATAAAGCTCATTCAACATGGCCTGCAGGTCGTCCATCGTCTCGGCAAACAGAACAAGATCATCAGCGAACCGCAAATGCGACAGGAAGACACCATTAATATTTATACCACATTGGTCCCAAGAAAGCGTTTTTACGACGTCTTCTAAGACAGCCGTAAAAAGCTTGGGTGAAATTGTGTCTCCCTGTCGCACCCCCCTTTTGATCGATATGGGGTTTGTTAAGTTGTGTAGCCTCACTTGCATGGTAGCTGAGCTATATATCTCCCGAAGCAGATCCACATACCGGGCGTCAATGTTGCAGCGATGGAGAGAGTTCAACACGGCCCAATGCTCAACACTGTCAAAGGCCTTTTCGTAATCGATAAAAGCCATGCAAAGGGGTCGGTTGTACTCGTGACTCTTCTCCATCAGCTGCTTGACTGAGTGTATATGATCAATGGTAGAGAACCCACTTCGGAAGCCAGCCTGTTCAGTTGGTTGGTATTCATCAAACGATCGGGTGAGTCTATTACATATAATTTTGGCAAAAAGTTTGTATATTTGCGAAAGAAGACTTATAGGCCTGTAGTTGCTTAATTTTGAAATGTCTCCTTTTTTGTGAATAATTGTTACCAGGGCATTCTTCCAAGACTCAGGCGTGCGAGCTTGGTACATAACGTCATTGTAGAGTTTGCCTAATACGTCTAACACTGGTGGTCCTCCTGCACGCAACAGTTCGATGGTAATGCCATCCTGGCCAGGGGATCTCTCATTCTTCATCTGGTAAAGTGCATGTTCCACCTCACGAGACAATATGCGAGGTAATTTCTCATTGTCTAGGATCCGAACAGGTGGTGCTCGAGGATCGTCAGTCATTTGCTCGTGGTCTGTTGATTGTGCTGCGTACAATTTTCCATAAAATTCTTCAACTACCCTAAGCATCTGCTGCCGGTCGGTCACACAATTACCATCCCTATCTTTAAGTTTTAATATTTGTTTAGTACCGATTTTTGTTTTTCTTCTAAAAATTTTTGGTCCTCTGTATTTTTTAATAGTATTTATGATTATATCTGTGTTGCGGTTTCTCAAGTCCTTTTTAATAGATTTATGTATTAATTTATTTAATTCTAAAAATTTACGTTGATCTTCTACTGTGTTCTGTTTCATTACTCGTCTTTGCTCGATCATATTTCTTGTTTCTAATGAGAGTTTATTAACTTTTTTAGGTATGGTGCCTAGGTGTTTGTGAGCTACTTCGGCTATAGCGTCGCAAAGTAACTTATTGATTTGGTCGACGTCCATATTTGTTTCGTTGAGTCCATCAAACTGGTTTCGAAGATCTTCATGAAACCGAGCTTCTAAAGATGTCACTTCTTGTTTCTCGTATCGGTTTTGAGTTTTTATCATCTTTGCTCTTTCTCTTCTAAGATCAAACTTGAATGTCGCCCTAACCAATCTGTGGTCACTACCGGTCTTAAAACGTGCCAAAACAGAAACATCAGTGACTATATTTTTATGTGAGGATATTATGTAGTCTATCTCATTTTTATAGTGACCACCAGGACTTATCCAAGTCCACTTCCTTGAGTTTCGCTTTTGGAAAAATGTATTCATTGCGTATAGGTTTTGTTTTTCAAGGAAATTGACGAGGACCTGTCCTCTATCATTACGTTGTCCTAGTCCGAAGTTGCCGATGGAGCTTTCACCAAGCAGAGGAGCACCAATTTTTGAATTAAAGTCTCCAATGATGGTAGTGTAGTGACAAGGTGCCTCAGAGACAGCTTTCTCAACATCTTCGTAAAACAATTCAACCTCGTCATCTGGATGGTCAGTCGTCGGGGCATATACTTGAATTATTTTAAGAGAGTAACGTTTGTTTAGTTTGAGTACTGTAAAACAAACGCGGGTGGATATACTCTTTAGGTTCTGTATAGAAGATGCGACATTTTTGTTTATCAGAAATCCGACACCCCCGTAAGATCTGTCTTCATGACCCCTGTAATATAATAGGTCCCCGGATGTTAATGTTACTAGATCTTCTCCCATTCGTCGAACTTCTGACAAACCCAAAATGTCCCATTTAACGTTATCCAATTCATTTTGCAATTCCAATAGGTTTTCGTCCGTGCGTAACGTCCTGGCGTTATAACACGCCAGGGTCAGGGTCGTTGGGTTGCGGCAGCTGGGCTTCTTCCAGTGATTCTTAGCACCCTCTGCCCCTCCGGAACCGTGACCGCTGCCAGAGTCAGGAATAGCGGGGCTGCTGGGGACTGAGGGCCGAGGCTTTATGGCGTCAATCATGAACAAAGAGGAGTTAGCCTTAAAACGCCGCGCTGGCCAGTGCGTCGTGGCGAGTTTTTTTTTCCCGGTTACGTTAGCCTGTAGTGAGATGTGCAATAATTTAGCTATTATTGCACTTCTCACTACAGTTACCAGGGGGGACCACACGGAGGTGTAACTCGGAACTGGTATAGCAAAGCCTGTGCTGCAAAATTGTAACTATTTACAATACAAAACTTTACTTCCCTCTCCCCCCCATTTTATTATTATTACACGTTTATTTTATTAATAACAACTGGACTGGTATTTTTAAAAAGCGAAAAAAATAAATATCTATTTTTATTTATTACGCTTTTTAACAATACCAGTTGTTCGAATACATCATCACTCATTTTTCTTCTGTGAGGTCTCATAATCATCCCACCGTACGAAAAAAGTCTTTCTACTGGTACTGAAAATGTTCTACTATAGACATGGGTGACATTGTGTCAACAACAAAGTTTACTATTAATTTATCCAGATTTATTGACAGCATTTGTAAGAATACTTTGTTTAATTTTTTTTTGCCGTACTTGTGGTACTATTATTATCAGATTCTGCAACACTACACTTTCTTTTCTTTGTATGCTGGGGTTTCAATTCTTCATACTCTTTCAGAAGATCTTCATGGCCTTTTCTCTAAAGAAAAAACAACAACCAGGTTAATTATTTGTTAACGCAGAAAAAATTACATAGTTACCTATTCTTAATTAATTAATAGTAACTAGTAGGTATCCTATAGCTATGTTATTATATCATATCATACAAAAGCAAATTCTCATAGGTTACTTAATATCTTACTTTAATATGATTTAAGAAGTTTGTTGTTGCGTGCAGACTTCCCTTCAATGTTTTTGAACATATCTTGCAAACAGCACTTATATTGCTTTCATGATCAGCCTCCTTCTTCACGTCTTTAAAACAGTGCCTTAATATAAATGGTAGATTAGGGTTATCCCTGAAATAAAATCAAACACGAATTAGTTATTGAATCTAATACTATAACCACTATTCATTAGCTTTACTGGTTTGACAATCATTATTTTGTTGGTGAATGGTGACACGTTGACACAAAACACAACTGAAAATACAATACTTTACCTTTCAACTAAAAATGAAAGTAGACTTTGTATGTTGTTACTTGCACAAATGTACAGTAGATATTAACACCAACTGAACTATTATAATTTGTAAAGTTTAAAATCAATTTATGTTAGTCGACGTCTTTTGTTTTTAGTATGTATTTTATTTGTTTATACTATTTACCTATTTTATTTGTATCTCAGTAAGTACTTACATTTTTTTTGCTAACCATACCATCAAATCAAATCAGTAACCACTTCACCAGCACCAGCAAACAATAAATCCGTGAATTCAAATCGTCGGCGTCAGCGGCGTTGCGTTTCATAGCCATAGATAATGTTCGTCGTTTTCTTTTGACATTGACACTAGTGACTAGTCACGCACTCTGACCAAAGAAAAAAGGGCGCGCATGGCTAGCAGGCGCCTCTATCGGTCAAATTCAGCAATACAAGCGTCATTCGTTCATTTCATTTTGTTTGACTGGTGATGTTGGCTTAACTTAATCACAAAGTATTTTGCATTTTAAATAAATATGAAAAATGCAAAATACATCTCGAAATGTATTTCAAATAAAATACAAAATGTTTTTTACTAAAAGGCATTTAAATGCAAAATACAAAATAGGTATTTTGTATTTGCATTTTAAATAGAAGTATTTCAAATAAATCGCATCTCTGCCGTTAAGGGCGTGGAGTACCCATCATTTCTGACTTATTTCACTATGAAACACCCTACCCTAAACTTAACCCTTTTCAAGATATTCGACTTTTAATTTTTTTATTGAAAATTGCCGATTTTTAGGCTACTAAATTTATTTTTGTTTATTTTGTGTATCTTATTATTATTATTATTGCATTTTTACATGTGTAATAAGATGCTTTAGGACGTCTATCATTAAAATAGTGCATAAGTTAATTGAATAGACCGTAGTAGACAAGTGAAAGTTAAGAAATAAAATAAAATATTAGAAAGTTTATTTTTCTCTAAGGGATATCTAAAAAAAATATTATGGCAATTGTTCGGCAGATGTTTTTTAAAATATCTACGTTTCATCAGCTATCTAACGAGATATAATAATCTAGGGTTTTATTCATATGCATTGAAAAAAATTTAGTTTTATAGGCGACAGTGGAGAAGAAAATTTATACATAGCCCTAAAAAGTAAAATAAAATAATAGGTAAGCATGAAATGTCATTTATTAAAGATTTTCACATAACTTTTTCTTATTCTACAGTTCATGTTCAACATGGCCGCCTCTATTTCTGATACATTGTCGCATCCTTCTACGGAGACCAGTCTTTACTACTCCAGTGGTTAACGTGGTCCTCATTTTTTTGGCTGCATCCACAATCCTTTCTCGTAAGTCTTCCACAGACGAAACTGGATTCGGCTCGCTGTACACAAGACTTTTCATGCACCCCCACACGTGAAAATCCATGGGGGTTAGGTCCGGACTTCTTGCTGGCCATGGCAACGGTCCACCTCGTCCTATCCATTTGTTTGGATAATTTGTGTCCAGCCAGTCTCTGACACTTCTCCTGAAATGGGCAGGGCAGCCATCGTGTTGGAACCACATGTCCCTGATCAGGTTGAGTGGCAGATCATCCAGCAAATCACTTAAGTCTGCTCTCAGGAAATCCAACCCGTCCCAACTACTTTTTTTCCACGAAATGTAATACAAACCCTAGATTGTTATACCTCGTTAGATAGCTGATGAAACGTAGATATTTTAAAAAACATCTGCCGAACCATTGCCATAATATTTTTTTTAGATATCCCTTAGAGAAAAATAAACTTTCTAATATTTTTTTTTATTTCTTAACTTTCACTTGTCTACTACGGTCTATTCAATTAACTTATGCACTATTTTAATGATTGACGTCCTAAAGCATCTTATTACACATGTAAAAATGCAATAATAATAATAATAAGATACACAAAATAAACAAAAATAAATTTAGTAGCCTAAAAATCGGCAATTTTCAATAAAAAATTAAAAGTCGAATATCTCGAAAAGGGTTAAGTTTAGGGTAGGGTGTTTCATAGTGAAATAAGTCAGAAATGATGGGTACTCCACGCCCTTAACGGATCTAGCACGATTTTTCCTGTAACCCTGTATATGTGTCTATGAATGAATGAATGAAATACTCTTTATTGCACACCAAACAAAAATACAGTAACAAAGGAAATAAACAATAAATAACGGTACAATGGACGGTCTTATCGCTAAAAGACAACCTTTGGATGGACAGGATAAACAAAGATCAAAAGTCGGCGGTGTAAGAGTACCTTTAAGCATACATAAAAAATAAATAAACAACCCATAAAATAATATATACCTACATATTGATTATGTATAATAATAAACAAACTTAAATACATACAAATGATATATAAATAAACTACACTACATAATATGGAAGATAAATAACATGAACACTAACTAGCAGTTACGAGACAACGAAAGGAAATGGTTGTATACCTTGGCTTTGAAAATAGGAAGAGATTGGGACGTTGGTAAGGCGTTCCACAGGCGCACAGCTTGTACTGCGAAGGAGTCACCATACAATTGTCAACTATGGACGGGAGTCGGAAGAACGAAGATTTCGAGAGTGTGCCTGATACAAAAACTCGAAACGCTCCTTTAGATAAGAAGATGAAGTGGGATTAAAAGAATGTTATAAAGAAGTGATAGAATATGTGCAGCTTTGAAGATAGGAAGAGATTTAGATGATCTAATAGAGAAAGGTAAAGCGTTCCACAGCCGCACAGCTTGAACTGTAAAGGAGTCACCATAAAATTGAGAACTGTGGACAGGGGTTTGGAGACTTAGAGCTTCAGATGAGCGTAGGTTTCGATCATGCGTCTGGTGCAAGAACACAAAACGCTCCTTTAGATAGGATGGTGAAGAAGGATTGAAAAGAATGTTAAAAAGAAGGGACAGAATATGTGCATTCCGGCGAAGACGGATAGGGAGCCATTTGAGTTTTGCGCGGAATTCTGAGACATGGTCATACTTGCGCAAGCCGAATATGAACCGAATACAAAGGTTTTGAAGGCGCTCAAGTTTGCTCATTTGGACTTCGGAAATGTCGAGGTAGCTGGCGTCGGCGTAATCTAAGATAAGGAGTAGAAGGGATTGTGCAAGCGCAATTTTGGTGGCGGTCGGTAAAAAGTTACGAAGTCTACGTAACGAAGCTAAAGAAGCAAATATTTTGCGGCTGATCTCAGCAATACACGGCACCCATGATAACTTGGTGTCCATGATAATTCCCAAGTTTTTCACCGTCTGACTGATGGCTATTTTTGTTCCATTAAAAAGTACAGGTGGATGTTATGCAAAATCTAGCATAGGAATCATTTTGTGACTACCAATTATAATCACTTGTGTCATTTTAGGGGTTACGGTAAGGCCGAAAGATTTGCTCCAGTCACAATTAGATTTAGATAGAATAGATTAGAATAGATTTGCCTATGTTAGTCTTAAAGGTATATGCTAAGGTACAGTCATAGATATGCGCCTCGTTATCATATTTTGTATCATATCAGTCCACTGCTTAGGGCCTAAGCACAAGACATATTTTATAAGCGCAGACGACTCAAAAAGTAGTATTTGTATCAATTCAAAAGTGCGTACAAGCTTTATATAACTTTTAGCGATAAGACCGCCACTTGTATCTCCACAAGTATTGTTATTTGTTTTTATATTGTTTTTTAATAAAGCGTTATCTATCTACAAACTAGTTTGTACTATTGTATAAAATACGTTGCGTGTGTGCATAGGCATTTACTACATTTGCAGAGTGACATTTCTTAAAAAAAAAGGATTTTTGATAAAAAAAACAATGGTTTTACGCCCTCTAGCGGGTTAAATTTAAATAGTAAATTAATAATAGATTTGTATTTATCAGGTCGCATGATAGCCGACTGGCAGCTACCGGGGATGATTTTGGAAAAGTGAAACTCTACGCTTACCCAGTCCAGCAACCGAAGGTAATACTACTTTTTTTCCTTAACCTATTCTGTCCCACTGCTGGGCAAGGTCTACCCCAAATCCTTCCAATTGTTTTTGGCGGTCTTTTTTGGTGCACTAATTCACACTATCGTTCATAATAAAACACTTAAAACCCACTAAAAGTCTCTTGAATCGCACTCATCTAAGTAAAGTCTGTCCGCCCGAGCTTTGCTCATTCTTATACAACCTGTTATGTTATGTACGACATTAATTTAAAACACACATTCGGAATCGTATTATTTGATTATAGAGGTGGGTTTAATACCGGTAGCTTGAATATTGTTCCGGTAATCGATACATTTCCAATAAACAATTTATAACATAAATCGACGATGCCGCTTAGTCAGTTTAACAGGTACCTACTTACATGATGAATGAATATGATTTGTTTACCTATTTTATGCAGGCTATTTCATTTATATTTCAGGACTTTGATATTAAGGTTATTTAAAAAAATTCTTTTCTATAATAATAATTTGAAAAAAATATTATTTACAAATAATACTATTAGCCCAACCCGTATTTTTATTTAATGTCGTAGACATAACACGTAGTACAAATGCTTGTTTAAACAACTGTTTTTTTACTATTAATTTATTGCATGTATGTTAAGTATTAACGTATCACACTAATATTATAAATATGAAAGTTTTGATGTTTGTTTGTTACTCAATCACGTCGTAACGGCTGAACCGATTTCGATGAAATATGGTGTGTTGATTACGAGCTGGATTCAAACATAGTTTATACTGACAAACATAGTTATGTGCGATGTGTTGTTGCAGTCGCTGTGCCACCAGTACGGCGGGCACTCGTCGCACGTCACGTGCGTGCGGTTCCTGCCGGACGACACGCGTCTGCTGTCCACGGGCGGACTCGACACCAGCGTCATGCAGTGGCTGCTCGACTGAACCACTAACCCGCCACGACTATTTAACTATCTAGCCCCAGAATAAGCATAGCTTGTACTATGGGAACCAGATAACTAATAAATAATGCTGGACTGGACAGTTCACGCAGCGCAGAAGTGGAACTCACTTCCGGCGTACGTTTTTCCGGACCAGTATAATCTCAATCTTCAAGTCCAGAGTGAATAGGTTCTTTCTAGGCAAGCGTACTCCATCTTCCATTACATAATCACTTACCATCAGGTGAGGTAGTGGTCAAGCGCTTGGCTATCATGGGAACCAGATAACTAAGAACAAAGGTAAGATAACAAAGGTTTGCTGGAAGAAAACTCTTCTTAGGGTTAAGCTCGCCTTTGTACATGACCTCTTTTTCTGTATTTACAAATGTATTTTCTTGTGTGCAATAAAGAATAAGAAAATACATATACACTTTTTTTGTTTTTATTTTGTATACTTATAATATAATTATAGAGAAACAACCAGACCCGGAACAAATATCTGTAGATCATGCAAATATTTGTTCCGCGGTGGGAATTGAACCTCCTGCGTCTCAGCCGCCTATCTGCCCACTTCGCTACGGAGGTCGTCAAAACTGATAAAATACTTACATACTTTTTTTGGCTCCCGCCGCGGATCCAAATGTTTGCATGATCTTCAGATATTTATTCCGGGCTGGATGTTCCTCTTAAATAAATATTATGCTAATGTGTTTCCAAAAAATTTATGTAAGTATTCTATCAGTTATTTGGTTCCCATAGTACAAGCTTTGCTTAATTTGGGGATAGGTAGCTCTGTGAAATGTCCAGCCTTATTTATTGTTATTCATAAAGTATAAATTTAAAAAAGATGGAAGGAAAACTATATTTGAATCATTTTGAGAATTGATAGGACAAATTATGATGCTCCTCTGCCTGAAATGCAATATGAAAAGGCGACTTTAGACTGATTTTTAGAGTCAGTCTCACCCGAGTCAAATTCAAAATATGTTTTAGATCAAAATATTTTATTTTATCTTTATTATAAATACGGGATTTATCACGTACCGTTTTAACGGTATTTCGACCGATAATCCCGTATTTATAATTACCTATGATTGAAATAAATTGCGATGTAAAATTTTAATTTACTTATTTTTAAAAATAGCTGCTATCTAGATTTCGTCCAGCGCAGCGATTCAAAATAGCTCAGTTTGTAAGACATTAGGTGAATTTCTGGACTTTTTGAGATAAATATTTAATAAAAAAAATCTAAGACCAAAACGGTCAAAAAAGGTCTCTTATAAAATCATAGTACATTTTCAGCACATTTTAAATGCAATTTCATTACATTGCACTTTTGTTATTAAATAGTTTAATAGGTGCACTTTTGTGAACGAAGTTTTGGAATGAAGTGCTTTATAAGTACATAGTTTAGTTTTTATATATAAAATACGGGAGTTATCACGTATTGTTTTGTAGTTGTCACGTACCGTTTTATAGATTTTACGTACCGTTTCATCGAAGTTACGTCGACATTTTTTTCTGAAATTGTTTTTTATCAGATGCCAGAAAAAACCACGTAAAATCACGTACCGTTTGCGGTACGTGATAACTCTCGTACTTTTAATAATGATTGAAGTAATCACTAAAGTTTTCTTAGTAAGACATAGTTATTTTTATTGAGAAATAATTTGGCCTAATATTATAATAATTAAGCAAAGTCGTATTTTTTTCGCTCGCTTATTTAGTCTTTAAGTACATTTTTTAATAAAACGTATGGAAAATGATTGAATCCGTCGATTTTGATAATTAGCAACACTGCATTTTATAATATGGTAACACCGCTGATGTATTTATGAGATCGAGCTTTTAAGTAATTTTAGTGTTTTAAAACTTTGAAATAATATGTAATTATTATAGCACTTTTGCATTGTATTTTAAGCCATAATTATAAATGATACAAATTAGATTATTTTTTAGCTTTTTAATTTTGATGATTAATATTCCTATGACGACTGATATAAGAAAAAAAAATGTCAAAACGCTAAAGATGTATCGTTTTCTTCAGAAGTTCAGAATAGGAATATTTTTCAAATACTTTTTAATATTTGTTTTATTAATAACGACACATTCCTTAGTTATTTGTGCGGTTTAGAAACCTAGTCACGAGACTTCACTTCGTTTCAGTTACGGTCGTATTCAAGTGGACAGTGCTATCCTTTTCTATCCGATTAAAAATATAATAAGAAAGAAAAGGATAACAATTAATATCGTCTTGAATATAGCTGTAAGACTCATCGTGTAGTAATCACTATTTTAGTTTAACCTTGTACATATTATTTTCTGTGTTTTATCTTTGTCATTTTCAATGTGCCTCTAATAAAATTGTTTATTTCATAATAATGTGTTTCATTGTAGTTTTCCACGAGCGAGGTTGGCTCGATAAGCAATGGTTAATAAAAATAAAATGAAGTAAAAAAATGTGTTTATTTATTAAAATCACAAGGATCACTTTGAAACGTCAATTTCATTGCCTGTTCCTTCGCGACCAAGCAAGGAAAGAAAGGCTAGTTCTTCTTTTTAATTATCCTTTTAGAATACATAACAATAAAGAAAATAAATTAAGTCTAAATTTTAATACGTTTGAACGAGTTGGAGCAATTTCAATCCAAAGCTTCTCTATCATCTAAATAATCCGTAGGCTTTTCTTATAAAGATTTTGTTTAATTACGTTTTTGAATTTGTTATAAAAGCGTATACTTTGCCATTTAAACGATTTACTAACTTTAAGGAGTCTACATTAGTTTGGTTTTGTTCTAATATTTTGGCCAGCGAGCTATGTACTGCAGGGCAGTGCATCGTAGGGCACGTTCCTAAGGTGTGTGACCTACGAGGAAATACTTTGCTATAGGCGATGATCACCACTTAACATCAGGTAGGCAATGTGCTTGTTCCATCTCCAGGTGATATATACAAAAAATAAAAGCCGATTACGATGTGAAAGCTGTTTAGTGCGTACTCGTACCTAAGACTACGTGAACGCAAGTTATCTATCTCACCTATAACTATTTAAGAAAATTAACAAATAAATCATAAAATTAGCTATGTTCGCGACTTTGCGTGAAATTATTTTTTGAAGTGGAAACTTCTTTAGGCGCGTTGGGCATTTTTTGAAATGGGAAAAAACGATTGAACTTGTGACACTGTTACCGTTACCGACACCTCTTTATATAAGTATCTGTAGTGTAGTCTGTTCAAGTTTTCACTTCTGTCGGCACTCCCAGAGTGCAAATAGTATTTGCTTATAAAGCTTTGTAAACCTACAACTTTTGAAGAAGTATTTATTATATTTACTTAGTAATAGTTTCTTATAAAAGGGCTCGTCCGAGGAAGTACTACCACCATACGTATTTCTGCCGCTGTATTTCGGTTTGCACGGTATGGTTGCCGGTGAAATTACAGGCCCATGAAGCTTTACACAAGTATGCGACAAGTTGATGGACGCAGGGCAGTGCATCGTAGGGCATGTTTCTAAGGGGCGTGACCTATGAGGCAATACTTTTTTATAGGTTTATAGGCGAAGGTTACCACTTAACATCAGGTGGGACATAGTTCCATCTCCAGGTGGTATAAAAAAAAAGTATGAATGGGGATATGAAGAAATAGCTAGAAATTAACAACATGTAACAAATAAAACATTTATTAAAATGAGACAATAAACGTATTAAACTAATATGGTAAAACTAAAACAAACTCAAAACTAAAATGGATTGCAAAGGGATGCAACATTTTCCTGTTGAATAAAAACAAGTCGCATATTTTTTGAAAAAAATATGAGCTGTCTTGAATTATATTTCATAGATATTTGACAAGTTCCTTGTATGTTTCAGAAAGAATAAATAACATTGTATAAATTAGCAGTCGTAAAACAAAACTTAAAAATAAAAATTCTTCGAGAAGTTTATCTCCTAAGATTGTAAAACGAAAACTTATTAATTTGAACTTTGCTATATATTTACACATAACTTGGCATACACACATATTCAACTCGATCGTTGTCTATTTATTTGACTTATTAATTCAGTCGATTTGTTTTTCTACGCGTTTAAAAGGGATACCGGGCCAAAATGCACTTTTAAAAGACTTAAGTTTGTTATATTTAAAATTGTAGAATTTGTTAATTTTACAACTTCAGTCTTTTAATTCCCGGCAAGGAAGGCCCATTGAAAACCATGTTCTCGTCAACAACTTTATTTAATCTATACTATTATATGAGCTGTTCTACGCTGTTCGCGGAGAGCTCGAGGAGTCTCCAGGCGGCCTTAGGGTTCAGCTCCTGAGGGTCCCGGCACAGCACCCACACGTAGTTAACCCGCATCACCTTATCAGGATCACCTTCGATCACGTTGTTCTTCGCGTCCCGTACGCACATTATCTGCTGAGACTGGAATGTGATGACTAGAACCGGGCCTTGGTCCATCATCTTCCCCATGACCAGGTCGATCTGTTCTATATCGAGGATCTTGGAGTCTAGATGGAACCCGAGGGTCTTGCACTGTTTGATCGGAGTCGCTAGTATGTTGAAGACGCCCTCGTAGCACCAATCTTTTAGAATTGCCAAGTCTCCTCTGACCATGGCTTCCAGGATGTTGGGTATGATGTCGTTCGCGCAGTCTTCTAGGAACTTGGTCGCTGTGAAGTTGGGGTCGATTTTGCAAATTTCTGTGAGGGTTTTGGAGAGTTCAGTCTTCTCGAACATGTTGCCGAACAAGCTGCCTACCTTTTCCGTGATTAAGCGTGAAGCTCGCACCATGGGGTTGTCTGACTCCTCGTACTTGATCTTCCAATCTAGGACCTGGAATGTGATCAACACCATACGTTTTTACAAAGGTTCTCGAAACTTATCTGCGAACATACAGGCTGGTTTTTTTGAGAAGGGCGGTGATGGCCAAGTCCGAAACCACGAGAGTTAGAGAAAACTCGTGAAAGGAGTCATGCCCTCGATTTATAAGAAAACAATAACTACATAATTCGTTTTTTTTTTATCTTTTGCCATTTGACGGAAATCGACCAGAATGATTAAAAAAAGACATCCCGAACTATTGAACCAATGGATTCTGTTGCTGATAAGGATCAATATTTGCAAATAAATTTATTACTAAAAATGAAAGGACTTTTCTCTAACTCTCGTGGTTTCGGACTTGGCCATCACCGCCCTTTTTAAAAAACCACCCTGTATATTGTCAACTTTGAGAAACGGCTTTGTCCATAATTCAAAACGATCATTAGAGTAAGTATATTTGCATCCAATATAATTGTTTGGGATTACAGAAAATGTCGTTCATCAAAATTAGTCGACTGTTTACAAATTCACCCTATACAGGTTGTGGCGTAATGAGTGGATAATAGGGTACCTGCGGGTAGGGGCCATTGTGGCGGTTCAGAAAAATATTTGTTATGCTCAGTAAAAGTGCCTCGGTTTTCGAGATATTCGACATTTTCGAAATTTAAGAAATATTTCACCCTTCGTCACTATTTTTGGCGCCAAGACTACAAATTTTTTTTTTTTTCTATCTATTTTTTGGATAGTATTCTTGGATAGATGTGCTATCGAATGGAAACTATTATTTTTATAACACAAGCACAGTTATGTTTTTAAAATAAGATTTCACTAAAATTTTACTTGCTTTCGTTTGTTTTCCTGACCTTTACCCTTCTGTGGTGTAAAAAAAATGTATGGTCACTTGAATGCCAAATTTTAAAAAAATTAGCCTATTTCATCGAGATTCCGAAATGGTATATTACATGGTATTTCCACAAGTTGATTCAAAAGTAATTTCTATTAAAATGGGTAGAGCTAATTATTATAAAATTACAAATAGTACTAAAATTTACTTCATTACTTAAAATCACCTAAAAACGTTAGTTTAAAATTCGGTAATGAAATAAAACGAAACAATAAATTTTAAATGCATTTCATTTACTAAATTTACTATTACAAAAGGTGTTCGAAAAGGCCACCACGTGCTCTGATGCATGCTCTGCACCTTTTGATAAAAGATCTTTTAATCCTGTTCGCAATTCTTTGCTCTGTGATTTTCTGAGCAGCTAATCGCACACGCTCCCGTAGCTGGTCCACTGTATTGATTGGGTCTTTATAAATCTTTTCTTTAAGGCATCCCCAGTAAAAAAAGTCCAATGGGTTGAGGTCTGGTGAACGAGGTGGCCACAAAATTGTCCCCAAACGACCGATCCATCGTCGACGATATGTTTCATCCAGGTATTGTCGAACATTTCGGGCGTAATGAGCGGGGCAACCGTGCTGCAGCCACATTCTTCTTCTATCTTCTAATAAAACATCTTCTAATAAAAGTGGAAGTTCGTGCCGTAAAACATGTAAATACGTTTCTGCAGTCAATGTTCCAGACAATTCGAATGGTCCGATGATTTTGCCATTTAGAACTCCAGTCCATAAATTAATTTTGAACTTGTACTGGGACCTGTCTTCTCTGGCCAAATGAGGGTTTGTACGCTGCCAACTGTGCAAATTGTGCATATTAAAATACCCATCTTTTTTGCACGTGGATTCGTCGCTCCACAAAATTTTATCGAAGAAATCGGGATCAGCGTTCATTTTTCTCAGCATTGTTTGGCAAAATGCAACTCGTGCAGGGTAATCTCTTGGCTGCAAACATTGCACGCGCTGGTAGTGAAAAGGATGTAATTTTTCTCTTTTTAAAATTCGGTGCACTGTTCTTGCTGACATGCCAGTATTAGAGACTATTACGCGCACAGATGTGGTCGGATCAGCAGCAATTTCATCAAGTACGTCCTCTTCATTATGTACTTGTGGTCTCCCAGAACTCGTGCCACCGATGCCACTTCCAGGAATTCGACCTTCCATGTAAGCATTGTGTACGCGAATAAACACACGATAATCGGGATGGCGTGCATTGGGAAATCTTTCCCGATACAGTGCTGCTGCTCGATTGGCGTTACCACCACACTCGCCGTAGATTAAATGCATTTGCGCATATTCAGACGCAGTGTATAGCTGAGGCATTGCAATCAATATGCAATACCAAAAAATCCAAGTTACAAAGCAAATCAAGTCCGAGATCACAGCACAAAATCGTTAGGTTCACAAAATTAAGACGTCCAAATCGCTAGGCAAAACAAAGTCCAAAATCACTGCACAAAATCGACGAGTATCAATCCAAAACAGGATAACACGTTGTTGTACGGGAGTAGTATGATAGCACACTGACTCGAAAATCATAAAAATGCGTTACGCGAAACGATAGTTCTCTTTCACTCATAGCATGAAAGAGCAAGATAGACATAGTGTCGATTGTCGCTGGGCCGGGAACCAATCTGTTCCAAGAATTACTAGTAGTTCTGCGAACAGTAGACAATTATTGCTAATAATAGTTAAAAATATTTCTTTAAATTACGCCTTGATAAGTTTGGTAGGAATTAATTTTGAATCAAGTTGTGACAATGATATGTAATATACCATTTCGGAATCTCGATGAAATAGGCTAATTTTTTTAAAATTTGGCATTCTCGTGACCATACATTTTTTTTACACCACAGAAGGGTAAACAAACAGTTGGTCAGGAAAACAAACGAAATTCAAGTAAAATTTTAGTGAAATCTTATTTTAAAAACATAACTGTGCTTGTGTTATAAAAATAATAGTTTCCATTCGATAGCACATCTATCCAAGAATACTATCCTAAAAACAGATAGAAAAAAAAATTCATTTGCAGTCTTGGCGCCAAAAATAGTGACGAAGGGTGAAATATTTCTTAAATTTCGAAAATGTCGAATATCTCGAAAACCGAGGCACTTTTACTGAGCATAACAAATATTTTTCTGAACCGCCACAATACCCGCAGGTACCCTATTATCCACTCATTACACCACACCCTGTATACTGCGTGTCACCGCATTTACGACATTAGTTTAAATGACGGGTAGCTGATGGCTAGTATTGTTGTAAGTTGCGTGCGATGTTCCTGTTATCTAAGTATTTAATTTAAATTATTGGAATTGCTTCACTTCTGCCATTTTGTCTTATTTTATATACAAACTAGTACAAAGCCAGAAGTCGAAGTATCCCACCATCTATTATTGTGTTTCCTGTGTACATCGTGTTGAATAAATATTTTAATTTCAATAAGATATTATTTTATAGGCTATTTGATGTCCTGTAGCGGCATCTGTTGAGATCTGCGTAGCGCTAACCTTGTTAACATATTGGTTGTTGTTCTTGAAGTCCTCCCACTGCTGGTAGAACTTGGAGTCCTTGTGCAGCTCCACGCCCATCGTCTCCGTGTCGGGGACGAATGTGCGCGACTCCTCTGCCACCTGAACAAACAAACATATTATCCTTTATCCTTGTTATCATAAAAAGTAAAACAACTGTTAAAGCGTGTTCAAAAAGTAATATTATAAATACGGGATTGATTGAAATAAATCACGAAAGTTTTCTAAGTATAACTTAAAAAAATCCTTACTAATTTTAGTAAAAATATTTTATTAAATAATATTTTTTTGATGGTTAGATTCTATATGTTTTCCTTCACCGTTATGAGCTCGTATTATAAATGTGGCGCGGATAAATTTTCAAATAGAAAATTCATAGGCTGAGATTCGAACCCACAACTGAGGATCCTGCCTTATTTGGAGAAGTTTGTCTTCAATCAGTCAGAGAGCTGCTCTGGCTGGCATCTCTAGTTGTTCGGATAGTCAGCTCATCGTTAGAACCTCTTTCACAAAGCCTTTACTTTCTACCTATCCCGTAATCATTAAGCGCGTCACACACGACGAAGATGCTATAATAATTTTTGTTATGATATCTTAAGTTAATTTAATATAATATCTTAAGGTATCGTATACACGGGTAACATATTCTAATATATGAAATTCTTTGATTCTCTTCAAGCACTGTGGCTTTCGCTATGGCAAGCGATATTTATATAAACATAAAATAATATTTTGTATTTTAAGATGAAATCTCCATATCGCTCGGTATCTTAAGATACTGTAAGATAAAAAGATATATTATCTTCGCCGTGTGTGATAGTCCATTGGATTGTATGGCGAGAGATATATTATCTTAACATAAAATATTATAGCATCTTCATCGTGTGTTATGAAGATTTTATGTCATGTCGCTTTAGATTGTCTGAGCTTCTGTAAGTGATATGGTCAAAATACTGCAGTATTGAAAGGTCTATTATAAAAAAGTGTTTAACAAACATACCTCGACACGTTTGCGTAGTGACATTGGAGACATGTAGACGCGTCCTTCGAGACCACGCGGGGATATTTCGTTTTTAACTACTGCTGTCGCCTGAAATAAAACATATTACGTACTTTTAAATAAAATATGTAGTTAAAAACGCATTACAGCTGCAAGAATGGTAACATTTTTTTAAAATCAAAGCTAAAATTATGCGTGTTTTGAACGCGCGAATCCCATTTCAGTTTTGATAATTAGGAGGACTACGCTTCTTCAATTCAAGAGCAAGTTGAATGATATTCATAAAAGCATACTACACTGTAAAAGAATTTCTTAATGACCAATGTATTGTTAATTATGAATCTTCGGGCTCACTGCTCGTACAGTGTCAAATTATTAGACGTTCATAAAAAAAGACACCCATCTGGCCTAAGTAATTTTAAACATACCTGAGATATCGTTTTGAATGCTGACGTCGATCCTAACTTCTGACCCTTTTCTGCGAAGCTCTCCGCTGCATCCTTTGCTTTTGCAGAGATGTCTTCCGAGAATTTACCTACAAATGAAAAAAAAATTACATATCTTTTAATATTGTACTTTATACGTCCTGGAGATGGAACAAGCCTATGGCCCACCCGCTGTTACGTGGTAACCATCGCTTATAACAAAGTATTGCCTCGTAGGTCACGTACCCTATGATCCATCAACTTGAGGCATACAGGTGAAAAGCCTCTTGTAACTGTAATTTTTCAGGCAACCGTACCCTTCAAACCAAAATAGCAATGCTTCTTAATGGCAGAAATAGGTATATGTTGGTAGTACTTTCCCGGGTTAATAATAATAATATAACGTTTATTTCAGGCAACAATGTGCACGTACAAAATATGATATCAAGGCCCATATCTATAAATACCTCAGAGACTAACATACACTGCCGGCCAAAAGTTTGAGACCACTGTAAAAATCTTTGTCACCAACAAAATATTTCAAAGTACACATATGATAATGAGCTAATTTGAACACCTGCGTATTCTATTATTATTAAAGAATTTCTAAGAGTCATTATTTATGTTGTTGTTTAAGTTATCATCCTAAAAAGGTCTATTGTTTCAAAACATCAATGAGCGCCGCGCAAGGACCAGGTGGTAGAGTCATTGTAATATTTTATTTTTATATTTTTTTTTTATTTTATTTTATTTCCGATATCAGGGATTATGTTAGCTTCCTAAAACATATTTAGTACCTAAGTTTTTATGGAGTAAATTATTTTCTACCTTATTAGTCTGAGCTCGTCGTTGTTACAGTGAAGACATCTTAAAATGGGAAAAGTTCGCGAAATTAGCAGTGAAACTCGCTCTGCCATAGTTGTTTTATACGGCGAAGGCAAATCTGAACGTGCGATTGCCTCTCAACTTAAGTTGTCGAAGACTTGTGTTCATAACACAATAACCCGATACAAGGAGACTGGCAGTAATCAAGATCGTTCGCGTTCGGGAAGGCCGAGAACTACCACTTCTCGCGAGGATCACTTCATCGTCACTACCAGCAAGCGGAATAGACGCCTAACAGCACCAGAAATCCGCGTAGAAGTGAACAAATCCCGATCAGAACCTGTATCATTGACTACAGTAAAAAGACGTTTGAGAGATGCTAAGTTATTTGGTCGCGTCGCCGTTCGAAAACCACTACTAAGGCCACAAAACAAAAAGAAACGGATGCAGTGGGCCCTTACCCATCGAGACTGGACTGAAGAAGACTTTAAACAAGTTCTTTGGTCAGATGAATCCAAATTTGAAATATTTGGTTCAAAACGACGAATTTTTGTTCGACGTAACGTCGAGGAAAAGATGATGCCAGACTGTGTGGTGCCAACAGTCAAGCATGGTGGTGGTTCCATTATGGTCTGGGGATGCTTCTCGGGCCATGGAACCGGAGATTTGGTACGAGTCGAAGGAATCATGAAAAAGGAGCAATATAAACGAATACTACAGCAAAATGCCATTCCGTCTGGTTCAAGAATAATTGGAGATGGATTTTTTTTCCAACAAGATAATGATCCAAAACATAGTTCAAAATTATGCAGGGGTTATTTAGAACACAAAGAAACAGAAGGGGTTTTAAAAAACATGGTGTGGCCCCCTCAGAGTCCGGATCTCAACCCGATTGAGTTTTTGTGGGAAGAGCTTGATAGAAATGTGCGCAGTTGTTGTCCCACTTCGCAAGAAGACATGTGGAAGGCTTTACAAGAAAGCTGGAACAATATATCACAAGATACAATCGACAAATTGATTGCTCGTATGCCAAGAATAGTGAAAGTAGTAATAAAATGCAAGGGAGGGTTTTTCGACGAAAAATCTGTATAAAATATGAGCGACATTTTTAAAGTAAATGGTTGATTTTTCTTGATTTTTTTGTTTTCGTCATAATGTATGTGTATTAGGAAATAAGTATTTTAATTCATAATTAAACCTCTTGCTTTGTATTTTGAGTTTTATTTCATTTTCCTACTTTGATGTAGGTGGTCTCAAACTTTTGGCCGGCAGTGTACATAAAACGATAAACTTAAAACTAACACTTTTATTTATTTGGGGGATTCCCCAAATAAATAACCGTAGCCGCTTCCTTGTAGCGCATGTAAACGATGCCGAGTGGCCAGAAATCCCGATCAAGTAGCACATCCTTATGCTTCGCCAGAATCTGGAGAGTGTAGGACTTGAAGTCAGTTGTCTTACTGGACTCCAGTCGCTGGAGAATCATTCGGAACGTGCCTGTAATCCGGCCCTGGGTCCTCTCCCTCACAAATCGGAGTAGATATGTACATCATCTCCTGAGGTACTCTCATCTATTCGGGAGAGGTAGATGGTCGGTTCCACTGCATGAAGTGTCGTTAACTCAACCGGTACCGTACCGGTGCCGCGTTGATTGCGGTACGATCTTGGTCGACCTTTCTTCTCCACGAGGGTAAAGACATCCACGTCGACCTTCCGCGGTTTTGTATCGAGTTTCTTTATTTGTACCACTCTCCTCCGAGCTAACTCGACGCAAGGCACCGGGTGCGGCGCCTGAGGCTGGCGGGACACTTGCGCGTAACTCTTCTTCTGCTGACGAGGACGTGAAGCAAGAAAAGGCGCAATCGCTGGCAGGCTGCGCTGTAGACATCCCGGGAGCTGAGGTCATCGAAGCCGGGCGGTCATTTACCTGTGAATCGGTGTCATTTGTCGCGTTTTCTGATATGCAGAGCGGTGAGGTATGGCGTCGGGTTACGCCGCGCAGCGCATTCACGTTTTGCGCTGACCGCGACAAAATGATCGGCATTGCATTTTTATTGCGCAATGCTACGAATTCGTCTTTCAATTCGGAAACAGTTTTTCCGAATCTTCCAACTTGGCACGTATGCTGGTGACGTCAGCCTTGAGCAGCGTTATATCCTTTAGCAGCTTCGTGACGTCGACGTGGTCGAAAGTCACGGGGGGCAGCTTGTGAAAATCACGAGTTACATACGTGGGGACGTCATCAGGGCCGGTCTCCAGGAATACTTTGTAAATGTCCTCGATGTCCTTTTTGCCGCGCCCGTCTCGCTGCCTTGTGATCCGCTCTCTTGTTAACCCTTTCACAAGGCACTCTATTACTCTCTGTGTGTCTATTACTCTATTACTCTCATTTGTGTCGCAAGGTAGCGTGTTGGCCCCTTTATTATTCCTGATCTATATAAATGACTTTCCTAATGTGACTAAATATCCTATGACATTATTTGCAGATGATAGTACAATTTTATTTTATCATGACTTATATAAAAATTTAGAGTTAAAATAGAAATTTGACTACAATAATAGACTGGTTAGAATGCAATAATTTAAAAATAAACTTGAACTAAACAAATATTATGACATTCAGACAACGATACGGAAATGAATAAAATAACTTGAACATTAATCATCGAGGATGTAAAATTGATGCAATTGACTCCACCCGGTTTTTAGGTTCAAAATTGACATGGAAATTACATATTAATAATATTTGTTTACGGCTACATCGTTTTTCATATGCGCTCTATAGACTAAGTCGAGTAGTAAATCAGGAGGCCCTTTTGACTGCGTATCATGGTCACGTTGCGTCTGTCTTGCGTTATGGCGTGATTTTCTGGGGCAACTCTACGAATAAACTTCAAGCTTTCAGAGCTCAAAAACGGTGCATACGAGCCATCAGTCTTAAACAAACCGATTCGTGTAGGGAATACTTTGTGACTCTAAAATTGCTCACACTGCCCTACTGTATAAAAGTGAAGTTGCCATATTTGTGAGAAGCAATCTTAATTTGTTCGACGAGTACCCGTCAGGGTCTCGCCGTGGAGGTCAACTCCGCCATCGCTCGTGCAAAACACATCTTCTGCACATGAGTGTGCTCTGTATGGCACCAATAATTTACAACAAGATACTGCTGCCATACGAGCAATAAATAGTTTTGGCAAATTAAGCAAAAGCTCAATAATCTGCTATTAATAAAAACCTACTACTCCATTGATGACTTCCTAAAGGATAAAATGTGTGACTAGTTTTCTCATTTCTATTTTTAACTATGTAATTATTATTATATATATATATATATATATATATATATTTTAATTATTATTGTATAATGTGACATTTTAAATAAGTTATGATTTGAATCTATTCTATAATGGTACGGGAGCTAGCAACGTTTGAAAAGTAAGAATTTTAGGTCAGCTGATTTTGTGATATGTCGTCCTTCTTGCACTTTCGGTTAGAGTCTGGGCTATCTGGCTGGTGGTAGCGGTTGCGTTCATTAGTGCGCATCCTACCTGTCCAGGTAATAATCCTGGATTTTAAAACCATTTTAGAAGGCGTAATTTTTAATTTTTTGTTTTTAAATAAGTCTACCTAACATACTTTTTTTATTGCCAGACATTTTTGACAATGCTAACTAAGTATGTGCCATACGCAATTTTTTATTTTTTTTAATAAAAATTTCAAACTATTTTATAATGTCTGTAATTTTAATATTATGTTATTTAAAGATAAGAAAAACTTAAAATAAATTTGCCAGACATTAATTCGATTGTTAAGTCTTGAATTAAAAAGAAAATGAAAAGTATTGCAGTATAATGCTAGTAGTCGGAGAGAGACAGTTGCAGAATAAGTCGAGAATGATACAGAGAACCATTACAAAAGTAAATTACTTGTCACTGTACATGTAATAAAAAAATAATAATAATAATAATAATAATAAAAACTTTACCCCGCTCTCCTAGGCAAACGAGAACTGGCATAAACCATCGGTGCTGACCACTCAGGATCGCGAGGCCATATGGAAGAGTAAGGAGCTTCATGGGCGGTTCTACAAAGCCCTAACAAGACCAGATGTAGACCCGCTCGACTCGGTAATCTGGTTACGCTTTGGTGATCTCTTCGGAGAAACTGAAGGTTTTGTCTGTGCAATTATGGATGAGGTTATCAAGACGAACAATTACCGAAAGTATATTATGAAGGATGGGACGGTCGACATCTGCAGAGCTTGTCACCAGCCCGGAGAGTCCCTTAGACATGTGCTTTCGGGTTGTTCGCACCTTGCTAACTCTGAGTATTTGCATAGACATAATCAAGTTGCCAGAATTATCCATCAGCAGCTTGCTTTTCAGTATGGCCTTGTTGGACCTGAGGTGCCATATTATAAATATGTGCCAGAGCCAGTTCTGGAAAATGGCCGTGCCACGCTCTATTGGGACCGGTCTATCATCACGGCCTATCCGTGATACTATTGTTTCCAATAAGCCAGATATCGTGCTGGTAGACCGATCAGAGCGCCGAGCGATACTTGTTGATATTACTATCCCACATGATGCCAATCTCGTGAAGGCCGAGAAGGACAAGCTAAGCAAGTACCTTGACTTGGCTCATGAGATTACCGCCATGTGGGATGTGGAATCAACAATTATCGTTCCGATAGTTGTGTCGGTCAACGGACTGATAGCGAAGAGCCTCGACCAATACCTTAAAGAGGCTCTCGCTAGGAAGTTGGATCAAGGGTCAGATACAGAAGGCGGTACTCCTGGACTCGGCACGCATAGTCAGGAGGTTCCTCTCTCTGCAGCCCTAGCCACCGATCGCTTGGGCCTTGCTTCGCGGTCGGTGGTTTACCGTTTTTATAAATATATTTTTTACTATAATGTTTGTTTTTTGTAAGATACTTTGTAGTGAAAAATGTATTTTTTATAAACGAGTTTTAAAATAAATATATGTGAATAATAATAATAATCATTCTAGTCAGAGCAAGTTTCAAAAAAAATTTAAGCATAAAAAGGAATATAAAATTAGATTAAAAATTTAAAAATAACACTTTTTATTTAAATTGTTCTGATTACTAAATGTAAATTATAAATAATTAATATTAAGTTTTAAAGTTGTTTCAGCCTATAGTGACGTCACAAAAAAAAGAGGCATCTTCATAATCATCATCATCATCGTCGCTGTCTTTGTGTTATTGTTATGTCCTTTACAAAAAACACATTTTATTTTATCACTGGCCATTGTAACCAAATTGAAAAATAAACATTAAAATCGAAACAAAAACAAACATGTGACATTAGACTGACGCCCTCTTGCAAACTTGCCTGTCGCGCCACTGTCGTTGTCTATCTCTCTCGCACCTTCAGCTGTCTCTGTCGGACTACTAGCATCATACTGCAATACTTTTCATGACTTTTTAATTTTAATTTAAGGCTTAACAATCGAATTAATGTCTGGCAAATTTATTTTAAGTTTTTCTTATCATTAAATAACATAATATTAAAATTACAGACATTATAAAAAGCTTTGAAATTTTTATAAAAAAAAATAAAAAATCGCGTATGGCACATAGTTAGCATTGTCAAAAATGTCTGGCAATAAAAAAAGTATGTCAGGTAGACTTATTTAAAAACAAAAAATTAAAAATTACGCCTTCTAAAATGTTTTTAAAATCCAGGATTATTACCTGGACAGGTAGGATGCGCACTAATGAACGCAACCGCTACCGCCAGCCAGATAGCCCAGACTCTAACCAAAAGTGCAAGAAAGACGACATATCACAAAATCAGCTGACCTAAAATTCTTTCTCGAAAACGTTGCTAGCTCCTATACTATAACTATTTTATGTATTATTAGTTACTACGAGTATTATAGTTACTATGAGTATTATAGTTACTATGAGTATTATAGTTACTATGAGTTCTGACATTTATCATAATTTTGACATTATTATTATTATTGTATCAATTATACTCAAATATCGAAACCCTTTGACTTTTATAATTAATTATGTGGGTATTTGATTTATTTTTATTGTTTTAATTTAGGTGATAAAATACAATGTTTGTACGCTAAAATGGCGAAACCTAAGTATAGTTCAACATTAAGCTTCACCATCTTTTGTACCTAGGTTTACAGACAATAAACGAATTATGAATTATGAACTCTTTACAGCCCTATTCTATTGTATTTTTTTTTATTATGTATTTATTGGGACATAACTAAATGTTCTCACAGTTTAAATTAAAAATATACTGAAAATGATATTTCTAGAGCCATCATGCTAGACTGGCTGGTGTTACAAATAATAGAAGCATATAAATTTACCAGCTTTCTTAGCAAGGTTAGATTTGCTGGCTTCTTCGAGCACACTGCCGACTTTGCCCTTGATTTCTTCGAAGGTCTCTTTGAAGACTTCTGAGCCCTTGGATGCCTCTGATTCCACAGCATAGAATTTTTGTCGTGCTGCCTGAAGATAACAAATTTGTAAAATTATGATACAAAATGTATTTATGTATTTGTTTATAGACAAGCAGCATTATAGAATGAATTAATGAAATACTCTTTATTACACACCAAACAAAAATACAGTAACAAAGGAAATAAACAATAAATAACGGTACAATGGGCGGTCTTATCCCTAAAAGCGATCTCTTCCAGACAACCTTTGGATGGACAGGATAAACAAAAATCAAAAGACGGATAGCTGATATGTCTACATCACACAATTTTTGAATTCTTTTAAATGTCAAATTTTGTATTACTTTTTTCGTTTTATTACTTTGGTAATAAAACATACAAAATTGGGTGCTAGTGGCAGAAAATGTTTCTTGTAGTATATTAATCGGTCAGGCACCACAATCATACAAAAATGTATTGGTGTGATCCTTGATCGGTTAAGCAGGAGATTATATTATTTATTTATTTATTGATCTTAGAAACTCACATAATCTAGAGAAACCAGTTTAAAAATCCTACCTTCACTAGTTGAATATCAGGAAATAAAACACAATAGAATTTCAATTATTATAGGCTTGATATTGAGTCGGTGGGAGTCAAGGGATTGTCCACTATAGATGATGATTACAAGTATACCTTCAGGGCATCAGAGTTCTCTAGCTTTTGTGCCTCCTCTCGAAACTTCTTGATATTATCTGTCATCTCCTTGTTCTTTGCAATGTCCTCTTTGATGTTCTCGATGATGGATGAGAAGAAACCTTTCCGCGCTGAATATTGTCGACATTCTTGGAGTTTGTTGAACTGAAAGTGTTCATAAATTTGTATTATACTAATATGGTGAAAGATCTTAGTCTTCAATTTAAAAGATGAGTCGTCACAATTTGTTGACTCAATATCAGATTGTTTTGTGAAATATGATTTTAAATCTATACAAATAATAAAATTAAAGAAATGCCGAAATTTGAATGAAAACGACTATTTCATTATTAATTTAGTCACCATTTCATTACATTTCATGATATTAGTACATCAAAAATATATTACAAATGTCAGTTAACTCTAGAATAAAGAAAAATTAACTATTACAACTAAGCAGAGAGGCTATATAAATGATGCGTAATCATAAACGACTGTTTAAGTATTTTTGTCTGCTTGTCTGTCTCAAATAGGCTCTGAAAGGCATAACAGATTAAAATTAAAAGTTTAGAGATTAAAACAGAAATTTTCGTATATGTTCCATTTCAATATCTGCAGGACAACTTATGTCTCACAAGGATACCATCTGAATCTCAATTATAATCCTAAACTTATTTATAGGTTGATTAGGTTTTTGTTTCTTTCAAGGCATAGTAAGTAAAACATAAATAATATTAAGAAATATGGTATCTGACAGGTACTGCCTTTTAAATAAACATTTATGAATGATGCAAATATATGCATGATTTATGTATGCAAATATAGAGTAAGCAGTTCTATTTATCTTTTTATCATACATTAATAAACACGATAACTTACAAGTGTAGAGTGCTGTACTGAGATGATCAGAACATATAGAGGCTTACCTGATCTGATTTTAGGATAGGAACTGTTGGCTTAATATTAACTGGAACGACACATTTCCACCGAGCTGAGCTGTATATTAACTGTCTACACGAATGCTGCAACAGGAAAAGCAAATAGTTAACATAAGCCCATAGAACTTAGCAATCAAGGACACTTCACCTAACCTCAAAATATTTACCATTATAATTTGCCTTTTAGTATTTTATATACACCCAATTTTTTGTATATAATTAAATAACTCAATTCCACAACCACTCGGTGATTAATTTATAGAATTTTACAAGAATATCGATGATAATTCATACTTATTTCTTCACATACACCCGTCAAAAGGCAGTATGTTTTCAATTACTTGTTTTTTTTTGCAACTGTTATGTCAATATGTCAAACTATCTTACAATTGTATAGCCAATGAACAGGAAGCTAAAACAAGTGCACCAATAAAAAACGAGCTAATACATACCATACCGAGACTTTAATAGGGGAGGGAGAAGATCAAAGTCGACAAAAGAAGGGAACGGGTGATAATAAAAACAAATTAAAATTATTAAATGGCCGTTAGTACCACAGGTAGCATGACTTTTGCTAAATACTAAAAGTTTAGCTTCTATCTTGCTAAGTGCAGTTTAAAAAAAATATGGTATAAATAAAAATTATACATGAAGCAGTGAGAACAAACTATATTACCACAGATAATGTAAAAAATTCAAAGAATTTTCATTTCCTGCTGGCAAAATGTCAACAATTTAATTTCAGAAGAACTTTCGTTTGTTTCACTTCAGAAATTGACTCAAAAATTATTTGTAGCAACTACAAGAGAAATAAATAGAAATGAAATATATTATAAACAAGTATTACAATGCGAAATATGTGATGGTCGTCTTTGCGGATTTAAAAAAATATTCGTTTCCGGTGTGAAGGTAGTTCCAGAAACGAGTGTTGTAATTTTTCATTTATTTCTGTCGTCAATTTTGGCTGTGTTACTGTGTTTGAGTTGTCGAGATTTTTATCATTTTGCGTTCCTTCGTAGTCAATAGTAATCCGCGGTCATATTTTGTGTTTTATCAACGAGGAGGAGGACTTTGCGAATTGCATCGTCATAGACAGTGGAAGGTACAGGCAGCGACGCGACGTCTATCGAATATCTTCAATCCATATTTACATACGTATAGTATATGTACAATATCGCACGCAGTCGGCGGACACCACGTTTTCGCCAGCTGGTCCGTGCATTGCGGGTGTAGAGTTTGGTTAGAATAGTTGCTTGTAGGTTTATGTAGATGATTGAACCTTCTTGTGTGTTGTCGTAAGTGTAACATTGGTGATGTGGTGGCAGGTTGGTGCGCCCGGCGCGAGTTGAAGATTCCTGGTCCCAGTTCAAGAAGCTAGATCCAGTTCATCCCATTTGTCAGGACTCGTCCATCTGGGCGTTACCGTTTTATATGACTTTAGCAAGATATACAGGTAAGTGGACAGTTTTAGCAGAAGTAATTGATTTTTCTGTCTTCTGAAAATTGCGATACATGATATGGAGCTTTTTCAGGTATTTTCAGCCCCACTTCACTGATATTTATGATTTGCTGATGTTTAATTAAAAGTTAATAATATTTTACTTGAACCTTCTCATACATTTACCATTTTCAGGTCCATAAAATCAATTTAATTCTAATTTAAATTATTGTAACAATTTACTGAATGCTGATTGCATTTGCATTTTTGTGGAAGGTTTAGCATATTCTGGATAATTAATGTTAAGAACTGAGCACTGCAGCTGCATTAAATCTAAAAATATGTTGCTAAAATTTACCTTTTGGTGCAGGTATAAAATCTTGAACAAGTCTAATCCAAATCTCTCTTGACAACAAAATGAGTTGCATATTCTGAGTTTCTGCAACATTAATTTAAATCCCTCTATGAGACAGACCTCTACAATTTTAACCCCTTCGCACTGAGAAATAGGTATGGTAGAGAGTATCCTAATTAGGGAGAATAAGATGTGATGATCAAACCCATTAAAAACTTTCATAGGCTTCAAAAAGGATAAAATTATATCTAAGAGTGGAAAAAAATTATGGTTTTCATGAATAAAATGTAATAGATCTGTCAAATTAAACCGCTCTAATCAAATTTTAAATATGAGTCTGTAAATGATCATATGTTTATGAGCTTTGCTCGTGTTGGGGCAAAACTGATGCAAATCCCTACACTATATCTCTTTCCAAGGTAGTCTCTTACTTTATATGACATAATAGCAATCTTCTACAGATCATCTAGCTTATTCCTGGACTTTCTCTTCTTATTTGCTTTCAATGATTGTTTTTATGAAGCTGCTCATGTTAGTAAGAAGGGGGAGGGGGGGGGGGATTCACAATACTGCTCTGTGCGGGATTTCTTACCTTATTGAAGCTCCTCATGTGACAACCATCCATATTTTTCCTTCATTTATAAATAGTTATTTTTCTCGTTTATGCTTCATAAATTATATTTACCAGTAAATCAATTAATTACAGCCTTATCTTGAATTTGTTATCAGCAAAATTGCTGGTTAATTGGCTTTTACTGTTAGTGGTGCCACTAGGTTCAATCTTAAATAATTTTCTAACTACTCATACTAAATCAATGAACATATTAAAGTGGCCACTTTAATTAAACTTCCAGTATCTACCATCTACCGTATACAGCATCTACACTATGAAACAGCAAAAAGTACCTCCGTGAGGACTCCAATTTAAATTGTGCATCTTGTAACATACTGATTGGACATAATTTCCTCAGTTCAAGGTGGTCGATAATTGGAACATACCATATTACCAGAAGCTGTTGTTTCTGCCACTTCAGTAAACTCATAAAAAACAAACTTGACTAGGAAGTAATAACATTAGTATAAAAGTGAACCTAGGTGACTAAACACTGTATTGCTGATCAGCAATAATGTAGTTTGTCTTTATACAAATAAATAAATCATCATCAGCAGCTTTAAATCATAACTGTGTTCTGCATTATTTATAAGACTTGAGATTGAATACCAATCTGTTGTGGGTAAGAAAAGTCTTAATGTGAGTATACACTAGAGCTACTTGTAATTGTAACAGAACATTGAGCTGCTCTAATGTGTCGCCCTTTCACGAACCAAACATTGAGCACGACGCAGATCCGACATTTCAACAAAGAAGGAATGTTATAGGTGAACTGATTGCTCCCTTGCCGTGAGCATTACGTCGGACACAGCGTCGAGCATTCGCAGCAACGTAACATTACATAGAAATTTTTATTTAATTTGAGCTTTTGCTTGTATTGTACCATTCATAAAAATGTTACATTACATGGAAATACTCTAGTGTGTACTCACCGTTAAACAGCTGTTTTGGTCGATAAATTTGGTTTTAGTTAAGTACAGCCATTTTTCTTAAGACTAAAGATAAAATCGGCTGACGTGCGCTTAACCTGTTTTAAATCTAGGGTGGGGTTATAAAAAACTGCGATTTTATTCTTCTTCACGTATTTAAGACCTTTGTCAGTGCAACTGATGAAACCTTCTCCGTTTGTCTCGTTCTAAGGCGAATTTTTTACCTCTTTGAACGACATGACAGGGATATTCTCCTATAACTGGCTCATGTAGCTATTCGTTCCCCTCGTTTTCTTTCTATTTATCTATTCATGTCTGCCTGATTTCTAGATACCTCACTCAGTACACATGTAAATTCGCGTTTCCCATACAAATCCCCGGGCTCCAGTTAATCCAATTTACATCTCCGAGGCCCTCGTTCGTAGGGTGACGCGTGTATAAAAGCTTTATGCCTGTTTATAGCCTTGAAAGTGAAGGCCGTTTTTTGACGATGATGGTGCAATTGAATTTATACTCTATCACCTTAATTGTACCATGAGAACTTGAACTCTTATTTTTTTCGGTTATTTGTGTCGTCAATTTACGTCTGTTCTTCTTTACCAGTTTCAACTATAGGTAATCGATAAATTTACGTTTAAATTCGTCAGTCGTTAAAATCACTCGACTAGTTGGTAAATTCGAGAAATTTTCACGATTTTGATTATATTATACGTCTGAAAACTCGATTCTAGCACCTTCAGAACCGATTTCATAACGTGGAAACTAGTGTTCATGCAATAGAGCGCGATGCAGGCCTCTCCCCACCCCCTGCCACCCCTACATCTCGCGCGGATCAATATCCTGCATAGCCTACACCCCTTCCAACTATTTAATCTGGCCTAGTCTACTGCGTATGGATTTTATCCAACCTAAAATGGTTGTCGAAGGTTTGTCTGGTTATAATTATTCTCATTATTGATTCATAGTGAATCGAACTATAGCAAAACACGTTATCAAAACTCAGAGGGTTATTGAAAATCTTTTTCTATTACGGTTGGTAGGAAATTATAGGAGAACAGTTTCAAAGCACTAACAAAATTTGTATATTTTTTATAAATATGACTGCTTCCTAGGTTTAGAAGAGTTTACTGAAAATTAGCTAGTAGGGACACAAGATGCCAGGCCCTCTGTTGTTAAGTGGTCACCGTCGCCTATTAACGCCTGTAGCACTCGCGGTACTGGAGACGCGATGCCTATCACCTAATGCCTTTTTTTACACCTCTGTTGAAGGTGCTCATGTTGAAGCCTACCGGTGAATCATCGGGGAAATAGTTGCGTCATTATACGTTAATCGCGTTATTTAATCAGTTTAACCGTACCTTTGGTTTACTTGTTTTTATTCCTTTTCTTCAAAAGACAGGAAGAGACAGCTTTTAGATGCGGGTACTGAATGCATTCTGTCGTCCGATACAATAAAATTCCTCATTAGAGGACTTAACGTTGGTCATTGAGCGCTGACAATCGCCACAATAGATCCAACATAATTTGTGCCATAAAAGGATCCAAATTGGAAATTTTTGATTGCCTTTGTCGATAATTTCAATTGCATGTCATGGGTCATTGCATAGCTACCAGACTTGAATTAAACACAAGGTTGGCTGTTCAACTTTAGCGTGTCTTTTTATGAATGAAATATCCAATCTTTACATTTCTACGTCTCTTATTTTTAACATGGGTCTCCGAGGCGTTACTCATTATGTCTCTCCAAAATATACCAGCAAATTAAGACCATAAAAGAATTTAGATATGAAACCAATAAATCTGTTTCACCATAAAATTCATTCATATTCTATTCGGCGTGCCACCGTGTGATTCGTAAATCTTTCCGCCGGTCGAATGCCAACTCGTCTTTGTGGCCGGTCAACCATTCAAAGATGCATATCCTGTGCCTCAATTTAAGAAGGCGCCTAAATACAATGAAATGTCATTCCTTGTTACACCTAATAGCTGTAAAATAATTTCAATATGACCGTGTGGGAGTTAGAGATCCAGTTGAATCAACCCGAATCCTACCACTTCTAAACAAAACCATTTGTAAACGAAATTCAATTAGATTTGTTTAGAAGCACTAACTCCGGCCATGGCGAATGGGTCGGACGCAATACGGCAATAAAAATAGTCGATTCTCTTATCACCAGTTTTCCGTTATTAGTTTTGTATGAAACGCGAGTTTCTGAAAGTATTTTTAGCTTGCTTTTATTCAAGGTTCAAGTTTTGTTTCCAAACTACTTCCAAACAACCAAAAAGCTGTCGTTGGCCCCAACTTGGTTGCGAACATCCGACCAGAAAGCTTTGCCGGTAGGTTTGAAACTACGCTTTTGCGGTGAGTTCCACTTCTGAATTGTTTCAGGAAAGATTTTATATGTGACCTACTTTCAAACTTACTTCGCTGTGGCTTTTAAATGCTGGGTCAAATAACAATTTCCCAACCAATCGAGCGACGAAATTGCTGTTCCACAATTGCTGGTCTACAGTAGCCTACAACAAAGAAGAGCAAAAGCTAGGGCAAAGGCCCTGCAGTGGGACACTACAGGCACTTAACCAAATAAGAATAACAAGATATCGCATTTCTTTCCTCTTCTTTCTGATTCCTCCTTATCCCATTCCACTTTAAGTGGGGGGCCACAATGACATCTTTTTATATATATTTTATATTTGTCTCCGATATCTCAGCATTCAGACCTTTTATCTTTCACACAATCAATCGATTTGTCCATCTATCTATCCCAACAGTACTTACAATTTTACAATAGTATAGTTCTTCCAACACTGCAAACATGTGGCTAGACTACACCACTTCGAAATTCGCCGAAAGTGGATGTTATGTCACTATTGAGGGGTCGTTGTACTTGCCTTTCACAAGCGATACTCTTGTTTGAACTATCTGGCGTCACAGAGCGTTGGAGTGAAATACTGATAAAAGACATCCTACTGATGTGCCATAATCAAAATTCGGGATTGCAATATTTAAATTTATAGCAAGAGTCCACCTGAGACCCACTTTTGTTTTCAATCGCAGATGCGACCCACATTTCGTAAGCAGCAAATACTCGTAGGCATAAAACGAGCGTACGCACACACAGGTTTCTGCTTAAGGGCACGAAAGGGGTGAACCTGTTTATAAAAAAAAATGTACCTATTTTCGCGTAACGGCACAATATATCGTCAATCTAATTCAAGTTTTTATTATAACGACCAATTTGTAACTCCACGTGTTGGCCACTAGCTAGCTCATATGAATTTATATAAGAAAATTAATAAAACGTCATGAGGATGTATTTTGGATCGCAGGTGAATATTAGGAATGGCAGTTAGTTGTGTGCTTTTATCTCAGCTAGTTTCCTAATAGTTTTCAAAATTACCTTTTTCCGCGGATTAGTATTGCATTAAACTCACGAATGATTAAGCTCTTGACTAGAACAATTTTACGCGAGTGTCTTCAGCGAAGCCTTTCTCTCTAGCTTCAGATAAAAGAATGTGTTACGTAATTTTCCCTTCCAAGCCAGGTGTTTGAGATGTATGTTGTATGACTAGTGTTTAAAAACGGAAAATGGGGGCGTGTTATAAACTTGAGGCCTTTATAATTATGGCTGTGTCTGGTTTATGGCATCGTAGCTTCCAAAAACGGATAAACCATGTTTCTGAGAACTTAAGTGTAGGTCGGTCCAACAGTTTTTACCTGATGGAGGCCTTCGGGCGGATTAAAAAGTCCGACACTAGAGGTGGCTACTAACTTATACGAAAGTAACTTACCAAAGGGCCACTAACTCTTAAACCTTTTAAAACTTTCTGTAACTGTGTTGAAGTTGTAAATGTCTATTCCTATTGCTATTTTTAGACTATTTTAATGAAAAGTATTGTGTTTACCTGCGTTAGCTGTGGATGCCTACACAGAGTGAGCACAGGGAGCGCGTCTATTGTATTTTATTGATCGAGCGAAGTGAAATCTCTAAATCAACTTGGGTAAATCAGCGTTGTATGTATGTATGTGTGTTTGTCCGAGGATAACTTTCGATGCGTTGATCCGATCATCGTGAAATTTTATACATACATAGGTAAGTAGTGATGGCACAACTTTGGTGTGACTAAATGAGCTAAAAATGTGGAAGGGTTTTTGAGATATTGGGATTCTAGAGGGGTAAAAAAAATTTAATGAGACTATTAGGTCAAGTGGGGCGTCAAATGAAAGGTCGTCATTAGTACATTTAGACTGCTTTTTTATTTTTAGTAAAGTCGTTAAAGATTTTGAGTTATTAGCCATAATAAAAACTGAACTTTGACAAAATTCACAGGGTACACCAGTGACTCCACAGTGTAATTTGGTATGCGTGTAGCTTAAGTGACACAAATATAGGCAAAAGTCTGAAATCCAGAATAACTGCAATTGTACCCCAAACAATATTAACCACATTACATGAACTCCCGTTACCTGTAATTTGAATGAAACTGTAGATCAAGTTAAATGGTCATGCAATTCGTGGCACTATTTTTATAGTCAAAGATTAAAAATAAAAAAAATTTGGTTTTAATCGGAGACTCGCGAGATCTCAGTTCGGGGCGAACCACTAGTTTTAATTTAAGTGTCTATTATTCATTGGAAGTCCTTATTAAATAAATAAAAATTAACTCAAATTGGTAATTCACCTAAAGCGAATTCAGTGACACAAAGAGACTTTTAGCTTGCAAGTGGAATTTTGTAAGTTTTTTCTTACTTATTTTATTTGAATGTAAAGTGGCGTCGAGACTTATTTTGTTTGCTGCAATCTTCGATTCCAATGTAAGCAGTCAGAAATGTCACGCTTTTACTACGCGCGTAACCTCGAATCGCAGACCTCATGGGTTCATCGACCGCTGTTCGTAGCTCTTGTATTGCGAACACGGTCAGCATCAGTAATGCTATAAATGACTAACAATAGAAACATTACAAAAATCCCGAGCGTTGTTTGAGTCTTCTAGTTTATACATAGTTGAAAACGCAAATTGGTCCACCTGATTGCCATTTGTGCCACAACGCATTGCCTATTTGTGTAATAAGCAAATTACGTAAAATTATTAGAAAGATTATGAAAGTTGATGATCATCGAAATATCAATATTACAGCTAAGAGTATGGAGATACGCTTTTGATGATTTATTAGTTTATATGTATTTAAAAAACCGGGTAATGTAACCGGGTTTGTTGCCTCTATTCTTCCTGATCAAAATTATTTAAAAGTTTTCATTGAAGGAAGGAAGAATAGAAGACAACCATACCCATCTGACGTGAAGCGGTTACCACTGCCTATAATTATTGCATTACCTCACAAGCTACGTCCAGCTAAGACTTGGCCTTCATGGCATTGCATTGCACACGTCACGTCACCCTGAGACGGTGACGTGACGTGTGCAATCTTCCTGATCAAAATTATTTAAAAGTTTTCATTGAAGGAAGGCAGAATTGAAGACAACCATACCCATCTGACGTGAAGCGGTTACCACTGCCTATAATTATTGCATTACCTCACAAGTTACGTCCAGCTAAGACTTGGCCTTCATGGCATTGCATTGCACACGTCACGTCACCCTAAGACGGTGACGTGACGTGTGCAATCTTCCTGATCAAAATTATTTAAAAGATTTCATTGAAGGAAGGCAGAATTGAAGACAGCCATACCCATCTGACGTGAAGCGGTTACCACTGCCTATAATTATTGCATTACCTCACAAGCTACGTCCAGCTAAGACTTGGCCTTCATGGCATTGCACACGTCACGTCACCGTCTCAGGGTGACATGACGTGTGCAATAGGTAGGTACAGATCATCATCTCATTGAAGATTTGTTTTATTGTTTTGCAGTTTTCTTATTAATCATATTTAATAGTTACCCAGTAAAAAGCATTCTTTTGTTTTTTATGTCTCGCCATGGTCTCGCCTAATTTCTAGAGAACGACTTAACAGTTTGATCGCTTGTCTGGCCTTCCTTGACTTACGTGGGAAACTTCGTTATGTCACTCGAGGAAGTGGTGGCGATTGTTGACCTAAATAATGGTATTTCTAGTTGGGGCGACGCAGACTGAAGCATTTTATTTACCGTTAGACCAAAATATTCGGTGAAATTACAGGCACATAAGACTTTTCACTTGTATGTCTCAGGGTGACAACGCTCCAGTGATGCCTTTTGTGTTACAAACTATCTATAGGATATAACCGCTTACACCAGATGAGCCGTATGTTAATTTTCACCTCAAAGTTGCCCACCAAAAAAAATTGCCCTCTCCTGACTGTGTTATACATGCTTACTTTGAGTCGTCCAAAGCCTGGCTTTTACTTTGACTATGCCGTCCACCCGTCTTGCTACGTCCTACCGGACGTCCTTCGTTTCTGTCCGCTCCTCGGCCATCATTCGATCTTATTCCGAACATTTGAGTATTTTGGGGTTAAATTTTGGAGCATTAGTCAAACCAAAGAGAAGATCGTATTCAGAGAAAGTACAGCGAGGGGTCCTGGTCCTACCGACTACGTAATGTGCAGTTTTATGGTTCGCTTCGCGCGTTTGTATAGAACAATGCTTGTTTGTCGGTATTATATTTCTATTCCATTATATTCGAGTCACTCTCAGTAATTCTATACATCTTGAACTATGACGTCATTGAACTTGATATATTATTCCTCCCATTCTGTCTAGACTTCGAGAATCGACCTAAATCAGCGGACAATGAGACAAAATACGAGCAATTTACCAAAATCTGACAATGCATCCCAATTATCATTTGAATGATCATTTCCGTTGTGCCAAAACGCCGCAACATATCATTATATTGGTTCAATGTGCCACGACACAATCTAGACACGGTGTATCTAATCTGCCCAGTGTTCCGTTGAAGAAACGATTACATACCTTTACTCGACGGTCATTCTAGTCTAGTGCAGATTCAAATCTGTATTTAAATTAGAAAAAAAAATATTCGTTGAAATCCTAAGCCAGGAAAGAATTAGACAAAAAAGTCCGGTATTCTAAACCTTTGTTCAAGCGATCAAAACTCTAGCGTAGATTTTTTGATAACTTCCAATGAAAAAACTGGCAAAATCTATGATTGAGCTAGTTTCGATTCAGTCTTGAGTTTAGCTCTGGCAAAAGGTAAAACTAGTGAAACAGAAAAGTCCAAGATTGTTACTTGGTCAGGCATCATCAGCACGGGGACCTTACCTACCTACTGATTAGTATAACAGGACTCGTTTAGTTTCTGCCACTGCACTTCCTTTCCTTTTTTTTCTTGAGCTACTCTCGTATCCCATCCTTCCAGATGGTGCGCGATTCTTATATTATGTCGTCAGGCACTAATGTACTCCACTTGAAGATTGCGATGAAACCGATGAAATTCGTATAGCCTGATTTATTTCTGTTTTAGACAAACATTTATGTGGCATCTTTTAATCACGTTTAAATCCCGCTAAATTCCGGAAAACAGTAAGAAAAACTTTCCCTTCTAATCATGATCGTCTCTGATGGAAATCAAAGTACTTACTCAACTTTCGTATAAAAGTTAAGGGTCTTTAGAAGCCTTCACGGTTATCAATAATTGTTTACTACTCAATATTAATTATGAATTTACAAAGGGAAAGTTTCAAACAAGTTGTTTTAATAGGCCCTTCACCATTAATCATGATCCACTGCTTTGGTATTTTATTTATTAATTTTTGCTAAAGATTATTACCAACTTTGACTCAACTGTGATTTGGAAATGTCTTCGTAATAAAATTATCGTGTACATCAGGGGTCGGCAACCGGCGGCCCGCGGGCCGCATGCGGCCCGTAGACTATCTCGGTGCGGCCCGCAACCCTGAGGTCCGTAAGAAAAAAATACCGAAGCAAAAGGCCATATAAATTCACTAGAATTTATACGGCCATGCTGCTGGGCCATGAGAGTATTCTTGAAAGCTCGCTCCCACGCGGGGTGATAAAAATGTACCTCTATTTCATTTCTTAAGAACTGTTTATCAAGACTGTGATGTTATGTATTGTTTCTACCGAAAATAAATATTTGCTGTACTTATTCAATTCTTGGCAATTTCTTTTGCGTTTATCCGCCGCACGTGCGGCGGCGGGCGGCTCCTTTGAGACAATAGGCGGGGCGGCAGTCTTTGATTAGACGCAGGTGTGCGGCGGTGAAAAAATTCAAAGCGACCGGTTTTAGTTAAAATCACAGCCGCGCGCAGCTCTCGCCACATTCGGTTGTGGAAATTCGCCGGAAACTCACGTCTCATCTGGTTGCTAGCTACGCGTTTCGTTTCACCTTTCTTCCCTTCGCTGATAGCTTCTCACGCACGACGTATGAGGTAAGTTGTATGCACTCGCGAGCATTTTGTTTTATTTTATTTACTGCTTGTTAATGTGAACCTTCAGATTGATGGGTAAATGTTATAAGGACGGGGATAGTAGTTACATGACATGAAGTTAGTTACGAGTGTGTCATGTTTTAATTATTATTTGAATGTGGAGTTGAATTTGTAGGTGCTAACTGGAACATATAATTTTACAACGAATTTAATTTTTTTCATTATTGTTACAGAATAATTATATAAACATGGCTTCAAGAAAAAGGAAGATAGAAGAAGAAAAAAGAGTTTTTAACGAATTATGGACAGAATTATACTTTTTTATCGAGTTTAAAGGAAAACCGTTATGCTTGATTTGTCAAAAGAGTATTTCTGTAGTAAAGGAATATAACCTGAAGCGACATTACGACACCGAGCACAAAGCTAAATTTGACTGTCTTGAAGGAGAAATACGGAAAAGGAAAATTTCCACTTTGAAATCGTCATTACAAAATCAACAAAACATATTTAAGGTTGTGGCAGACAACAGCGAATCGAATGTTCGGGCCAGTTACAGGGTAGCAGAGATTCTTGCAAAAAGTGGACGTCCGTTTACCGATAGTGAATTAGTAAAAGAGTGTGTCTTAGCTATCGCAGAAGAAATATGCCCAGAGCAGAAAAAAATGTTTGAAAGTCTTAGTCTCTCTGCAAGAACTTGCACCCGACGTACTGAAGACTTGGGTGCTAATTTGTGTGAACAACTCAGGGATAAGGCGCAGTCTTTCGACTGCTTCTCTTTAGCGATGGATGAAAGTACGGACGTGTCGGATACAGCACAGTTACTCATATTTGTACGCGGCATTGACGAAAACTTTACTGTTTACGAAGAGCTTGTGAAAATGTGCAGTTTGAAAGGTACAACTACGGGAGAAGATTTATTTCACCATGTGGAACAAGCTCTGGATTCATTGCAATTAAGCTGGGAAAAGTTAACAAGTGTCACTACCGATGGAGGCAAGAACATGAGCGGTCAAAACAAAGGTGTTGTTGGGAGAATCATCAGCAAAGTGAAAGATTCTGGATCTACTGTGCCATTGATTTTTCACTGTATTGTCCATCAAGAGGCATTGTGCTCCAAAGTTATATCCTGGAAAGAAATAATGGATACTGTAACATCCACTGTTAATTTTATAAGAAGAAATGGGCTCACACACCGTCAGTTCCAAAAGTTTTTGGAAGATCTGGAAGCTGAACATGGTGACGTGGTTTACTACTGTGAAGTGAGGTGGCTCAGTCGAGGTGCCGTTTTGGAACGGTTTTTTGATTTGAGGAAAGAAATTGGCAACTTCATGGAGATGAAAGGAAAGCCAGTAGAAGAGCTTACTAACAAACAGTGGATTATCGATCTTGGTTTTTTGACTGATTTGACTAAGGACCTGAATCAGCTCAACAAACGCTTGCAGGGAAAAAATAAATTGATTTGCGATATGTATACAGATGTAAAGTCATTTGAAATGAAACTGAAACTGTTTATCAAGCATATTGATGAAAAAAAGCTTGACCATTTTCCTAATTGCAAGAAAGCCGTGGAAGAAGCTGGAGATAATTTTGTGTGGCAAAATATTACAATGAGAAACGTGTTAACACAACTACAAACTGAGTTTGTAAATCGATTCACCGACTTTAAAAAGAGCTCCCTTAACATGGAAATATTCCAAAACCCTTTTGCAATTGATATTAGTGAGATACCATGCAATTTGCAAATGAACATAGTAGATTTGCAAAGTAATAGCACACTTAAAACGGCATTTAAGGAAAGCACTGACTTGATACAGTTCTACGGAGGTTTGAGTTCTGAAAACTTCAAAGAATTGAAAAAGTTTGCTCAGCAGATAATAACTATGTTTGGTAGTACATATTTGTGTGAGCAGACTTTTTCAATTCTCAACTACCGCAAAAATAAGAATTGTTCGCGGTTAACGGATGAACATTTAGACGCGATACTGCGCGTGTCTACTACTAAAATGAAAGCAGACGTTAAAAAACTTGCAAGTCAAATGCAGCCTCAAAAATCTCACTAGTTCTTACTTTTATGTTAGTATAGTAGTTCAATTAAAAAAGAGATAATTGTATGAATATATATGCGTTTTATTTCAAATATTAAAAATACATGCCCGAACATATAAATATAAGTGCGGCCCGCACTGATACTCTGGCAACATATGTGGCCCGGCTATAGCATAAGGTTGCCGACCCCTGGTGTACATATTTGAAAAAACTATACAATTGCGAGCCTGACTCGCGCACCGAGAGTTCTGGTTTTTTTTCTTATGTTAATTACAATTTTTTGAAATTTTTTCCATACGTGTGTTGCGTGCTAAATTTCATGAGTCATGACATGAGGCAACGGTAAATACCCTATAGGTTTTGATTTATTTACGAGTGGTAAAATGTGCGGCATAAATTACCGTATTTTTTTTATTGCGTCGACTTAGAAGCTTGATTTTTATACAGCAGATGTATGTATTGTGTCGAAATATACAATATTTACCTAATTTTACTCTGCAGTGTAAACATTTCAAGCTGTTTCATGTTGTCAAAAATACCTTGTCATTTTAAATAATACTCTCATCTGCTCCAGACTATTAGCGAGAGCCATACTCATAAGCAATAACAGTAAATTGGTAAGCTTCTTAACGTTTTCCATTTTCCTTATAGTCCATTGACCTGAGAACTTCCATTTCCAATTTATTTTCGAGATATATTCTATTGTCCTGAAGGCTTTTCTTCCATCCTCTTACCGTCCTCCTTTGTCTCATTTTTATTATCGATCTACTTGTTTCGACAGGATATTATATTACTGGAATCTGAGAGTGGGTCTGTAAAGTACTGTATTCGCTAGGAGACAGGTCGCGAGTCTCGTCCTTAAAAACATCTTGGGATGTCGCGCCAGTTCACGCGACTAGTCTGGCGGTTGAGTGTCAAGTCTCTCCCATAATTTGTGTCTATGATTTTGGGCCTGTGGGTTGTCTGAAACCTAGTATTTATTGAGATATTGGTATTTTGTAGGCGGAGTCATAATTTGCGTAGGTTTTCAATCAACGTTATGCTCAGTAAAATGGAAAATTGAGGTGCTATTTATAGAACACCATTTATCTCATGAATACATTTCTTTAATAAATAAGAAGGCAGTCGGGACAGGTAATTTAATAATGTTGTCCGAAGTACGCATATGCCATAGGTATGTCAGTAAATTATTTCGTTGTTTCAGTAGGTAGTTACTTTGCTTTCCCCAACTTAAATATGCACCTAAAATCCAGTCCTAATCTTTGCTTGTGTAATTTATTGCTCAAAATCCTCTATAAAACAATCCACATTATTGAAACAAATCGTTCGCAGTCGTCAGCCTCGCTCAGCAAATTTTCAGGGTCATATAAATTCGCCTGAGAATTCGAAACCCTCTCATCATTCATTCAGTAAAAGCAAGCGTCGTTTTAACAACATTCGCCATTTATCATCCCACTTATGCGTTGAAACCTGGAGGCAGCCTGAAGGCTTCACAGGACGCGCATGCGCCAAGCCGGCCTATCGATTATGGGATTCCCTCCCCCTACCTAGCTATACGAAATGCATCCTGGATCGAGCTTCACTTCAGTATGCAAATGGCGGATATGCGATTCGGAAGCTAGACTACGGATTATTGGCACGTAGCTCAACAATTTCTGAACCCACTCTTCTTGCAGATGAAATATTCATTAGCGGTAAGCTCTCGCATGAAATGAATGTTGTCTTCGATGTTGAGTCTGCATGTCGCCGGTAAGCCTCCATGCTTTTATCCAGTATCAAAATAGGGGTCAGTAACTAGGAAACAGGGTCGGTTTAAAAAAAAATTATAACTATCAAATATATCTGTCGTCGAAAAAGTTCTATGGTGTCATAGTTCTCTTTCTCTCCAGTTGCACAGTTGCATGAAGGAACAGCGATCTACAATATATAGGTGGCGTCCAATTACCATCCAAAATTTTGTAAATACTAATTTTATTAACACTTGACTTAAACATGGTTAATATGGTTATATTGCCTAAATAGCCAAGATAATTCCAGTCAACCTGTCAAAATTACCAAAATTCACAGCTCCTAAATGAAATTAACCTTCACTCGGTGTCACCTTTTAAAATAGTAGCGTGTGGCATCACGACTCAATCGCATGTCGAACGCCGCGCGCTGGTGATTTGCACCACGTCCATAGATACTCAAATTTGCAATAACGCATGTTTGTGTGCGCTAGTAACCTATCTGCGTCGACCAACACTAGCATGACAAAAATGGCCACTTGGAAACTTTTTATTTCGTAAACGAACCCTTGTAATAATAAAGCGTTAGAAAAGTATTGGAAATCTTTTGTATGCATCAAGTTATATTTTAAAAGATTAAATTAAACGTTCCGTACACGTTTTTAAGATGTGGTGTGTGCCCTACGAGGCAATACTTTGTTATACGGCGATGTTTACAATTTAACATCAGCTATATGCTTGTTCCATCTTCCAACCACTTCAGATTAAAAAAAAATCTGAAGTGGTTATTTGCAAGTTTGGTAGTGGATTGAAATTGCCGAGCTCTCGATAAATTGAGCGTCCAAGCGGGAGGTCTTGTTATCTATTTACGTCGACAAATCGCCTCCTGACTGTATTCAAATGGACTCTTAAGGCATCTTGAGAGCGAGTGTGCTCCAACTTGTTTGATTGTACGTTTAACTACAAGATCATTGTCTGTTTGTTAAATTTCAGGATTGTTTTTATGTTCTATCAAAGAAAATAACTCGTTATGGTTTAGTTTTTCATCTTCACTATCAGAATCAATCAAATGAAAAGACATCATCATCATATTAACCACAGGACGTCGACTGTTAAACATTATGGCTCCCCATAGATTACCAGAGCGTCCGATCTTGTGCGGCATGCACCTAACGGCTCCAAGCATTCCTTATTTATCAGTCATCGATCTCGTAAAGAAAACTTCTGTTCTGATATTTACAGCTTCTTAATTCTTATTTGTTTTTTTTTTCTAGTTACAAGCAAAAATTTTAGCGGTTGCTTTTATTCTTAAAATTTTCTTAAATCACGCTTCTGCCTCATACCACACCCTCAATCTCAAATAATTTGCATTCGCTTGGCCAGCGAAGAGTGAAATTTGTCTCCTTCGCGTAAAACCGTCTGAGCGGCAGTGGACCGATTCAGATTATCTGTAATGCCTTTGATAATCTTGAATTCGAGATTTTATGCTTATAATACAATAGATTCCCTGGATCAATTATTGCTCTTCATATGAAGAAAATATTCATTTTATAAATGAAAAATATATTATTTTTTTAACTTCCGATCGGATTTGGCCATCTTGGCACTGGAAAGAAGTGACTGCAAAGAATGTGGGAAGGCATTTGCCCAGCAGTGGACACAGAGGGCTAAAAATAATATTAATAATAATTGGATGAAATGAGGATCTTCTGACGTGTCAAGTCAATGGACAAACCTAAACTATTTTGGAATAATATTTCGCCACATCTATAGCGTTAGTTGTGGCATTGTTGAGGTTATCCCTTGTGCAGGTGGTATGACACAAGGGACAACAGACCATATTGGGCATGGACTGAATGGGAGCTCTGCAGTCGCATTTTGTTATGCATTCCCATAAGCAGAGATTTTGTCCGCAGTGGCCGACTTAGGTCCGGCCGGAGTCGGTCGGACGGTCGGAGGTGTTAATAGACTTCCAACCTGGCCACGGCAGATCATGACTTGGGGAAAGGTGTTCATGCGGAGAATGTATTCAGGTGATGATACTGTGTGATCGCTGAAATATATTCTCTTTAAAACTCTTATCATCCTGATTCTTCCACATTTCTAGCTTTTATTTACCTAGTTTTTAAAGATTTAATAACACACTGTTTAGTCATGCAGCTTCAGTGTAATTAGGTTTCTGTTATCGATCGGCTGACACTGTCTGACGTAACAATCACACCATGATTATAATTATCTTAGTGTTTGCCGGTTGAACGATAACAAGCTTATCTGATGGTGAGCGGAAACTCTTTACATTACCATCGATGTGGTCCATTGTCTGCCTGCTGCGGTGTGTTTGTGGTATTATGTTGGGAATGTCCCCGGTTTCATTTACATCAGCAAATTATGTTTGTTCAGATAATGCTGCCTATTTGGAGCAAGTAATTATACCTTACTCGTATTTACATTATTCCTAACCTTTTTTAACATCCACTTGAAAAAGGCTTTTACACTCGGCGCCTACTTTTATCTTTTCTCTGCAAGTGAAATCCTCAGGCGTTCTGTTGGGTCTGAGTGCATAGATACATTTATTCTGGAACTGTTTAGGATTTTCAGGATTCTTTAGGATCAAAGTTTTCTTGGTCAAATAAACTCAGTAAGTAGGTAATTCAGTTTATTGGTATTGTTAAAATAAAATTGTTATTTTAATGACATGCGGGGTTATTTTAATAACAATATAAATAACGTTATCAATGCTGCTTCATTACAATTTCAACGTGACTCTGGTGACAACTTTCCAAACTCTAGCCAAATTATCAACTAGCTGTTGCCCGCGACTTCGTAAGCGTTACACTACTAAATGGGTATGGAACCTAGAAATAAAGCTAAACTCGCTGTTGCAACTCGACACCCCATTTTTATCCCATGGGACCTGATTTATAGGATAAAAAGTAGCCTAGGTGGTAATCCAGGTTATAATCTACGTAAATATTAAACTTCATCGAAATCGGTTAAGCCGTTACGATTGAGTAACAAACAAATGTCTAAACTTGGCTTTTATAATATTAGTGGTCTATAGCTGTTTTAAAATTTACATCATATCAACGAAGATACATTTTGTTATCGGTATTTGTCAATTAATGTCTATACTATAATACCTAGTCAGGTCATAAGTATTGTCACACAGTAAAAACTTTTCTTTTAGAATGCTGGCCACAAAAAAGTTTATAGAATTCGAATTTAGAATTGTTCATGAAAATAAAAATGTATACTTTTTAGAATTTTACTCATTTTTAAATATGGAGTGGACGCTTAAAGAAGACCGTGTTGCAGTTATTGCGTTGCATCGTTGCGGTTACGCGCCAATTCAAATTTTTGACATACTGAAAAATTTGAATATAACCAAAAGATTCGTTTATCGCACCATCAAACCGATACAATGAAGACTCTAGTGTAGATGACAGGTCAAGAAGTGGTCGCCCTCGGTCTGTTAGGACTCCAGCAGTGATAAAAGCTGTGAAGGCGCGAATTCAAAGAAATCCCAAACGTAAGCAGAAACTGTTGGCCCTTCAGATGGGGTTAAGCAGAACCTCGGTGAAAAGGGTGTTAAATGAAGACTTAGGGCTTCGGGCATATCGAAGAAAAACAGGACATCGTTTGAATGCTCGTCTAATGGACCTGAGACTGAAGAGATGCCGCGCTTTGTTGAAGCGGTACGCGGGAAAAAAATATCGGAAAATTCTTTTTTCGGATGGAAAAATTTTTACCGTAGAAGAGAGCTACAACAAACAAAATGATAAGGTGTACGCACACAGTAGTGAAGAAGGGAGCAACCGTATTCCGCGTGTCCAACGAGGTCATTTTCCATCCTCGCTCATGGTATGGTTGGGAGTTTCTTATTGGGGCTTAACAGAGGTACATTTTTGTGAGAAAGGTGTAAAAACGAATGCAGTTGTGTATCAAAATACAGTCGTGACGAACCTTGTGGAACCTGTTTCTCATACCATGTTCAATAACAGGCACTGGGTATTCCAACAAAATTCGGCGCCAGCTCATAGTGCGAAGAGCACACAAGACTGGCTGGCGGCGCGTGAAATCGACTTCATCCGGCACGAAGACTGGCCCTCCTCCAGTCCAGATTTGAATCCGTTAGATTACAAGATATGGCAACACTTGGAGAAAAAGGCGTGCTCAAAGCCTCATCCCAATTTGGAGTCACTCAAGACATCCTTGATTAAGGCAGCCGCCGATATTGACATGGACCTCGTTCGTGCTGCGATAGACGACTGGCCGCGCAGATTGAAGGCCTGTATTCAAAATCACGGAGGTAATTTTGAATAAACTTTAGTGTCATAAGAATCTATGTTTTGTTAAGTTCATTTTGGTATACAAATGGTTACATAATAAATAAACTTGTTTCAATTATTTTATATTAAACATGTGACAGAATTTATGACCTGACTAGGTATAAATTGCGTTTGGTCTAAAGTAGATTATTTGAATTTATATTGTGAGATCCTTCCGATCTAACGCGGCTTAGCGTTACCCACCGCCCTTTTTGAAACCATCAAACTACCATCAATGTTGAATCCAACGCTTGTCGAAACGTGCATAGTCCTCTTACCGTTCCAAAGGAAACCATCTGCGACGTATTTTAGACCATAACGGAATGTTTTGAAATCAGTATAGCTTATTATGTTGTAGTGGGAGTGATCGGGTTGCACCCGTGCATACTAGTGTCGTCTTACAATATTTGATCCGACCCTCATTTGATATCCGCTGTAATCTTGTTTGTGGTTCAAGGTAGGAACCGACACGAGCGTGCTTCAATCAATTTGTTCAGCCCAATTGAGCATGCTTGATGTCTCATTTAAGTGTACATTTCCATATATATCGTAGCTTTATGGTCGATGGTAACTTTTTCTTCCAATTATTGCGTTACGTGCTATAACTGCTTCAAGCTGAGTGAGGATTTGACGTTCTTCATTAAAGGCCCTCTGGTGATATAGCGTCAAGCAAAAGCCACTTCAACCAGTCCTGCGCTATTTACCCCGATAGACAGACTATGGGTACCTTAACAGCTTAGAATGAGTGTCATTGTTTTGAATACTTGAAATAACTATAGCACTCGACACGGGATGCATTCGTTGCAAATAGTTGGTCGCCAACGTTTCCTGTTATTGTTAGAGTACGTTGCTGTAGGTTGTGTAAATTGATCGCGAATATGGGCTAATGAATGATGCTGCTTTACTTTACGTATGTAACATGGGTTCGATTTTGTGCTGTGTGTGGATCATTTATTTATTGTTTTTCGAGACCAAGAAAGAAAGGGTAACACTTAACTTTGGCGAGCGATTTAACCCGTTTGAATGTTTATTCAAATGTTGTTTTGATTCGTTGTTCGTTCAGAAACTAGAATAAGTCACTATACTTATGTCCTCGTTATTTGTGTAAGTCCAGGCCATATATGTCATCCATCACATAGTGGATTTCATCGTAAACACTTGAATTCAAAATGTGGAGTATAAGTTTAAGTTAAATATTCTCGAATTGAGATGTTCACGTGTCGGCTCACTACATCCATGATACACACATTGTAAAATTATTCTTGTTATTTGTATATGTTGCCGCCTAGAGAGAAATCGCGACGTAATCGTTTCGGCATACCAAATATACTGGAGAAAGTACTGTTTTAATTGTTAAATTAACAGTCAATAACGTGTACATAATCTATTTATACCTACTTTGTACAAGGAGATTGAGATTCTGAATGATTGATAGCGAATTGAAGGCATATCGAGTTTATATCTCGCTTCTTGGAAAGGCTTGTGTCAAGAACCGCTAACAAACGACCTTTAGATATTATGTCGTAGGAAAGATAACAAAGCACACCATAAGATTAGCGAATATCAAGATCCTAAAACTAGCCAAGGACTGAGATTTTATAGGCAAGAGCATAGTTAACTTTCTATTGTATTACCCCATTATGTTCTGCAGTAATGCAGTATTGGAGTGTACTTTACCTACTTGAAATAAAGTGTGTATTTTATTTGGGCTGACGAGGCGCGGGCATGTCGCATTGCGGCGCTCTTTGTATGACGACTTGTATTTTCTATACCACTATGCAGTGTCTGCATAATTCTCAGGGACGATCGAACGTTAGTACACTTGGTATCATGACAAAATGGGGTGTATATATCTTACTAGCTGACCTGCCCCGGCTTCGCACTAATTTCAAAATAAAATATATGTTCCTATAATATGGTCCTGAGTGCATACAAAAAATCACATAAAAAAGCCCTTTCAGATTATCTCAAATTTAAAATTTTTCGGTCAGCTTTTAAAGTTTTTTTGCCCTAAAACCCTAATTTGGAATATTAAGAAGAAAACCAATTATGGCAAAATTATCCAGCTGTGATGCGCTTATCGATGAAAACCAATTAATTTTTGTTATATACCTAGTCAGGTCATAACTCATAAGTATTGTCACACAGTAAAAACTTTTCTTTTAGAATGCTGGCCACAAAAAAGTTTATAGAATTCGAATTTCGAATTGTTCATGAAAATAAAAATGTATCCTTTTTAGAATTTTACTCATTTTTAAATATGGAGTGGACGCTTAAAGAAGACCGTGTTGCAGTTATTGCGTTGCATCGTTGCGGTTACGCGCCAATTCAAATTTTTGACATACTGAAAAATTTGAATATAACCAAAAGATTCGTTTATCGCACCATCAAACGATACAATGAAGACTCTAGTGTAGATGACAGGTCAAGAAATGGTCGCCCTCGGTCTGTTAGGACTCCAGCAGTGATAAAAGCTGTGAAGGCGCGAATTCAAAGAAATCCCAAACGTAAGCAGAAACTGTTGGCCCTTCAGATGGGGTTAAGCAGAACCACGGTGAAAAGGGTGTTAAATGAAGACTTAGGGCTTCGGGCATATCGAAGAAAAACAGGACATCGTTTGAATGCTCGTCTAATGGACCTGAGACTGAAGAGATGCCGCGCTTTGTTGAAGCGGTACGCGGGAAAAAAATATCGGGAAATTCTTTTTTCGGATGAAAAACTTTTTATCGTAGAAGAGAGCTACAACAAACAAAATGATAAGGTGTACGCACACAGTAGTGAAGAAGCGAGCAACCGTATTCCGCGTGTCCAACGAGGTCATTTTCCATCCTCGCTCATGGTATGGTTGGGAGTTTCTTATTGGGGCTTAACAGAGGTACATTTTTATGAGAAAGGTGTAAAAACGAATGCAGTTGTGTATTAAAATACCTTACGAACCTTGTGGAACCGGTTTCTCATACCATGTTCAATAACAGGCACTGGGTATTCCAACAAGATTCGGCGCCAACTCATAGAGCGAAGAGCACACAAGACTGGCTGGCGGCGCGTGAAATCGACTTCATCCGGCACGAAGACTGGCCCTCCTCCAGTCCAGATTTGAATCCGTTAGATTACAAGATATGGCAACACTTGGAGGAAAAGGCGTGCTCAAAGTCTCATCCCAATTTGGAGTCACTCAAGACATCCTTGATTAAGGCAGCCGCCGATATTGACATGGACCTCGTTCGTGCTGCGATAGACGACTGGCCGCGCAGATTGAAGGCCTGTATTCAAAATCACGGAGGTCATTTTAAATAAACTGTGTCATAAGAATCTATGTTTTGTTAAGTTCATTTTGGTATATAAATGGTTACATAATGAATAAACTTGTTTCAATTATTTTATATTAAACATGTGACAGAATTTATGACCTGACTAGGTATGTATATAGATTTCTGTATTCCCGCTTGAATAGTATAGGTGTTTCGAAAATTGCAGGCTCATGAGACTTTTCCCCGTATGTTTTTAGGTGACGGGCGCAATGAAATTCCATGTAGGCTAACTATTAGTTAGGTTATCCAATTTTTATATGCAAATGTTACCGCTTTACATCAGTTAAATAAGATATCTATTATGAAATGCTTGTTTGTTTCTAGCATCTCCAAAATATGGTGCAATGAGCTACTAGGTAGACAAAGCCTATCTAATTATTTAAGTATTATTGACGTAGCAAAGTGTTTTTCTATTTTATCCCTACGGTTTGAATAAAAGCTTGTTCCACCAAAATATAGGAGTTTTTAGCATAGAAACAAAACTGAAAAAATTATGTAATATGCTTTTTTTTACCAATCTATATTGTTGTTAATGTCGAGCACGATAGCCAATCATTTTCTCTATCTTTGACATTTAAGAATAAACAACTTTCTTCTGAAGTGGTCTAGGTCTTGCGATGCCTAGACAACACTCTCAAGTTGTCTCTTTCACACTCTTCGCAATCGAGCGCTTGCCAACAATTTTCGGTTAGATATTCAATAATTAATTATATACAACATACGTTGCTATAGACAGAGTATTCCTACTCTTGTCTAGGAAGAAACCTTATTAACCCTGCTCGGGGCAAAAACCATTTCAGAAGAATCGACAGAGAATAGAAAAGAATAACGTTTTATACACTGCCGGCCAAAAGTTTGAGACCACCTACATCAAAGTAGGAAAATGAAATGAAACTCAAAATACAAAGCAAGAGGTTTAATTATGAATTAAAATACTTATTTCCTAATACACATACATTATGAAGAAAACAAAAAAATCAAGAAAAATCAACCATTTACTTTAAAAATGTCGCTCATATTTTATACAGATTTTTCGTCGAAAAACCCTCCCTTGCATTTTATTACTACTTTCACTATTCTTGGCATACGAGCAATCAATTTGTCGATTGTATCTTGTGATATATTGTTCCAGCTTTCTTGTAAAGCCTTCCACATGTCTTCTTGCGAAGTGGGACAACAACTGCGCACATTTCTATCAAGCTCTTCCCACAAAAGCTCAATCGGGTTGAGATCCGGACTCTGAGGGGGGCCACACCATGTTTTTTAAAACCCCTTCTGTTTCTTTGTGTTCTAAATAACCCCTGCATAATTTTGAACTATGTTTTGGGTCATTATCTTGTTGGAAAAAAAATCCATCTCCAATTATTCTTGAACCAGACGGAATGGCATTTTGCTGTAGTATTCGTTTATATTGCTCCTTTTTCATGATTCCTTCGACTCGTACCAAATCTCCGGTTCCATGGCCCGAGAAGCATCCCCAGACCATAATGGAACCACCACCATGCTTGACTGTTGGCACCACACAGTCTGGCATCATCTTTTCCTCGACGTTACGTCGAACAAAAATTCGTCGTTGTGAACCAAATATTTCAAATTTGGATTCATCTGACCAAAGAACTTGTTTAAAGTCTTCTTCAGTCCAGTCTCGATGGGTAAGGGCCCACTGCATCCGTTTCTTTTTGTTTTGTGGCCTTAGTAGTGGTTTTCGAACGGCGACGCGACCAAATAACTTAGCATCTCTCAAACGTCTTTTTACTGTAGTCAATGATACAGGTTCTGATCGGGATTTGTTCACTTCTACGCGGATTTCTGGTGCTGTTAGGCGTCTATTCCGCTTGCTGGTAGTGACGATGAAGTGATCCTCGCGAGAAGTGGTAGTTCTCGGCCTTCCCGAACGCGAACGATCTTGATTACTGCCAGTCTCCTTGTATCGGGTTATTGTGTTATGAACACAAGTCTTCGACAACTTAAGTTGAGAGGCAATCGCACGTTCAGATTTGCCTTCGCCGTATAAAACAACTATGGCAGAGCGAGTTTCACTGCTAATTTCGCGAACTTTTCCCATTTTAAGATGTCTTCACTGTAACAACGACGAGCTCAGACTAATAAGGTAGAAAATAATTTACTCCATAAAAACTTAGGTACTAAATATGTTTTAGGAAGCTAACATAATCCCTGATATCGGTTAACGCGAAACAAACCCAAAACAATAAGTAATGAGCAGATCATAAAAATATTACAATGACTCTACCACCTGGTCCTTGCGCGGCGCTCATTGATGTTTTGAAACAATAGACCTTTTTAGGATGATAACTTAAACAACAACATAAATAATGACTCTTAGAAATTCTTTAATAATAATAGAATACGCAGGTGTTCAAATTAGCTCATTATCATATGTGTACTTTGAAATATTTTGTTGGTGACAAAGATTTTTACAGTGGTCTCAAACTTTTGGCCGGCAGTGTATGTATATCACACTTAAATTTAAAAACAATATAAATAATAATACACGCAGAAATACAAGTTGCGGCCAGAGCCTTGTCGTCTCTTCGAAGAGTAGACAAGGAAATCGCTGTGCTAGCCTTGCTGGTGAGGTAGCGGTCAAAAGTTTGACTGTTCCACACTATAATATTTTATATTGTTGAACTTTTATATTGAAAGAAGTCTTGGGGATGCGCGGATTTTATCCTTTACCAAGTTTAGAATGACACTCTTTTATTCTCACCGTCAATCACACATAATGGCCTTTAGGGCTAACACTCCCGTGTGCACATACCGACCACTTCAATCAGCTTATTCTATTCTCAATAAATAAAATACATTTTATTTCAAGTAGGTAACTAAGACTCATATAAAGAAACATAGAATTGCATAAAAACTAATGGGGTTGATGGGCATGTGTCGCTCTCTCATAGGCCTATGTTCAGCAGTGGACGCCCTTGATCTCCCCATAGATTGCCAGAGCGGCTGGCCTTGTGCAGCCTGCACCCAACGGCTCCCAGCTCCACGTAGCTCGTCAGTTCTTTGAGCTATGTTTCCTGCCCACTGACACTTCAGCTTGTTCTGTTCTTGCAGTCTGTTTTGCATTGTCTTACAATTTCATGTTCTTCTATCGAAATGTAATGTAATTTCTGGTAGGATGATGTATTTAAAAGATTATAATAACTATGTACCTAATTAAATACATTATGATGCTTTGATTATTCAGATGTACCTCCCAATGTACCTACATATGTCTTTCTCTACCAAATATAAGATGGAATAAACGGCTTACCTTACCACCGGGGATATCTTCAGATTCCTTACAACACAATCGAAGGGCTCACACGACTATTACGAAAATGACCACTTGGAAGCTTTATATTTCATAAACCAATTCTTTTATCAAATAAAGTGTTCAGGAATCTTTATTGGTATTTTTTTGGAAGACCTATTCAACGATATCACATCACAAACGATGGTGTGGTTGAGCACAAAAAAATTTAAAAAATTTTGTTTTTCGTTTTTATTTTATAACTTACTAGCTTCCACCCGCGGCTTCGCACACGTGGTTTGCCAATTCAAAGTAGCCTATGTGTTAATCCAGGTTACAATCTACGTAATACCAAATTTGATCGAAATCGGTTCAGCCGTTACGACGTGATTGTGTAACAAACAAACATCCAAACTTTGGCATTTATAATATTAGTGTGAAGTGTGATTAGTCTGAGTATGCGTTTATAAAACGTATCGTGATGTCATAGTTCAGCTTTACAGCACTAACAGTTTATGAGTAAAACGGCTGTGAAGCGTCGGATGGACATGATGAAACTATAAGGGTTCCGAGTTTGACTACAGAACCCTAAAAACGTATGCTCGTAATGTAATTATAAAGATTAATCCGGATCGACGTACATATGACGCATTGGAATTATATCCATGTATGTTTTGATTTAGAGTTGTTTAACCTTGATACATTCTTAACTTCTGTGCGAGAAAACAAAGAATTAACAATTTGATAGTAAGTTTAAACAAAATGTTATGTTGACGTCATTACGTGTTTTTGATCTTTTAACAACCGATATTTGTTTTATTCTTACTGGCATTTACTAAACGGCTTGTGTCAAATAGTATTTATATCAACTATTTTCATAAAAAATTAAAGATTCATTATCATCGCTGTCATATCAGCTATAGGACGTCTACTGCTAAACATAGGTCTCCCATTTATAAGCTCTCTTTCCATCTAGTGATCCGTATGTTATTTGAGGGGAAACAGGCTTACCTGTTGGTAAGCGTTCACCGTCGCCTATTGACATTGGCAACACCCGGGGTATTGTCGATGCGTTCCCTACCCTGTAGAAACCTCTTTACGTTTTTCTTGAACCATGTCGTAGCTTAACGGGAAAATCTCAGTTTGTAGCTGTGTGTAAACGTGTGGTGCGCGATACCCACTTGTCGACGATATGTGGATGAGCTTTATTCAGTTGCCGAGAAGTGTGGTGGATGGTGTTTCAAGAACTTTTCTGCCACAACGGTCAGTTCTTCCAGTTATGTGCCCCGCTCACTGCCGCTTCGGCTTGCTCATCTGGGATGTGTCAGTAGCTTTGATTCGTCGACGAATCTCCACATATCTGATAAGATCGCGTAAAGAAACATCAAGCATACCCCTCTCCATCATTAGCACGCTAGGATGTCAATGTCGATTGACCTGACGATAACCGTGGCGCAGTGAGGGAATAGCCAGGGCTCAATTCTACTAAACCAATCGCTTCATTATGACAATGCAATCGTCGCAATATTTAATATAATATAAACTATTGATAACTTTTGGCATTCTACTAACACAATCTTCTTTGAATGACCGCCGTTGCTATGGCAATACCATTGAAAATTTGGCAGCATAAAAAGTAATAACAAACGTAAGTGTTTATTAATGGTATGGATCCATAAATAGTTTTTCTTATAAGTTACCTGAATTGGGCCCCAGCTGAGACGCAGATATTTCTTCCGGGTCTGGGTTTTGGATCAAAAATGTAAAAACGGAACCCTTATGGTGCGACTTTGTCTGTCACAGCTGATTATCTCAGCAACTGTGCAGTGAAATGTACACAGGATAACGGGTGTGTTGTGTTTTGTTACAGAGATATCAGTACAGTGCGAGGAGAGTAGACGTTGCGCTGCGAACAGGAGGCCGGCCCATTGCCGTCGAACGTGCATGACGCTAAACACATCTAGAAACACTGCTCGCAGGTAACAACACTAGAACTGGCCAATCAATAGCACGAATATGCTACAGGGGTTAACAGCTCTTTGTGAAAGTGCTCGCCTGGGGAATTACTACCACCATACTTAGAATAGAATAATATTGTTTGCAATAACACCAACATATAAGTAAACAAAATCAAAACTTTAAAAACATTACCTACGTATTAGTGGTTGCAAAAACGTCTTTAACTCAGCATGTGCTGGTTGCAACAACCAGCGCTGGTCTTTGGACAAGAAGCATTGCTGTGATTCGGTTTGAAAGTTATGGGTCCCGGTGAAATCACAAGCACATAAGGCTGTACACCTGTATGCCTCAAGTTGATGGACGCAGGGCAGTGCATTGTAGGGCACGTTCCTAAGGTGCCTGACCTACGACGCAATAATTTGTTATAGTGCACATTAGTCAGGTGAGTTGTATGATTGTTTGCCAACATAGTGAGTGGTATAAAAAAATTAGCGATGGTTGGTTACGACTTACGGTGGGTTTGCATATTCTATCTCCATTTCGTAAAGAAAACTTAGAAATCTCTAGTTTTGGATAGAGGATGGGTGGAAATCCACCACTATTTGGCAATATTGCCTTATTTGCCTAGCGTCGATAACCCAGATATCATATTGGTGTATTTTTTCCTCGCGCACCGCTTAGCTTACTCGCACAGCTCTGGTGGAGAGTCACCCTGAGACATGGAACTATCTACATAATATTCAATAATCAAACCTTGCGTCTTTTGGAAAAAAGGATCTTGCATTTTGAAGGATACTATTCAAACAGGGGGGGGGGGATAAGTTGGTAAAGAAACACCTCTTGCGTATGAATTGGCAACTGTACGATGGAGGTGAATCTGCCGCCCACGTGTGACTACCATTGTGTTCGCAGAACATCAAAATTTTGCAGTAACAGACATCGGAAGCTGCTGCCGCTGCGGCAGACGTGACTGGTGAGCGGCGCGGGAGCACTCTGCCCGCATGACGCACTGACTGCGGACGCACGCACACCTCGAGTGAGCCCTCTTCATACTAGCCGAGGTAAAGTTCAGCACCAAAAATAAAATCAATAAATAAATATAAATCATTTATTTTTCTCGACAAAAGGTTACAATTATCACTTATATCTAAGGGTGGTGATGCTGAAGTGCACCAGTTTGGCGAGAGACTGTTCAAACCTGTGATACAGGTCACCAGTGCCTACTCCGCTGGCTAACTGACATTTAATTCTCTATTCTACAGTGAGCTGTGCGAATACATGCGTGTGTGTGTGCGGATGTGTGAGGGTGTGAATGTGTTGCATGTGTGTATGCGTCAGTGCGTGTGTGTATGAGTCAGTGTGTGTGCATACTTTTTTTTCTAGGTACATATTCATAGATGTCAGTAGGGAGTCTTATTTCAGTCATTTATACCTTCAGTTTCTTCGTAGTTAGGTAGAGTTTTAAGCCATTTACTTGTTACTTTTTTGCATTTATATTTAATGAGGGAGGTAAATTGAGATTAAGTTGTTTAGTTTATTATATATGTAAGGTCCTAGAAAGCAAAAAATTATGAGAAAGGCTGAGATAGAAGGTAGAAATCCCTAATGGAAGGTAAGGCTTCCATACTAAGTTCCCGTCAGAGCGATGAAACGTTTTTGGTGTTGCCAAATATGTTAGTATATCTCGTGACTTAAGGGTTGTATCGCCAAGTGTTGTATAGTATGAAAAAAGACCCATTACATGTTAATAAAAAAAAGTCAAAAGCAAGGTCAAATTAATTAAAATAATAAGTATCCTTCTCAAACGTTAATTTTACTGGCAAGTCTTAACATTCCATCATATATGAATAACCATCAATAGTCATCATTCCATCAAATAGTTATTTCATTTGTCAGTCACGAAGTCCACGGATCCATAACTTCGTAGCTTCATATGATCCTATATTTTTACTAGCTTTTTCGGGTCAACCGATTGAGCTGAAATTTGGAATACATAATTATGTAACTTCGGTGACAATGCAATAATATGGTACCATGGAGGTGGTCTCATGATGGAGACGGATGCTAGACAATGGAACTTCTGAATGGATTTGGCTACTATTGTTTGGGCTCATTTGAATCTGCTTGTGGTTACGATTATGAATTTTATAAAAACTTGTTTTGGAAAAGTAATTTTTCAACGAAAAACTTATTATCAGTCATCATCATTTACTTTGTAATAAACATATAAATAGCATATAAGTACCATGTGAAGCGAAAATACGATACCTTAAAATTTTCTTGTTCGTGAATAATCCAAAGTCACGACCAAAACTTACAATAAACCCGTGGTATTAAAAAATACTATGTGTTTGTGTAACTTTGCATAGTTATTGATATTTATATGATGCAAGTGATATGGGTTTAGATTATTCACATTAATCAATTGTTTTGCTACAACAGTTTTATTCGGTTTTCGTTCTCGCGCCTCGAAGTCCTTGTCGCACTGCGCGTATTTTCGCATGGTGTGACAAAGATAGTTGCACGTGGTAGTATGGGCTTTTAATACTTGCACCTTACACGACCATACGATCAATCCTGCAAGAAAACTTAAGGGTTAGATTGACTTTTTAACCAGAGAAAGCTTCATTTTATAAAATACATATTTTTAACTAACTTCGTATTTATGTTTCAGATTCTATGTAAAAATTAGTGAAAAATTGGATATATCAAGAGATCAAGTCATAGTTAGTTTAGTTTAGTTGTACATAGTAATAACCCGCCACCATGGGGACTCTGAACGTCAACCGAAATGTGGCCGACGCCTTCTATCGGTACAAGGTGAGTTGTCTTATTGTGGTCCCGCACACCAGTTATTATAACATCACTTACCATCAGGTCAGGTGGTGGTCAAACGTATCAATAAAAAAAGTGTTGTATAACATCCTTACATTTAAATAAATAAATATAATGTTGCTAAATATACGTTCAGAAAAACATCCAGACCCGGAACAAATATCGGTAGATCATGCAAGCATTTGTTCTGCGGCGGAAATCGAGCCCGCAACCTCGCTTGTTTATGATGATGTTTACTTGGTAGATGCCGAGGATTTGCGCGAAGGTGGAAGGCAAAGGCAACGGCATCAAGACAGTGATCGTGAACATGCCTGAAGTGGCCAAGGCGCTGAGCAGACCCGCCACATGTGAGTTATACTTCTCTTCTACATATTTTTTTTCATAGGACCTGGTGTGGCATTTTGTATCTAGCCTATGCTGTCCCACTGCTGGGCAAAAGCCTCCCCCTCATCTCTCCACTTATCTCGACCCTGTACCAAATCCCACCAGTCCCTATAAAAAGCGTCGAAATTATCGCGCCACCGTTTCTTAGGCCTTCCACGGTGTCGCTTTCCATCCACAGGGATCCATCCAGTTACGACCTTAGCCCACCTATTTGGTTGCATGCGTCTAACACCAGGACCTTTTTTTTATAAAGAAAAGGACCTGCTGTTGGAGTAAACCTATGGCCTACCTAATGTTAAGTGGTAACCATCGCCTATAACAAAGTATTGCCTCGTAGGTCACACACCTTAGAAACGTGTACTATGACTCCACTTATGATTGATTTTTAAATTAATTTATTCGATAACACGTATGCACTATAAAACCTTGGTCTCGGTGCTTTAGAAGCACTCAATTTCTCTCTGTGTTTGGAAACTTGTAGTAATTCTACCAATTATTATTTCTTTTGTGTTTTAAGTTGTATGTATGTGTCTAATTAATCATTTTTTTGATACACATCACCATCTAATTCTAATAAAACATTCATTTGTGAAGCACAAACACCCAAAGAGATTGTACAGTACTACGATTTAAGTAAGAGGCCGCGGCAAATTTCGTCTATCATCGGTAATACGGAATATATCGGAATCTATATACAGTGAAATCTGGATAAGTGGTATCTGAAGGGACCTATATTTTTGTATCCCTTATAACGGCTTTTCTTTTTCCCAGTTTCCCAAATAGGCAGGTTAACATGGCAGTTGTCTTATTTATAGAGGGCCTCACTATGAGATCAAAATGTATCATTTTTCGTATAAAGAGGTGGAAATGTTAATAAATACAAGCTCTTAGATAGTACTGACAAACAAAGCAAGTATGGAAGAGGGATTACACTGTTTGTAAACAAACTTGTCATAACTTGTCTAAACCTGATAAATTGTCCCACATAAACGGGCTATTGAGTTACAAAGTCTCAATTATAGAGGAAAACATCGAAAAAATGTAAGAAATCAAGTATCAGTTACAAAGATTTGAAATGTATTTGAATGCTGCAAGTGTCGGACCTCATTGTAATTATCAATAACAGAGGTATCTCACATATCCAGGTTTCACTGTACTTCCATATACTCGCTGGTGAATGGTGAGCCGTAACTTATATCGTAGTAGTGTGTAATAGGTTTGTATGTCGTAGATCCAACAAAGTACTTCGGATGCGAGCTGGGCGCTCAGACTCAGTTCGACTTCAAGAACGAACGCTTCATCGTGAACGGTAGCCACGACTCTTCTAAACTGCAGGATCTGCTGGATGGGTGAGTTGATATACATTGGTGGTGGACGATTGGTGACAAATGTCACTGATTTGTCGGTGAACTCTAAAGCCGGGTACAGATTATTTGCAACGCACTATTGAAAACGTAATATACATCAGACAGAGAAAGATTTACTTTGAATTTATAAATATGGGTCATATGTATGGATAATGATAAAACTTCATGTATTTTGCGTATCAAGTTTAGTCTACGTTCAGCATGAAGTTAACAGTAGTACATTGTTATACAAGGGCGTATCGCTGCTATTGATCGTTTACACCCGAGATGACACATAACTTTTCATCACGAATGCGAGGAAATAAAGTCTTAACAGTTTGAGCCTACAAAGAAAATGTGCGTTTTCGGTATCCATTGTTTTTTCACTTCTAAACTATGGCCTCTTTTATTTAATAGAAATAAGGATTTGTCATGCAAGTTGTATTTAATTTCAGCGTTTATAAATGTAACTGCTTTTATTTTAAATATTTCATTTTAGTATATTAAGAATGCAATGAACCTTATTTTATTTTCAACGGCCCTAGGATCGTAAATCTCATTTACGCATCAGGTATCGAGCTAACAATGACCAAGTTTTAGAGACTGAGTGATGAATAGTGTATTATATTCTTACTTAGTTATTTAAAGTATTATTATTAGAGCTGAAATATGTTTTTCCCTGTCACGCCTTACCTTCTTTTAACAAGACTGGTAGATAAAGCTATTAGCATTAAGTCCTCTTGTTTTATGTAAAAGTATGAAATAAATAAATGTTGTTCAGATTCATTCGCAAGTTCGTTCTGTGCCCGGAGTGCGACAACCCGGAGACGGAGCTGATAGTGTCCACGAAGCGGAACACAATCTCTCAAGGCTGCAAGGCGTGCGGCTACCACGGCGTGCTGGACTTCAACCACAAACTCAACACCTTCATACTCAAGAACCCGCCTACGGCTGATACCAGCGGGCAGGTATACCTATATACCTCTCTTTATTATAATACAATCATATTTATTTGCAACAATACAATACATAACACCAATACATAAGTTAACAAAAAAAACACGACTAGATATAAGCACAAAGTATTAGTGGTTGCAAAAAGGTCCTTAACTCAGCATTTGACAATCAAGAATCAATCTAGCCAGTGGCGCTACACCGACCCATTCCGGAGCCAGTGCCACTGCGGGGCCATCTTACAAACGATGGCCCACCTGCTCTCATGTCCTCTCTGCCCGGCCACCTGCACACGAGAGGGCTTATGCCAGGCAAACAGAGAGTGGTGTGGAAATTGCTCTCTATTGGTATTAGCCCAATAGAAACATTAACTGGCATTGACACAAAGAAGTCCCGCGACGCCATTAACGGCCATTTGTGTCTCGCAGACTGGTGCATATTCTGTGATATGCTCATACGGTAACAGTTAAGATTACAGTACTAGCCGCTTTAACGTGAATCTATTATTGTATTCCAGGGCACTTCGGTGACTGAAGGCAACCGCGGCAAGCGCTCGAAGCGCTCCGGCCCCGGCGCCGGCGACAAGCCCGCCAATGGCAACCACGATGCCAGTGAAGAAGCCAAGAACGTAAGTACTCGTCCATCCTACCGATTGCGATAACTAAACTAATAACAATAATAAAATTATAATTAAATAATTCGTTCCATACGGGTTGTATGGAACGCAATCTTATGCCCCGCAATATACAATTTTTAACTTAATTTTAAAATAAATACTTTGTCGTCCAATATTATAGTATTTTAATTTTAAACCGTAACTGAAACATCTCACTAAGTTCACGCCTCACGTGTTGTGTGTTTTTTTCCTAATATTCGAGATTTGTTTTATGTTTTTTTATTGTGTATATTTGCATCCCGGATGGGGAATGTGAGCCACCCTAATATTATTTTATCAGATCTATGTACCTATACCACATTGAAGCAAATAAATGAATTATGAATTAGTGAGCCCGTGGCGAAATTGGCATCGCATCGTATCAAGAGGAAGACTGCGGGTTCAAATTCCATCCAGCTCGTAAATTTTGAAATGATTTTTAAAATTCTTATGAGTGTTATCATAATTATGAGCATTTGTTTGTCATTGCCTCATAATATAGAACACCTATATAATATAGAAATGATATTTATATTTCAGGAGAGCGAGCCCGTGACTCCGACCGCTCCCAACGTGCGCAAGCCGAAGGCGCCGCCCAAAGACGACGGCGACGATGACGACGGCAACTGGACCGTCGACGTCAGCGATGCTGCCGTCAAAGCACGCATGCAAGGTACTGTACTCTACTCATCGACACCCACACACCAGGGGCGACCTCCGTGGTTGCGGGTTCGATTCCCGTCGCGAAACAAATGTTTCAGATCTACATTTGTTTCTGGTCTGAGTTTTTGCTTTTTAACTCTAGTTTTAATTTAATATTTATTTATTTAGAAAACCTACAGCCAATATATATAACTAGCTGACCCGCCGAACTTCGCACCACCTTGACATGCATACGACGCGGGCTGGCAATGTACGTAAAATGAATTATCTTCATAATATTTTTTGCGTAAATTTTTGCGATATTTTAATAGTTATTCTGCTATTCGGGGCGGAGACAAATCCAACAAATCAAAGATCATCAAAATCGGTCCAGCCATTCTTGAGTTATAAATGGTTTAACTAACCACAAAAAAGTTAAACACCCGCTAAACTCTGTTTAGAAATAATCCTATACAAAAATTGATAAGTAATTTTTAAACACGCATTAAACAGGGTTTAACGTTTTTTGTGGTAACAAGGTTAGTCAGTTCGCCACTAATACAGCTGATGACTGCAGTAAGGATATGTGTTTATTTACTTGTTGTCATAAGTATATATAGAATTTAAAACTCGATATCGAGTCTACTCCAAATGTTAAAATTTAAAATGCATGTTTAAAAGCAAATATATATTTCTTTAAAGTTCCTTTCTCTAATCACCTGTAGCAAAGCTTATGTTTTATGTTTATAATCGTTGCAGATTTGACTGACGGTGCGAAGTGTATGACCGTATCTGAAGACAGCGAGAAGAACGAGAAGCAACGCATGGATTTGTTCTACTCGTTCCTGAAGCAACGTTCCGCTGCCGGCTCCATGTCCTCGGTGGAACTGCTCAATGAAGCAGAGAGGTAATCTAATCATTCGTGTCCCAAGGAAAATTTACGAGACAGTACGGTACGATTTATGTTACGATGTCTCGGCAAATTTTTTCTATAATCAGAAATACGGAATATATCAGAATCTATACTACGTGTTTTGTTATGTACGATATTAAATGAAAACACGAGGGGCTGATGGCTAGTAGTGTTGTAAATTAGGTCTTTTCAAATTCATTAGCATCGAAAAATTTTAATTTTCAACCAACCTTAATATCAAGTCCTAAAATATCAATGAAACAGCCTGCATCAAATAGGCAAACAAATTATATTAATTCATCATCGTCGCAAAGGCGCCGTCGATTTACGTTAATTATGTTTTATTGGAAATGTAATGATTACTGGATAAATATTCAAGCTATCTGTATTAAACCCACCTCTTAAATCAGTTAATACGATTCCAGATGTGTGTTTTAAATGAATGTCGTACATAACAAAACAGGTTGTACACTTCGAAATTGTGGAACTGCAGGTGAAGGTCTTGGGTTCTGCGCGAGCGCTTTGTGTATAGATGATATTGGTTAACAGACTGGAGGTGAAGTCGAAGGCGCCGCTGGTGCTGTTCGAGGTGCTGATCCGCGGCGCGTCGTTCGCGGCGGACGTGCGGCGGCATCGCGCGCTGCTGCTGCGCTTCACGCGAGCCGATTCGCGCGCCCAACGCGCCGCGCTGCACGCGCTCACCGCCATGTGCGCCGACCAGTCCGCGCTGCTGCCCAAAGTACCCGCTATACTCAAGGTACACACATTCAACACTGCCGCGACTGTGTATCGACCACAGACGGGCGCGCGCGGCATGGAATCGCACTCCGTGGCGTAGAGGCTTGGATTTAAGAATGTTCGGATATCCAAACTTTCCTAGGACTCCATGCAATCCGCTTGAGGTTTCACACGCACGGACCGTTTTTCGAGAGTGTTTGCGAGGAATCTTGTGGAGTGGCGTCCCGTGTATTCCTGCGATATGACTCTGCGTCCGTTGACTCAGACGTGCGGATATGAAGTTTTAAAACAAGCATTATAAAACAACTAAAATACAAGACTTACAGTACTACGACAAAAGCTAAAATTTATCATAGGTTTTAGTTATATGACTCGGAAAATTTCGTCTATCATTGGAAATACGGAATATATCTAAATCTATATTTTTTTCCTTTTTTTTTTCATATACTTTTGAATAGTAGGACTGAACGTGCTACTGCACTGCACAGTTTAAAAATGAAATTGCGACGCAAGCTTCATCTAGCCTGTCCTTTTTTTGGTGTCATAAGCAAGTCTGAGACTGTGCAAGTCGGCAGTGCTCCAAGCAACTGACTAGCCAACGTCACCGATCAGAGAGTTTCGGGGGTACTTTCAAATATGCGGTTTCCAAGTGTTGGAACAATTTGCCGACAATTAGAAATGCCAAAAGTGGCAACAGCTTTAAGAAAAACTAAAAATATTTCTAATGGAAGCCCAAATACAACATGGTAACATCAATGTCGACCTCTTTGATCTAGTCATCCAATTACTCTTCTTATACATATCTGTATACTAAATTAATATATATAAATAGTTACCCATATCTATTTATATATAACCATTTACCTTCATAACCTTTGGATTTATAAGTAAGACACTTAGGTCATATACATAAGTATGTTTATAAAATGTATACATACATTATTATATTATATACAACTGCATATACATATATATCTATACATTTTAATAAAACTGCACACACCTTTTGTTTACTCACTTCTTTATTTATTTTATATTTTAATTTGTCGCTGCTGCACTACCTTTGCTTCTGGTTTCAGCTGAAAATCAGCGTTGAGTGCTTAACATCCAACATTATGCTGAGCTGATCGCCATGAGTCGAACTGTTTTATTGGATTCCATTATATCTACTGTTCCTTATAATTGTTTCATGTGTCATTTTGTGTGTACCAAATAAATGATTATTCGATTCTATTCTACCGCCTTTGAAGCTTTTCAGTGAGTGAGGAGCCATTACGACCATTGGTTGCATAATCGTACTGATTCGGAAACACGAACGTTGCCAAGGCGTCTATCTTACATCGTACTACTGTATGGTGGTAGCATTCCCTGGACGAACTCTTTCAAACAACTCAATGGTCCACTTCGATGTGTGTTACATCTCGACTCGTATGCGAGCGACATATAGCTCCCGCTGACAGTATCATGTTACGTTCTAGTTGCTGTACGATGAAGACATAGTTGAAGAGAAAGCCATACTGGAGTGGGCCGCGAAGCCCTCTAAGAAGTACGCGTCCAAGGAGCTCGCAGCGGACGTGCGGCGCCGCGCGCAGCCCTTCCTCGAGTGGCTGCAGCAGGCCGAGGAGGACTCCAGCGATGACGATGCCGAGGAAGAGGACATTGAGGTCGGTATCCACCACCTCTTTCGAGTTGAATGCGCACGATACGCGGCCGGATTCAATCTAATTTAAATTCACAACCTCCAGTGGTGCAATGGACGAATTGCCGGCTGAGACGTAGGAGGTAGCGGGTTTGATTCCCGCCCCGTGACAAATGTTTGCATGATCTACAGATATTTGTTTCGGGTCTGGTGGTTTTCCTATATATTCTATAAGTATGTATTTACAAAAAAAAGTATATTCGTTTTGTATCAGTTATCTGGTTCCCATAGTACAAGCTCTGCTTCGTTTGAGGCTAGATAGCGCTGCGTTATATGTCCAGCAATATTTATTTAATTTTACTTTATAATTGATATTGTATTTATTGCGTAATATGGCTAGTAACAAGGTGTCGGTATAGCCATATTCAGCGTTTAACGCGTGCAATGTTAAATCTTTACACATTCATCTAGCAAGTTATCTTGAATAGTTCCTCTCTTGGGAAGAACAGGGTAAATAACATTTTAGCATACAATGTACAAACATTTGTTCGCTCTGTCGCGTATAAGTAAGTAATAATACTGGACATTTCACACAGCGCTATCTATCCCCAAGCTTTGTACTATAGGAACCAGATATCTGATTGAATATTTATATACATTCTGTATACGTAAATACATACTTATAGTGCCCAGACCCGGAACAAATATCTGTAGATCATTATAAACATTAGTTCCGTGACGGGAATCGAACCCGCAACCTCCTGCGTCTCAAAATGTCACTTTGCTGTATTTTTCCGTAGAGATTGACTTTTCCTGATTGTTTATGTTAAGGTGGTCTGGACTCTGGTAATATCAGGTCATCATCATCATTAACGTGTTTAGTATATTGCTTTTTATGGACTATTTCCTCAAAGAAATTTTAAAGAAATCTTTCCGATTCTGCGCTAACCTACATTTGGCCACTGTCTCACCTCATTGGTTGCCCAAAAACCCTTAGATAAATGTCCAAGCCATCTCTAGTACAGTACATAGTGAAAAGAGACAATCCAATCCTTGGCAAAATCTATTTAGTTTATAAAATGATCAGATATATTTTGCATTTTTAATTTGACATATTTTTTCTCTTATTTTGATTGTACCTGACATCGCCTAATAAATAATAATAAATGTTACTGGACATTTCACACAGCGTTAACTAGCCCCAAACTAAGCAGAGCTTGTACTATAGAAACCAGATAACTGATAGAATACTTACATACTTTTTTTTTGTAAATACATACTTATAATATATAGAAAAACAACCAGACCCGGAACAGATATCGGTAGATCATGCAAACATTTGCTCCGCGGCGGGAATCGAACCCACTACCTCCTGAGTCTCCGCCGGCTGTTCGCCCACTGCGCCACGGAGATGTAGTATTGTCATACTTTTGAGATTATAATCTTAAAAGTGATATGTGGCGTACCTAAGCAGACACTGAGAAATCTGTATTGTAGGACGATGGTCCTACCTTTATTTTACTATTAAATGTTTGCGTTTGGACCACACTGTAATACAGGTCTTCGTTTCCCCACTACACTTGATTCGCGGCCACTGTGTCGATCGCGCGCTCGCGTATTTTGCTTTGTATTCGCTCCCTAAGATTATCGTGTTTTTATGTCTATTTCTTTTAATTAAATTCATTTGTGCTATTCACCTAATAATATTTTTCATTTTTCGTTTAAACTGTCATTCTTCACACCTTCATCACTTCACGCTTTCATTACTTCGCGTTCACATCAACCTTCTGATCTGTCTGTACATCTCTCTACCCTTCCCACAGATAGATACCTAACTAATAAATATAATGTGGGCATATTGTGTAAAATTAATCTTAAATAAATTATCTACTAGCAAAACCTAGAATTAGTAGTTTAACTATAATCTACTAACATAATACTGTAATTGAGGTGACGAATCTTTAGAACCTACTCCTAGGTTCTGTAAAAACAGTAAACCTGTCCACAATGAATAAATGAATGAAAAATTCTTTATTGCACAAAATAAAAATAATCTGTACATAGGCGAACTTAATGCTAGATAGCATTCTCTTCCAGTTAACCTTTGTGTAATGCGGACAAACAGTTATTATAGGTAGTGCATATTTGGTAGAGGGAGAGAATACTTCATTATGAGTTACTGTTGAGAAATATATTGTAAAAGGCGTTATTTGATTGCAGATCGAGTACGACGACCGCGCCAAGGCCACGCCCATCAAGGCGGTTGCAGCCGCGCCGCGCGCCGCCAAGCCCGCTGAAGACGACGAGGTCGACGTCGACATCGACGCTATCTAAACATACCTACTAACTCTTTGACCAAACCTACATACACAAACTCATTACAACACAGAACAAACTGCCCGTTTTACGTACACTTCTGCGGCTTGCTGAAAACTGAACATACTCTGCTATTATTAGCCGTCATCTTAAAAAGATAAGACCGCCATCTTGAAAAAATAAGATGGCCAGCCGCCATATTGTTTTTAAGATGGCGGAGAGTATACCAGCCCTTTGTTTTCTTCGAACATCATTCACCATACTAAATACTAGAACCCTGAATATTGAAAAAGCTAGAAATATTTTGATTGTTCTCAAATTGAATTAGAGTATGGTGCAATAAATTAGTTCAATAAAATGTTACTTCACATTTACAATTTGTTGCTGGTTGTCTACGTAAGATCAGGGTATAGTTCCATTAGATTAGAGTTATTTTCACGATAGTCCCGCGCCTATTTCAAGAACTATAGTAGACGCCAACGCCCCTGGCAGACGCTCTCTATCTCTATCGCGATGCGTCGACCAGCCCCGGATCTGGGGCACCTGCCCCGGGCGGCAATATCAGAGGGCGCCGAATTCTTAAAGTAGAAATGTTGGAAAAAAAAATTCAAAAAGAGCTTGGCATCCAGTGCACGTCGTACTATCGATTACTATTGATAATTAGTTCACCTCACCCAGGTGAACTAATTATCAATTTGATTTGGAACGCTTCAAAATGTTGGAGGAGAGGGGGCGCTAAGTGAAATTCTAGATCCGGGGCTGGCGCCGAGTGCCTATCTATAACACCAATTACCAGTAATTATATTGAAAAGCAAACAAACATTGGTTGGCCCCGTCAGCCGCGAGTCTTGGCGTATACTATAACAGTTAGATGAAAATAAGTTGGAGTTGTGTGAAAATAAGTTGTGTTTTTGGTCCTAAGAGCATAGACAAGCGTCCGAACCAAGGGGCTTCGCGCAACGAACTCTACTTCAGTGTATGAGTTCTTTGGACAGAGGTTTTGGTCAAAGACCTACATCCCATTCGCGTCTCTGGTGTTTTGCTTCATCATTCAAATTGAAAATGAATTATATTTAGAATATAAAAACTGGGGCATTGTAGAAATTATAATGCATTTTTCAAACCAATCTAAACGTATTTAATAATTTATTAAATGCGAAACACCGAGGCAGCATTTTATCCTATACATTTTTAAACGCTTTTAAATTGAAATAGGTACTTCCTAAATAAATAGATACCGTAAGCTATAAAATATACTGAATAGTTTATGGTGTAAACTAACGGAAGATCAGTTCCAAGTCCACGGACCTAGTAGGTTAATCAAAATATTTTCTTCTCGTAATATTAGCAATGTATCCAAAAGCTTACGAATAGGGCGTTTCGATGCTATTTTTTTCAATATCCGACACATTATGTTCCTATAGACTTAAATTTCTGATATTTTGGGACGCAGCTAGTAACACCGGGCAAGAGACAATCTCTCAGGCCCAAGTTCACCATCGCAAGACGGTTACCATGTCGTAGGTTGGTGAACTGCGGTCTAAGGAGTCACAAAGGAGATACTGACATCGTACGTTGTTAAATACCGTATTTATATAAATATTTTTTGAAATTGGTTATATTTTTATTGTAAAATATGTTATAGCGCGGGATTCTGTAATGGATGATCAGGCAACCGTGATATTGATAGGCCGTTTCGTTTTCGTGCGATTGTTAGTCCGATGAAATGGTTAGTGAAGTGGAATGTGACATTTCGAAGCAAGTTGTATGTGACATTGCGAAGCTAGTTGTATATGACATTACGAAGCAAGTTGTATGTGACTTTGCGTAGCAGGGATCGGTGTGATTAGTCGGAAGACCAATCGGACGACGGAAAGACGCATTTTGTTAGCAAAAGATGTTTTAGAATCCTGCGCATTTGGTAATTTAAGTTAGTTTATGTGAATTTAGTCCCAAAATGCGCCCGCATATTATTGTAATATTAAGGCCTGCGGACCGACAGGCATTACTTCTCCTTTTTACTGTTCTAATTATAGAATATTTTGTAAAATTGTCAACTGACAATTTTCTTAGATGGTTTTGTATTCAATACATTTTTGGATTCTGAAGGATTTTGTGGTTTTATTTATTAAAATAACCAATTTTAGTGTAAGTTTTATTTACATCAACAGGCACTTTATCGTCTAATAAAACATTAAAATATACATCGAAATTTATAAGAAAATCAGATGAATAAGTAACAATCGTGGATATGATCTTAATAACTAAATGGTAACATAAACGCGTCTTAGAGACATATTCTAGATATAATTAAAAGTAAGTACTAAAGATAGCAGTAAGTACCTACTAAATGCATCAATTTAATTATTCGTTTATCATCATCATATATATAATAGTTATGATTGAGAATCAGAGATTCAAGTGCTTTAAATACAATTCTAAACAAGTGAGCAAATATCAAATGGAACTTAATTGTATCGTGACGACTGACATGTTACCTCGTTTGATCAATTTTGATCAGCTTTCTCCTCAGCCATGTTGAATAGTTTAACTGGTTGATGCAATAGGAATAATTTTCCTTGTGGTCAAACTACTTGGACGAGCTACTGGCATCTGCCACTGGATGGCAGTAGGTCGTTAGGTTTTAAAACAAAGCAAGGTGCTTTGTTTTCTAACATTACCCAGTTGTACCCGGGGGGTTGACGTATAGGAAGGAATATATAGGCTAACAAATTCGAATTCTATAAATGGCCACATTTACCAGGAAAACATAGTTTCTTGGTAAATGTGGCTATTTAGCAGGAAATACTCGTATAAAATTTTCCGTTAACTGCGAAAATAAGCTAATTATGTACATGTTGTCTATAGTTGTAACTTAGAGCTAACATAATATGTTATGTTAATATAATATAATGTGTAATATAATATATATATGTATATTACATATTTACATACACATTAAACGTCAAGATATAAAATGCATTATATAGGGTGTCTCAATAAGAGTGAAATTTATAAATATTCGTGATTTTTTTTTTCGTGTAGATACACATTAGGTGCACTTTCTCGACCAGAAATTCCGCGAAGTTTGCGAGCTGTTTCAGCGTAACTTTCTGCATTTTTTGTATTGAGTTTTCACAGTGTTAACAAGTTCTTATTTTGTGCAACGCTCCATTTATTAATCTGAACAATCATAAGTGACAGCTGTCAAATTTCAGAGTTGCCACATAAACGAAAAAAAAATACACAATATAAAAAAGTGCACTCTTATTGAGACACCCTATATTTTACTGTAGTACTTTATCTAAATGATACTTAGCGTTTAATAGTATACTTATTATGCTTATAATTATTATTTATTTATTAATTGATAGTATTCTAAGAACCGTCTACCAACTGACTGGAAATTTTACACCGCTTGTTCGCACGGCTACACATCAAGCACATCAAGAATACACATTTACAGTAGGTGTAAGAGATTTTCCGTACAATGAGAGGTCAGCTTCAGATTCCATTATTCCACTTCGATACAACTGTAGGTACACTTGGAAAAGTCAAAATACATCACCATTTCTGAATAACATAAATACTCTCCTCTACTCAACAAGTAATAATAATTATACTGGATATTAATACCTTGATGTGTAGCCGTGTGTACACAAAATATCTAAAACTATGCCACCGAATATAAAACTGGTCCGAAGAATAGGGTAACTATTAGGGGCCATTCCTTTTTGACCTGACTTTGGTTCACTTCATCATTTAGCCTACTGCTGAACCTATGTTCAGGAAGTCTAGGTACATATTTACCTAGATTGCCTGAGCGACAGCATCCTTTATTAGGTCGTCTTTTCCATCTAGTGAGGCTAGTTGGACGACGACCGACCTACAGATCTTTATCTCACGAAGGCGGTTTGGTCTTAATTGTGGGTGTACTAGCACACCACCTACCAATAAGATAAGAAGAGGGAGCGGGTCAAACTGTACACATTTGCTCTTTCTCCCAAAGTTGTGGTATACGTCAGAACCACGGGCATGGTTCTCAGATTTTGACGAAATATAAGCCAAAAAACTGTACCTAAGCTGTACTAAATAGTACCTCAACACAGATAAACAGTACCTCAAAGTATAAATAAAAGTATAATACACGATTTTTTGTGCCCACCATTCTGACGTCAGATTGGCACGCACTTAGCGATGCGCGTATAGAAATTGCCCAATACCTATGTCAAATAATATACTTTACCTAAATAGCACCCAAAATATCTAGATTTTTTTCAGTATATATCGGAAAATCGACTAATGAAGGGGAGACTGGAGTCAAAATACCTAAAGTGACGCATACAACTGCAGGTATACGAAACTACAAGTATGGTTCGCCCGCCTTCCTGACTTAAAACAATTGTAAGTGGGTACGGGTCTCCACTCGACAACTCCTCTGTCCCGGTCGTCAGTCTTAAGCTTAGAATGGTAGAATGCAAGCCTACTCTATCTAATTGATAAGTGTTAAAGTTTATCCCGAGCCAGCCTATGGTACGGGCGGTGTTGCAACTAGGACGGTGGGAGTGGCAACGCTGAAGGACGTGATGAAGACATTAACGATGGTGATGAGGAATATGCCTAGGACGGTGAAGTTGTTGATCTTGTCCGCTTTGCAGATTTCCTCCTTGTCGTTGACGTCGTATTTGCTGTTGAGGATGAGGCCGACGCCCACTGCGATCTGGAAAACAGCAACGTTCGGTGGTTTTGACTTGGACGAGCGACCGCTTGGAAAGTACCTACACTTGAGAGCAATAAAATCGCACATCCGCACATTTTTACTTAAAAGTTAAATTTTTTTTTATTTGGAGCTTACAGCAAATTAAAATCAAATTAAATTAAAGTGCATAATCTAGGCATTCGCAGAACTGATAAAGGGTTGACATTTACCTTTAAAAACAACTCATTAGCAACAAAACAATAGACCCCCTTATGTCGCTCGATCCAGGTAAGGCCGGCGGCGGGATTTATCGCAGGTATAAAAGAGTGCATATTGAGGGAATGGTCATCATTTACTTGATCCGATTGAGCCCGCTGAAGTCTTTGACACTATCAAGGCCCTACACCCAAAGAAAGCCTCCGGCCCCGACGGCATTTCTAACAGAGTACTCAAACAGTTCTCTGTTCCCCTTATCCATATCCTAGTCTGCATCTTCAATGCGGCTATGGAAACTTGCACCTTCCCTGATGCTTGGAAGGAAGCCAACGTCATTGGCATCCGAAAACCCAGCAAACAGGCAAACGATCCAACTAGTTATCGTCCCATTAGTCTACTTAATAGTCTAGGCAAGATATATGAGTTCTATATATACGAATTCTATATATATGTATATGAGATATATACGTCTTCTAATGAAGCGCCTCTGGGCTCATGTCAATGAGTTCAAACTCCTTCCCGACGAGCAGTTTGGCTTTCGAGCCCAACATTCATGCCCACAACAGGTGCTCCGCATAACGGAGCATGTCCTCTCCAACTGGCAAAGTACCTGGCCTTCAGATACTGGTGCCGTCTTCCTCGACGTAGCGAAAGCTTTCGACAAAGTCTGGCACAACGGCTTGATCTACAAGCTATTCAAACTCGGAGTCCCAGACAGACTCGTGCTCATCATACGAGACTACCTACAAGGTCACATCTTTCGCTACACCGTGGAAGGCACTCTCTCTAGTCCTAGACCAGTCAGAGCAGGAGTCCCTCAAGGCTCCGTTCTCGGCCCCCTCCTGTTCACGCTGTACACCAGCGATATCCCCCGCACTCCTCAAGTGGAAATAGCCCTATACGCAGACGACACAGCCTTGTACACATCCAATCGGAATCCCGATCGGGTGGGTATAAGGCTGCAGGCTGCCCTTCACTCATTAGCCACTTGGTTCCGCAAGTGGCGGATCGAGGTAAACCCGTCGAAAAGTACAGCAGTGTACTTCTCACGGAGAAACCTCACTCCCAAACCGATCTCTCTATTTGGCCAGCCCATTCGCTGGGCCCCATCAGCCAAATATCTGGGTGTCATCCTCGATAGGCGTCTTTCCTTTAGGTTGCACATCACTAAGAGGTGCAACCAAGCAAAGTTCACCCTAGGACGATTGTCCTCACTTCTAGGCGCGAAAAGTAAAATGTCCCTTAAAAATAAGGTGACTCTTTACAAAGCGTGCATTCGCCCCATTATGACATACTCATCTGTAGTATTTGCCTACTCTCCTAAAGTTGGTGCCATTCAGGTTATTCAAAATCGCTTCTTGCGAAAAGCCTCAGGCTCGCCCTGGTACTTTCGCAATAACGACCTACATCGTGATTTGAAATTAGAATCAATAGCCAGGTTCATGAAGCTCGCTTCCAAGCGGTTTTATGAACTTGCCTCTAATCATCCGAACCCTTTGGTACACACCATTCCGGTTTACCCGTTGGATCCGCCCGCCAACAAAATCCTCCGTCGTCCGAGACACGTTCTCGGAGACCCGGATGACGAAATCACCTCTGCTAATGCGGAAGGTGAGTCATCTATATCAGACAGAGCAAACACTTCACAGAAACACCGACCTCGCCGGCGAGGTCGACGAGTCCCTTCAGTCGCCGCCTATACGAGGTACAGACACGTACCCGGGCGTTTCTCTCCTATCCCCACCCCGGCAACAGCCCAAGCCGAGGCTCGTACCTTAGTGGTGCCCTTGCGCTAGTTGCCTAAAAAACTTACTGGGCTGAGCGCCATCTGCGCTCGCCAAAAGTTCGGTTAAGCTGTCACGGCCTCAGAGGCCAACAGCGAGATTAGTCCATTCGAAAAAAAAAAAAAAAAATGGTCATCATTTGCATACCAACGTACAGTGTGAAAGGTTCTCTATTGATATTGGCTTCAAACGGAACACGAAAATGGATACTACACCAGAAGTAGCCGCTCAAGTGGTTGCCCTTGTTGAATCGGGGCTTAAGCAAAGTCAAGTGGCTCGACAATTGAGTTTGAGCCGATTTACCGTTCGGCGTGTATACCAGAGGTATCAAGAGACTGGTGGCTACCAACGGCGACAAGGATCGGGCCGTCCCCGTGCTACAACAGAGCGTGATAACCGCTTTCTTATAACGACATCTTTAAGAAATCGTCGTTTGAACGCAGTTCAACTGGGCCAACGACTTCAAGAAGTTCGTGAAGTAGAAGTTAGCCGGTGGACAGTCAGAAGACGATTGAGAGAAGGTGGCCTGACTGCACACAGGCCAGCAAACGGGCCGAAATTGACCCCAGCCCACCGAGAAGCCCGCCTTCAGTTCGCTCGAGACCATTTGAATTGGACCGAAGAGCAGTGGAGTGCAGTCCTGTTCTCTGATGAGTGCAGGATGTGCTTGCATGGCAACGACGGACGGGGGAAGGTGTATAGAAGATCGGGAGAGCGATTTGCCCAATGCTGCATAACAGAACGTGTCGCCTATGGCGGTAGATCAATCATGTTTTGGGGAGGCATGTCTATGGAAGCAAAAACCGAGCTTGCCTTCATCACCGGACCGAATACTGGTCGCCAATCAAGAGGATTGACTTCCATACGATACATTGAGGAAGTACTCGAGAGCCACGTCGTACCTTTTGCTGGGTTTATCGGCGAAAACTTTCTGTTTATGCAAGATAATGCAAGACCGCATACTGCTGGCATAGTAATCGAGTACCTTCAAGAGGTGGATGTGACCGTTATGGAGTGGCCAGCTCGAAGCCCAGACCTCAATCCCATCGAACATCTATGGGACGAGCTGAAAAGAAGAGTTCGAGGCTGAGATGCTCCTCCATCGACTCTACAGGAGCTGCAACAGGCGATCGCAGAGGAATGGGAGGCTATTCCTCAAGACTTTATCAAAAGTCTAGTAACATCAATGAAAACACGGATGGAGTCAGTGATTCAGGCTAGGGGAGGGAACACTCGGTATTAATAACAAACTTTAAATTAATTTTATCTTTTAATTTCATAACTTTGACACCAATACTTGAATAAAGAATTTTTTACTAAACATGCATTTTTGTTATTGATCCACAAAAGCATTTTTATGTAATGATTGAAAGACAAATCAGATACCACTGGATAGGTATTAAAATAGACTATGAATCTGCATTACAGAAACATAATATTTTTTGTTTTTTTGTTAGTTATGTCAAAAAATCATGAATGTGCGATTTTTTTGCTCTCAAGTTTAGTTTTACTCGCACGTGACTTAGGCGTGTCGCTCACACGAGCCAGAGTCGAGGCGGCGTAGCGGCGCACCGCATCTACATTTTCTTTACGATTAAATGGCAACGCGCTCATATATCTACTAGAGTCGCGGCACGGGCGAATTTGAGGCGGCGCGGAGTCGGGGTGGAGAAGCGGCGGGGGCGCTGTGCCCGACCGCGACACGACTCCACCGCCATTTTGTTCAATATTCTCCATTTATAACTTGTATGAGTGCAAGTACGTCTTCATCTTCTGACGATGACATGTTGAATGAACTAGAATGTGTGAAGGAAGCTAGCCCCCGCGCCCGCGCCTCGACGTACCAGTGAGCGACGCGCCTTTCAATTCGTTCTCAATCAACCCAGGCAGATAGCTAACCGAACATGATGACGAACGTGGTTTTTTTGAAAAGTTGTGTGTCATTCCAGTTACCTACCTTTGCTTACTCGTGGGTAGGTATTATACTATAATAATTTATATATACTTTATATAATAAAGGAAAACAGCGATTTATGAGATACTTAGCTCCCGCCCGTGGCTGGGTCGCGTAGTTTGTGGTTCAGGTCACAATACCAAATTTAATCGAAATCGGTTCAGCCGCTTCGACGTGAAAGCGTAACAAACAAACAAACTCACTTTCGCATATTAGTAGACGTATGTAGGTACAATTGACGTCATATACCTAGTATCTACCATTCGAAATGTCGGAACTGTATTTCGTATGTACTTACCTAAATGTTCAAGTAAAAATAGATTTGCATACCTTTGAATTGCCTAGAATATGAAATTATGTTGGCATGGTTTCTATCATAAGCCCCAGTATTTTTGCAAACATGGTTCAGCTTTTTTCTTACTGTCTTTATTTTGAGAAACAAGAGAGGGATAAGTAAGTAGGTAAATGCAAAGATGGAAAATCTCAAAAAAAATATATATGAATATAAATATACCTATGTAGGTAGGTACAAAAACAATACAACAGGAAGAACGGCTCTGAAAAAATAGTTTTCATATCATTTTGCCTTCTCTGAAAACAGTACACACAACTAATAAGTATAGATTCGAAAGTAACTGTCTCTGTCTGTTTGTTACGTTTTCACGAATTTCTATACAGACAGATTATGACTCGAAATGGGACATAGGATTCTTGTTACCCGACTGTGCAGAAGGAGGGTAATGTTTTGTTTAAAAAACCACGCGTATGAAGCCGCGGGCGGGACAACTAGTACAGACATTCAGAGTCAGTCCACTTTCCATAAGGAAGGAGAGATGTTTTCTTCGCTTCTATACTACTTAAAATCATTCAAGGTTCTATAGAATGTCCTGAAACTAGAGTTAAATAAATAAAATAAATATCGCTGGACATTTCACACAGCGCTATCTAGCCCAAAACTAAGCAAAGCTATGGGAACTAGATAACTGATAGAATACTTATATACTTTTTTTTGTAAATACATACATACTTATAATATATAGAAAAACACCCAGACACGGAACAAATATCTGTAGATCATGCACACATTTGTTCCGCGGCGGGAATCGAACCCGCTACCTCCTGCGTCTCAGCCGGCTACACGCCCACTGCGCCACGGAGGCAGTCAATTAAAAGAGGTCAGACTTAATTGTAACTCGCCCTTTCAGCCGAATTTAGATTAGGTAAACATTATTTCTCCATACTTGTCGCACTAATCACGGTCAACGCTCGCCGCGCGAAGAAAGAGAGGAAGTTTGCTGTAACGTTATTTTGCGTGCCATCACGAGACGAACCCGTAGGTACCAGATTAGATCTTGTAAGACCAAGGGCACGAGAGTAATCGCTAAAACTTATACCAATATTTTGCTCAAAAGTATACATAGGTACATTGGAAAATTCAAACACCTGAAATTCGATTTAAAATTGGACTTTCTTCGTTAATTTTGTTGCGCAAATTAGGTACTTTTTGGACTTGGGACGTGAGGTCTACTGTTCT